>CM039680.1:220636122-220863622 GCA_022537955.1 Schmidtea mediterranea
GCTCATGTTTTAGTTATTCCATATTCGGAAGGTTTTAAAAATTTTAAGTTTTCTATTAAAAAATTATTATATTAAATCGTGAAAATCAATAAATATGTTTAGTAATAAATATTAAATCCCAATAGATTTAGTGTCTGATCTAGTGTATAAGTTTTATGTAAAAAGAGCAATCCCACATAAACTGAAGTGATATCAGGAAACAGTCGATTGAGAGACGCGAATGATATTATTGTTCCTAGAAAAATGTCCAAAGGTATAATTGATTTTAAAATTTTATATAAAAACTTTAATAATACGTGGGAAAGAGTTTTATGTGAGGCATTGGTGAATAATCACAATTCCATACAATTAATATTCAATCAGCATCGAATTTATTTAGATTATTTAATTAAATCATAACTATTCATTAAAGTTTCCATATACAACATTTCACAGATTGACAATGAGAATGGTTTCATCGAAATATATTTCGTTCATTTGAGTTCTTGTGTTTATTTATATTATATGAAAAAGTTTCTTTTCGAATACCTTTTATTCGAATAAGGAATAATAAGATCTAAAGCGCAATTATTCCTTCAGTGTAATTCATTCCTTCGGTCTAATTGAGTTGAATTAACAAAATTTTAATAAGGCTTTTCAAAAGAATGAATGTGGATCTGTGAACCATTCATATATAGGATATTGTTGTTTGAAGATATTTTTTCTTTTAAACGATTACCGATTTCTATTATAGTATTTTTTATTAAATTGTCAATAAAAATATAAAAATAATTAAATAAATTCAAAAAGTCGAATTTTATCATTATAGAATAGACTCTATTCAATAGAGTACTGTATTTTAATTATCCAGGCATCCTCTTCCAATACAGACCGGTCTCGTCCACATTAAATATTTGTTCCTTTGTATAATTGTTTTCTTCTAAAAACTCGTTGAATTTAACAACAAATTCCTCAGCAGCTATATGATCAGCACTAGCTGCCTCTCCACTAATTTTTAGATTTTGATAATTAGCTCTCTTCTTGAATCTTTGAAACCAACCATGGCTTGCAGTAAAAGTCTGATCATAGCTTTCTCCTTCTTTTGATTTTAACATATTGAAAAGACTGCATGCTTTGGTTTGTATAATTGCGAGACTTAAAGGAATTCGTTTTTGAATCAAATCCTCCATCCAAATTACTAACAGTTTTTCCATATCATGTATGGGACCTTGTCTTTTTTTTGTTATTATTGTAGAATTCATAGATGTCGATTCTTTGACAGCTTCCAAAATTCGTTTTTTATCTTTTAAAATTGTAGATATTGTCGAATGAGACAGTTTAAGATCATATGCTATATCTTTTACTTTTTTACTACTTTCAAATTGTAATATTATTTTATGTTTAGTTTCCAAGTCTATAACACTTCTTTTGCTTTTATTAGTTTTACTAGTTCCAGCCATTTTTGGGATGATTAAAATTATTCACTAAAACAAACGTATTATTTATGCTTAAATAAATCGAATCTTGTACATTGGGTGTTTTTTAACAATTTTTTCTCATATACATATTATAGGGAAGACTACGAAACTATTTTAATCATTTTCTATGAAAAAATTGAAAAAGAATTGGTCGTAAGTGCGGATGGTCGTGAGTCGAGTGGTCGTAAGTCGGGGACTACCTGTACTGACAAATATTAGAGTTTTGTACAAGGTTAAATATGTGAAAGTCAATAAAGTGGTTTGAAGGGAAAAAATCACCGATGCTTCTTGTCCAGCATTACTTAGGTATACTCAACTTTCGATTAACACGGGTGAGACATTTCATATAGATAAGTATAAAACTATGTCTGGGATATATAGCTTGTTCTTAAGCCCTTGACTCTTAAATTCAGTAATTTTTAAACATTTCTAAATGTAAAACATTGCAAATAGAAGGATAAATGTATATCATATATTCTGTTTTGATAAAATATCAATTAGACCAAATTTTGTTTAACACTTTCAAATTGACCGATGAACCTTTTAACTTGTTTTTCCTTTAAGAGTTTATTGACACATCTAACTTGGTGCAGCCGGATTTTGAGATTTGCGCACTCGGTAAAATGCAACCAATTATTATTATGCTTGTTATTATTATGCGGAACTAAATCAAATTAAAATTTCTCATGAAACATGACAGAAAACATAATTTTAAATTCAAAATTAACATATTTTTAAAAGGAAATATTCAGTTAAATATCAGAGAAATAAATTTTTTTTCTATTAATAAATCATCAAAATGATGTCAACGATATTTAATAATATTTTTAAAATTATTATGATTTTATTATTATTATTATTATTATTATTTATTATTATTTATTAATTATTAGTATTATTAATCAATTAATTAAGACAAAACATAAGAAATATTTACTTTATTTATTTGCTCAATCTAATTTATCGTTTCTTGAGTCATTCTGTAATAAAATTGTTGATATATTCTTTCCGTTAACCGATGACCTTTATTCAACATAGTCACGCAAAATCTGAAGTGTTTGAAAATTGCCGCTTCACTCGTTGCCATGAGAAGAATTGAAAATCAATTATTCACAGAAACATAAACATAGATTTCATTTTGTCAATAACAATCAAAAATTTCTGTCGAGAGAAAACAAGTTTCTTTTTATTCGAAATTATATCTTGGTAAATGATCCGATCAATTACAGGAGAAAATAATTTGTATATTACCATCAAAAAATAAATTAGTCATAGTAAATTAAATATTAATTAATAAAAATTCTATTTAATTATTAGAATTTCTTGATTAAAAGTCTTTATATATAAGTTTAACAGAATGCGACTAACTGGATTTGTTGAAATAATTATTTTCAGGTAATCATTGGTAGGCATTTATTAATTATAAAAATTTTAAAAAATTTTTTAAAAATCATTTTGCAGAACTATAAGTTTTAAATTGGCATCATATATTATAATATATCCATTGATCTTTATACTTGTGAAATATGATCCTGGAAATGTCATCTATGTTTTCATGAGAATTGGAATAAAGGCAAAGAAAAAGAATTATAAACGGAAAATGACTCATTAAATCTCTGAATTATGTTAGAAACAAATCTAAAGTTAAATGTATAAAAATTATTCAAAATACAAATTTTCATTTTGGCAAACAAATAAAAATTCAATTTGCTGAATTCTTAAATGTGTCTGCTGTTTACAAACATATTCAATAGTAATTTAAAACAACCCACTCATACCTTAATGACCTTGAGGTTTTACACTTGGTGCGTCCTAAGGACTTAAAACCAATAAAGTCGTTTGAAAAAAAAATTGTGAACAAATTAACATTTAGATTTCCTTTATCTTCATTTTTTGAATTTACCAAAATTTTTTCACAGCGTTTTTAAAATATTTTTTCGTGTGTCGGAAATCCGTTTTTAATTGATAAATAAAATGAAAATAGCCTTTTTTAATATTATTTACTGTTTTAGTTGTCTAGACAAATAATTTTTAATAAACAAATACGTTAAATTTTTGTTTGAATTCGTTGATTAGCTACTGTAATTCCCATCTATCACTTTTCACCACTACTCATTAATGTCCATTAAATTTCAAGAAATTCTAATAAAATTCGTAATTGTGATATTTGTTTGAATTAGATAACATTTGAATATTTAAATTATTTAATTAAATTATTTAAATCAATTATTTGAAAAAAATTAATCTAATGTTACCTAAAAATATGTAAACCCTTTACTGCTTTGTATTATTATGAAATTATATAAAGCTATTTTTAAATTTATATGAATTCACCAATTTTGTCTAAATTTTTAATATTTCCTTTGCTGTTTTGCAGTTTAAATTATTTCTAATTGCTTTTCTATCAAATAATATATTAGATTATAATCTGTCTTGAAATGTGACAAAATAATACATTATTAGAATGTGATTTACGAATTAATCCAATATTATTCTTTCACAATTCTAGACAATTTGCTTTAATTTTGAATAAGAAATAATTATTAGATTATTATTTCTATTATTATTATATTATTACTATTATTATTATTATTATTATTATTATTATTATTATTATTATTATTATTATTATTATTATTATTATTATTATTATTATTATTATTATTATTATTATTATTATTATTATTATTATTATTATTATTATTATTATTATTATTATTATTATTATTATTATTATTATTTATTATTATTATTATTTTATATTTTTATTATTTTATTATTATTTTTATTATTATTATTATTATTTATTTATTATTATTATATTATTATTATTTATTATTATTATTATTATATTATTATTATTATTATTATTTATTATTATTTATTATTATATTATTATTATTATTATTATTATTATTTTATTATTATTATTATTATATTATTATATAATATTATTATTATTTATTATTATTATTATTATTATTATTATTATTATTATTATTATTATTATTATTATTATTATTATTATTATTATTATTATTTTATTATTATTATTATATTATTATTATTATTATTATTATTATTATTATTATTATTTTATTATTTTTTTTTTTTTTTATTATTATTATTATTATATTATTATTATTATTATATTATTATTATTATTATTATTATTATTATTATATTATTATTATTATTATTATTATTATTATTATTATATTATTATTATTATTATTATTATATTATTATTATTATTATTATTATTATTATTATTATTATTATTTATTATTATTATTATTATTATTATTATATTATTATTATTATTATTATTATTATTATTATTATTATTATTATTATTATTATATTATTATTATTATTATTATATTATTATTATTATTATTATTATTATATTATTATTATTATTATTATTATTATTATTATTATTATTATTATTATTATTATTATTATATTATTATTATTATTATTATTATTTATTATTATTATTATTATTATTATTATTATTATTATATTATTATTATTATTATTATTATTATTATATTATTATTATTATTATTATTATTATTATTATTATTATTATTATTATTATTATTATTATTATTATTATTATTATTATTATTATTATATTATTATTATTATTATTATTATTATTATTATTATTATATTATTATTATTATTATTATTATTATTATATTATTATTATTATTATTATTATTATTATTATTATTATTATTATTATTATTATTATTATTATTATTATTATTATTATTATTATTATTATTATTATTATTATTATTATTATTATTATTATTATTATTATTATTATTATTATTATTATTATTATTATTATTGGTGTGATGATAATTAAATAGAACAGTTAATTTTCATGTAAAATGTATGTAAAGAACTTTAATAAAATTATAATAATAAATTTAAAAAGAACATAAATAAGTTTAAAGTTAAATTATAGAATGATAAAATTGCTTGATTGTAAAATTAATATTTAAGAATGTTTGTAATTTAAAAAAATAAAATATTTATTTAATATTTGTGTATTAACACATTGTGATCGGGCAGTTTTCGGACGCGTACTAGTGCTGGTAACGGGTGATTTTTCGCGTAATTTCGCGCTAACGTAGACCTCTAGAAAAATTGCGATAACTTCAAAAATATTTGTTTGATTTCAATAATTCTTTTTGCAAATTATTTATTTTATTTCATTTTATTTTATTATATTTAGAAATGTATTCTTCATCGTTAAACTAGTGCAGAATTTCACATAAAGCAGGAAAGTTTTGAAAAAAATAATATTAAAAAAATAATACAAATTATAAACAAAAATTATTTCTAAATGTAAAATAAAAATTAGTATTGTTTTAGGGTGTGATATCTTTCAAAACATTTGCCCTGGTTAGGAAAACTTCACAAAATTTGCATATGAAGCATGTTTCACTACGCACCTTGCTCGCTGAACAGACACGACATTGCCTTTGAACAAATTTCTTCTTTCCCTTGCTTTCAATTTTGGCTATCACATGTTTTCGCATGTCCATGGAAAGCCTTCCAGGAGGGTCACGAGAAGGAGCCCTTTTCCACGAAGATGTCGATGGCCCTGGATCTTCAGAAATAACTTCTTCATGAATCGAATCGGAAGTCTATTCGGTGGCAATGTCATATAAAATTCTTTTATATTTAATCTTTTTAGTTGTAATGGAGTTGTATACAACAAAAGAATTGAATAAGGCACAATTTATCATATACATTGCCACACGTTTTGTCCATTTCGTGGTTTTTCTCAAAATATTGTAATACGATAAATATTGATCGGCACGATCGACGCCTTTTATATACTTATTGTAATCAATAAGGACATTTGGCTTGATAATCTTTTGTCGCGTCATTCGGTCGACGTTATGGCTCTCCTTCATTTCTGCAGAATGGATAGAAGATATGAGAGATACCTCTTTCTTGGATTTCCAAACTTGTAACAATATATCATTTTTCCGACGGAATATTGTATCTCCTCTCTGTAAATCCGTTTTTTTAGGCAATCAGGTAAGCTTCTATTTTTTCTAATGGTTCACAAACCCTTATTTTCTTTTGTAAAAGCGCAACAGTATTGTCGACACTATTATAATAGTTATCCATATACAAATGGTGCCAGACATCAGTATATGGCGAAACTACAGTTTGGATTGTTTCAATCAATCGTAATTCTTGCGCAGCGTAAATTTCAAAATTACAGATATATCCTGTATCACTCTCGGATAATATTCTCACGAGAATCCCGTACTTTATGATTTTTCCAGCATTGTACACCCTGAAGAATAGTCTTCCTCTCCATGGTATTATGCCTTCATCCAATGAGACTTGCTGTTTTGGCTTGTAGATGTTTTTGAACTTTTCAACGAAGTGATTGATTATAGGTCTTATTTTTTCCAGACGATCAGATGGGTCAGTAATATCTTCATTGTTATTGAAATGCCAAGAGCGCCATATTTGGTTAAACCTATCTCTTGACATTGTTTTACCGAAAAACGGAGTTTCTAAAACAGGATCTGTGGTCTAATATTCATTCCGTCTATCTTTCCGTACTAGCCCCATGAATATTATGAGACCTACAAACTTTTTCATTTCCGGAATGGTGATATCTTTCCATTTGATACCTTTGGTTTGTGATTTTAGTCGGTCGATGTTTTGATAATAATATCTGTTGGATTCGATAACCAAAAACTTAAAAAAATCGTCGTCTATGAACAATTTCAACACATCCATCTGCGTTTTTGAAGGATTATTCATGGTAATTCCAGGAATACCCAAAAAAATCTTCAAGAACTGGGGGATTATGTTCTTCGTCAGAACTGGACGAAATGGTTCTGCGGGTAAATGTTGTAGGCAGTGGAATAATATCTTCTTCATCAACTAGATCGCTATAATCACTATCAAAATCACTTTCACATGATGTGTCGGATAAATTGTCGGCGTATATTTCTTGGTAACTATCTTCATTGTGGTGAGACATTTTTCTTATGGGATAAAACACAATATAATAATATAACTAACTAAAAAAATAACAAACTTTCAATCACAATCTTGGTAAAAATGTCTGTTTCATCGAAAATTTATCAAAAGTATTTTAACTTTTAAACACTAAAAAAAATGTAAATATATACGTAATATATATATATATAATATCTATGTACTCGATATTTAGCTTTTAGCAACGTCCGACCACCAAGGAGTAGTGAAATAAACTATAAAAAATTATTATTCTTCGTCTTAGTGTTGCATGTAGACCGTTATATGTACCGTTATCTTCGACTATTTTTGTGATGAATAACACTACCTCGGTACCCACCGTACACCCCATCTATTGTTCTCAAAAGGTTTTTACCTGCATGGCTACAACTCTACAGGCGCAATATAGCGAAAACTCAAGTATATTGGAACCCGCATTTTAACGTGACTCGCGCTCCACTAACAATCTATCAAAAACGTATAAATACGTGATCCGCTCTCTAGCATTAATTTGCTAAACACGTATCAATACGTGATCCGATTACAATGTGTTAATATTCCCTATTCAATTGTAAGTGCATGTTTGCTAAAATATCCTCAAAATCAATACTAAAAATATTTATGATATTAAACAAAACGAGATCGTTGTTTTAATATTAAATTGTTGTAGATTTATTTTAAATAAAGTTTTGAAATTATTATTACTTAGTTTCTATTGGATGTGTTTAATTTGCAAAACCAGATTATTCTTACTACTACTACTACTATAATAATAATAATATTATTATAATTATTATTTTTTATTATTATTATTATTATTATTATTATTATAGTAGGTAGTTAGTAGCTTTCTACGCCCACACACAATTGCATAATAAGTAGGGTGGGTAGGGGGGTTATCACTGATTAAATCACGGTGTAATCAAGATAATTAATTTTTGTGTGCGCACATTTTTTTGATAAATTTTTTCGAATTTTTGGCGCGATTTTTTTAAATTCAAATTTTGGAGAATTTTTGAAATAAAATTGTTTGAAATCTTTTTTTGAATAAATTTTTTTTATCCACAAAATTTTTTTCAATCACACTATAGTCAGGGTTATTTTTGTCTCGATAAAAAAAAGACTAAAATAAAATTGGCTCAAATCGCCTAAAATGGTCACACTATAGTCATGGATATTTTTTATCTCGTAATAAAAAACAATGCAAATTTGGTCTCAATACTTTTTATAGGTAAATATAGGCATTAAATAAAAATGGCTTGAATCGACTACCGATAAAAAATTGACAGGCGTATTTTATATGCTTGTTAAAAAAACACTTGAAATATTTGTTCACACAATTAAAGTACATTATTAAAGTACATTAGAATACATTTGAGTATATTAGAATAAATTAAGGTTCCTCAAGTAAATTAAGATACATTAGGGTACATTAAGGTAAATTAAAGTAAATTAAAGGATCGAAAGTCAATTTAAGTACATTAGGGTACATTTAAGTAAATTAAAGTTCATAAAGTAAATTAAGGTACATCAGAGTAATCTAAAGTACGTTAAAATAAATTTAAGTAAATTAAGGTGCCTAGAGTAAAGTATGGTAAGTTAGGTAAGAATTTTTTAAAATTAAATAGAGCGTCAACAGCTAAGTTGGATAAGGGTAATTTTTAAAGCTGAAAATTTTAAAAGCAGTTATAATAGGCAAATTACATAAGGTAAGAATTTTTTAAAAGTAAATAGAGGGTCAAAAGGTAATTTACATAAGGTAAGAATTTTTAAAGTTAAAGTGTCGACAATATTGCATGATAAAATTTTTTAAATAAAATTTTTAGTATAGTTTTATCGATCAATTTTTATACATATTTTTAAATGATAAAAATTTTAACATAATTTTACAATGGAAATTTTTATACATGATTTTTAAATAGAATTTTTACTATAGTTTTATCGATGAATTTTTTGAATATGACTTTTAAAGATGAAATATTTAGGATAAATTTACAATGAAATTTTTTATACATATTTTTAAATAATAAAATTTTTAACAATTTTACAATAATAAAATTTATTCAAAAAAATATTTTAAACAATTTTATTTCAAAAATTCGCCAAAATTTGAATTTAAAAAAGTCGCGCCAAAAATTCGAAAAAAAATTATCAAAAAAAAATGTGCGCACACAAAAATTAATTATCTTGATTACATAGTTATGTAATCAAGACACACCGTGATTTAATCAGTGATAAACCCCTCCCCCTCTTTATTATGCAACGGTGTGTTGGTGCAGAAAGCTACTAACTACATACTTATTATTAGTATTTAAATGTTCTAATTATTTTTAATTATTATATTACTTTCTATTCATTTTTCTTCAAATCTAAAGAAAAATTAATTTATCAATCTATCTAGATTACCAAGAATAGGTTTCACATCAATCAGTGATAACAATTAAAATTTCTTAAATTACTGTATTCATTCACAAAGAGTAAATTCCAAAGAATTTTTCGAAGAAATTATTCAAGCAATTCATAATTTTTCTCAATTAAACTTGTAAATAATTTTGTTTTCCTAAATGATTTATTGTGGAATAATCGAAGTTTATCAGAAGATAATTTCCTTATCCAAAAGTTTATTAATTAAATTTAAAAAATAATAATTAAAAAAATTGATTTTAAAGCATCTTATTTAAAATACTCTTTCAAAATGATTTTAAAATAAATATTTTAAACAAAAATCATAAATATATATTAATTATTTTTTGTTATTATTAATTTCTTTCCTATTTTACTTCATTGTTTTAATTCTACTTTTTTGGATTACTTTTTGGCAGCGATCTATTAAATTTGTATATAACCAATTATTCAAATTGCATATTTGGAAATTTGTGTTTATCCCAATTATGTGTAGATTTTCAAAAACACTTAAATATTCTTTGATATTCTTTATAATAATAATAATAATAATAATAATAATAATAATAATAATAATAATAATAATAATAATAATAATAATAATAATAATAATAATAATAATAATAATAATAATAATAATAATAATAATAATAATAATAATAATAATAATAATAATAATAATAATAATAATAATAATAATAATAATAATAATAATAATAATAATAATAATAATAATAATATAATAATAATAATAATAATAATAATAATAATAATAATAATAATAATAGTAATAATAATAATAATAATAATAATAATAATAATAATAATAAAAATAATAATAAAAAAAATAATAAAAAAATGGCATGAAGTAAAATGCAAATCCGTGTGCAACAATGAGATATTGCGGCGAAATCTTTGAGCCGGTCACCGATAATTATATGAATTGAAGTCTGGTGTAATTATTATCATTATTTTCCCACTGTTTTTCCCAGTCAGTTGAATTTCGATGAAAATGATTGAGTCGATTGCTCTCGAAAAATAAACAAGATCTGAATTCGACCAAAAATTCAATTAAAAACTGTCTTTTTAAATCCAATCCAACGAATTTGCTGGCCTATAATGTCGAAACGCAATCAGAGAGCGCTTCAGGACTTGGCTCTTGATACTTATCATAATTTGTTTTTTCACTCTCCATTGCTTGGAAATAATTTCATTTCTTACCAGTAAATCGGGAAATAATTTTTCTGAAGATTTTCCTGTATATTCGTTAATGTTGATCTTCTTCATAAATAATTAGTTATTTTATTCAATTAAACAATGATTGATTTAATTTTTAAATTATATTTTCAGAAATTTGTGCGGTTATTCTAAAGAAACTCATTATTAATTTAATGACGAAATTAATTTAAAACTTATAACATAAATTGATAAATTCATTAACTTGAAGTCTTAGAAATATTTAAACAAAAAATAATATTTTAATTAATAAAAAAAATTATATGCTGTCATTTCCCAAAATTCTAAAACGGGCCTCCCGAACTAATGAAATATTAGTTATTACATGTTCATAATTGAATTAAAAATTTATTTTATTGGTCAAATTTGTATTTTTTGAATAAATAGACTTCACTTATTTTGAAGCATAAATATGACTGAACGGCTTTATTAAGTCTACTTTACTCCGGCTCTGTTTTGTTTTAGTGAAATTGTTTAAAATTACATTCACAAAATTTCCAACTCTTGCCAAGCTCCATTTTTCACATAAACATATTTCAGTGTACTACATACATTGTTGAGTTTATTTGATTATAAGAAAATTAACAGAACCCAATACAAGAAACTTTTATTCGTTTTTACCACAATAAACATAATCGTCAATATAATATCTCTTTATCTGCACCTTCGCTATAGGGTTAAGTCTATTGACAGAATATTACCCTTTCTGGTACACAAGTTAATTTTAAATTGGCTAATATTAATTTTCTTTCGCTTTTATAATCGCCTCTGTAGTTCAAATATCGATCCACTTTGACTATTTGATCAATTTTCCGCTCTCTGGTCAACTTCAACTCATCTTTTTATATGTTTCAGTAGTCGATAAACTATTAATATTAAGTTTTAATCCAATAACTATTTTGTTTATTAGTTGCCCAAATTGAGTAGGTAACTTCTCGTTTCTTTTCTAAGCCCGAAAACTAATTTCGGTTTATTTATTTTATGAGAGAATTAATAAAATTATCTTCTCTGGATTTACACATTTTTCGGGTTTCTCATATAGCTCGAACTTTCTACATGCCTAATAAATTATTCATTAATTTTTAATTAATTTTTTTACTTATTGAATATCTTTTTCTAATTTTATATTAACATATTTCTGCTCGCTTCTTCATTTGCTATCAGTACATACCTGTTTCTCCCGCAATATGTCAATTTTAATTTTTTATCAATTTTTAATTAATTTTTGTATTTATTTGTTCGTTTTAAATATTACCCTTTTTAATAACCCCGACATTATTATTAGAAAGGCTGACATTAATTTTGTGGGATTTTTTGGATCTTCTTAATATCTGAGTGTTCAGATAAAGAATGAAAAATAAATATTAAGTAAGCCTTTGAAATAATATAATAAATAATAGCACAAAAAATTTGAAAAACGTTTTATTGAAAAAAGAAAGAGTGATAAACATATATATCGTATTTCACTACATATATTTCTCTACATACGGGTATCAAATGTGAATTTTTAACCAAACTAATTAATTGTTCAGTATTTTTTATTTATTATTTCACTATATTTTTGTTCAGTAAAGATAATAATTTTTTTTATTAAAAAAAATGAATAAATATAAATTATTTCTCATAAAAGGACGTTTTAAATGAATTTTTAAATATTCTATTATACAATAGTTTTTAATTACTTTTAAATTAATGAAATTGCCTAACATTAAATTAAATTACTTTTAAAATCTTTTAAAATCTTTTAAAATATTTACTGAATAAATATTAAATTACTGAAATTTTAATGAATTTACTTAAAAAAGATTATATTTTACTGAAAAAAATACGGAACAAAGAAATCATAGCCAATAATTGATACATGCCAGGAATGGAACTTCAAAATCTAAACCACTGCAGCCCCAATAAATGTATTTTATATAACGAAAAAAGTTACGCATATTAAATATTTCTTTCCTATATGTTATAATAAAAATAAAAAATGAAATAAAAATGACAAAAACGAAGCTTAAAATGACAGACTCTAAATAATGAAATATTTTCTCCTTGATTTCATACTGTGAAAATTTGTAATAGTATTTTTTATTTCCATCTTCACAGCCTCTTCGCTTAAACGGTCTTTACCAATGGTATTAAGTAAATTATTTTTTATTATTTTCAGTTTTGAAAAAGTAGTTCAGATGATGCAACAGTAATAACAATGATGTTATCACCTGTTTCCGTTCGCTTTTAAATTTCTTTCAGAAACTTTGTTAGGTTCGGTAATTTAGCGAAAATGAATTTTGTTTATTTTCTTCTTTTTGTTGCACAGCTTGTGTTACTTAATTTTTTTTTTCGTTTTAGTAGTATAAATTATTACAAATTTATAAATTCAATATATTTTATTATTAATTTTCATTTATTAAAAATTTTGAACTTTATTACCTTTTTTTAATGTATCATGTAAAAAAAGAGATTTAATAGTTTATTACCAAAAAAGTTGTTGATGAAATAAATTGGACACTAGAAATTAAGGAAAACAAGAAATGAAATGGTGACGTAACAAAACTGAAATTATGGAATGATAGTTTATGTGTGAGCTCACTCTAGGTGCACCAAGACCATTTAAGTGTGTGTATATAAAAAAATATTGTATAATTTTTTAATGATAATTTTGGGCCTCTTTAGCTGGTGCCCCTTTCCATGCAGGGTCTTGTGATCATTAGTTCCGCCCATGATATAGGGTACATTAAGTTCGCTGGGAAAATTATAAATATTTACGGTCTATATTGTAACATAAAATATCGACAGATAGTTCTAAAATAAATAAAAATAAAACAAATGTGTGAATTCAGTTTTCAGTAAAATATGCTTAGATAAAACATATTCACATCCATTAATTTCTCTAAACATTAAAAGTTCTAATAATTTCTTTTTGTTATTATTTATTATTAATTTAATATTTATTAATTACTACTAATTCCTATAATTTATTTTTAATGAGTAGCTCAAATAGTATTATTAGTTCAGTATCAATGTAAAATTTGACTAGTCAGGTTGAAGTCAACAATATATAAATTCGATAAATGACAGGTTTGATAGCGGTAATGACAAATAATACAGTGAAGATGGTGGTGAGGGAGGTGGCAAATATATATTATTGTGAAATGCTATGTAACAAGAAGTAGCACTTTGTGTTTGACTTGAGGCAGGCGATTGTTTACTGTTTTTGTTTGCAGTGAAACTTCTTAGAGATGTTAAGTAAATATCTAAAGAAGCAATTAGTGGCAGATGAGAACTAATAATAATTAATTAATCAGAAAATGAAACTAAGTCTATTGATATAGAGAGATTGAAAATATAAATGAATATTTATGTCTTTCTTCCCATTTGTTCCATCTGCTTTCCACATGTTTTGAGTACGACTTTCATTATTTATATTTATTTGTTTTTATCTTATTATTTTAATCGTTTTTCCATTGACCAATGATTATTATTTTATCAATGACATAGATTCACTAAAATTATTTTGCAATATTTTCCTGTCTTTATTTTAACCTTTAGTAATTCAAAGTAATTCTATGAATACATAGGCTCAAATTTTACATAATTAGAAAGTATTATAATGAATATTAACACTCACACATATAAAGCACAATAATAATTTACAAATATTAAATTAAAAATAATAATAATGATAAATTGGATTTGATTTTCCTATTCCTTATTCTCTTGATTCCACTCAAGAAATTCTTTTAATGTTTCATCATTACTTTGTAAAGAGAGAAATAATTGTTTTAAATATAATTTATATATTCGTTCCTTTTGTTCATTACTACCATCATATACAAAAACCTGACTTTTCATAAATAAGATAAGTCCCCCATATTAAGTATCCTTTGGTTAAATGAGTCCCAACTTGAGCAATAGCAACTTCAAAACATTGTCTAATTTCTTCTTTATCAGTTAAATATCTTAACATAAATTGGCAATATTCAACACTTCTATAATCTTTAATTACACTAATGAATAGAGCACGTATGAAATCTTTGTCTGCATTAATAGACTTTTCATCATTGATCCAATCAATCCACATTTCAGGGGACAATGGATAATAGATATGCATAGTTTCGCTTGATTCTCTTGCTTCAATCATCTTTTCTGAATATTTTAGTGCATTAATTAACTTCCAATGAGCATAATAATCAAGAGGATTTTTTAAAACCTTTTCTCTATACATATCAATTTTCATAATTTTCGCTGAAAAATCTTCTGATTCCGACTCACTACTAGATAAATCATTATCGATTATATGAAACATTTTTAAAATGTTTTCTTTATAAGACAAATTCGTTTTATTGTTAGCAATTTAATTTATTAAAAATATTTCAAACTACAAATCCTCCAACCTTGACCACAATTCAAACCCAATTTTAAATTTACAATTCCGCCAAAAAAAACTAATACATACTAATTCGAATAAACAACATACAAACTGTAAGCAAATTTTACATAAAAAAATAAAAAATAAACCCAATTCAAGTTTCAACAATACATATATTTCACTTTTTGATTGTCGTATTTATATAAACTCAGCCAATGAATATTTCTTTCAGAAATTTTTAATTAATTCATTACAGATATTCTTTGAATGAACTGCAAACAATGACTGTTGCTTATCATCAAAAATACTAAGAAAATCAACAATTTTAATAACTCTGTAACATTATTTCTAATCAGAACATACAGTAAAAGTTCAGTTGAGCGTGTCAGAATTTTGAGTACATTAGAGCGATGATAAAAATGGGTTAAATGACATTTATTTCTTTCCGGTTTGAGATTTTTGTAAATTTGCTCACACATTATTTAAGCTTAGACTTGAAATATGCATTAAAAACAAGAATATTATACTTAATGCACGTAATAATAAAGGAAGTTGAAGGCCCTAAACGAGTAGAACTGGTTATACAAATAAAAATTAGTTCGAAGGATAGTAAATTTTAATTAAAAATAATGAAATTTTACATTTCTATAGACGGTAAAGTTTAGTTATAATTTGAATAATGTGAAATTAAAAGGTTTTCTGCTTAATAATTTGATAAAAGTGAAAAATCAAAATAAGTTTGACTCTGAAAAAAGTAGTGAAACGGATTTTTCTGACAGGGATATATATTAACAGCATCATTTAAAAGAAATTATACTGCATAGAGGGAAAATCAAGATTTATGGCTGGTTTTAGGTTACAAGACTCGTTGGAAAATTTTAGGAGATATGAGAAAAAGAGCGTTTTTATGAAGAGAAGTTGTAGATATTTTAGTAACTGTAGTTCATTGATACAATAACTCAATTTCCAATTACCTTTACAAGAAATAAATAATTTAAAAGTTCCTTTTTATTAAAATGGCTGATAAAGCATAAAATGAATAAATTTCAAAACCGTTATTCATGTTTATTTAAAAGTAGCTTTATTTCAATATTTTATGTAAATTTCCGGTTAAAATATATTCCTGGTAAAGGTTATTTGTTATCACACTGAATGTTTCAGCATAAATATCAGCAACAATGTTGAATGTCCTGATTGGTTGCAGGACAGACAAACAGCATTCAAATAAACAAAAGAAGCCTATTTTATTTATTAGATTATTACATGAACTGTCCCAATATGTACCGGTATTCCTTGACGAAATTGTTCGGTCATCCATGTTGATTATATAAGTTGTGGAGAAAATTCATTGCTACTTCACATGCACTTTGTCATAATGATGAGTTAAAATAAAAACATGTTTTTTACCCGAGGTTTTATCATTAGAATATTTTTGTGCCTTATTAATTCTGTTGTTTTAATGTGAAACTAAATTTGAATTTTTTAACCAACTTGAATTTTTTTAAATCAAATTGTCGAATAATCTGTAAAATTAATTTTTATAGAAAAACAATCGAGTGTATAGGCATACGTGTTTCAGTTATTATTTATAATCCCATATCAATTCTCCCAAGACCAACAGAAATGGGGATAAGTAAATTTCATATTTTATTACTGTGCTTATTTGACAGTCAAATCCAGGATTTCTTTAATGTAATAAATAAAATGGATCTGATCAATTTCCAGATCTCCTCTGATATACGATCAGTGTCATTATTTACCGAAAGTCAGATAAAACAATTAATATAAATTTTAGTGCTTGACAGATTTTTCATCAGCAAAGCTTTTCAATAATAAACTCTAGTTATTATCAGTTAAATAATTTTTTTAAAAATATTATAATAATAATATTAATACTAATAATAATATTATTAATATTATTAATAATATTATTAATATTAATATTAGAAAAACGCAAACTATATGTTCTATATAACATTTTACTATGCATTTCGACTGTTTACCAGTCTTTTTCGGGCTAGAAATCACATTAATAAAATCTAAATGAAAATAAGAAAATATTTAAACAAATTAACGAATAATTATCGTAATCAAATTGTATCACAAAATATAAAATTATTTTAATTTACAAAAAATAAACATGTAAATTAATTTTTAAAAAAACATAAAAATATAATTATCATTCGTTTTAAATTAAATTTAAAATTATTTTTACATAACATTACAAACAAATTATATCAAATATATACACAATTCACATTCAATTATTTAAATACATTCAAAATACTTGTATACTGACGAATTTTGAACATTAATTACAGGATTTAAAGATTTTATAAACAACGCCTCACAAGTTATTCGTTCTCAATAATTACTCAGAATTTTTGCAATTATCATTAAATTAATAAATATAATAATATTAATAATATTAATAATATTAATAATAATAATAATAATAATAATAATAATAATAATAATAATAATAATAATAATAATAATAATAATAATAATAATAATAATAATAATAATAATAATAATAATAATAATAATAATAATAATAATAATAATAATAATAATAATAATAATAATAATAATAATAATAATAATAATAATAATAATAATAATAATAATAATAATAATAATAATAATAATAATAATAATAATAATAATAATGATATTAAAAATATTAATAATTATATTAATAATACAATTATTAATAATATTATTAATAATATTATTAATAAAGAAATGGTTTATAATTCATCAATTTTAATTAAATCGGTCGTAAATATATTTTTAAATTAAATTCTTTTTTAAAATAAAATTTGTAAATAAATTTTAATTTGACAATTGAATTGGTGCATTAAAATCGGAATTTATTATTTTATCTAATCAGTTAATTGAATGCAATTATTTAATGAAAAAAATTTAAAAATAAATTCTGATTTATTTTTTATTTTATAATTTATTTTGTTGATTTTTTTTAAATACTTTATTAATTTTTAAGAATAAATTAAAATAGAATTCACTTGAAAAAGCCGGAACTTGTTAATTTTTGGAATTGCGTCATCAATCAATCAAGAGATGATCTGAATTTTTACTGACAGACTTAAAGGAAAATTTATATTATACTATATTTCTATAGAAACCCTGTCTAAAATTGATTTAGATTATTTTCGGAATAATAAATAAAATAAAATAAATAAAAATAAATTTATAATGTGTAATTATTATCTCTTGATTGAAGATAACTAATTGAATAATTTATGAATTTATAAAGTTATTATTGTTGTTAATTTTAATTAATTAATTTGTTTATTTAATTATCGAGCTTAATAAGTATGAGGTTGTTGCAAAAATAATCGCCGATTTACCAGAGATACTATAAAAAAATGCTTGATTGTCATTTGTTTTAATCAATTGAAGTAACATCCGTTAGAATCATTACAATTTCGATGTTGTAAAACTTTGGAGTTTTGCACTCAAATAATTCTCGTCAAGCGTTTTTTCGAGTTGGAGCATTTTTCGTGCAAGAAGTGCTCAGAGTGTTTGAAAAGTGGTAGTTAGCTGGTGAGAAACCCTGTGGTTATTGGGCGTAACCTTTTCTAGCTAAACCTTCATCATATATTTCACGTATTTATAGCACAGTCAGGGGCATTATGACCATGTTTAAATTTATACAAAAACTTAACATGGAATTGTATTTCATATTAATATAATTTATTTCAATTTGAATGAATCTCTCAATTATTTATTAACTTTGTCCTTTCGCTGGCTAACCTCTGACAACACCAATCAAAATGTAAAGATCAAAAATGTATACTATTAATGAATATGGACAAATAATGTAAATAAAATTTTGTAAACAAATTGATATAATAAATTTTAAATTAACTGTAATTTTTCATTCGTTTCAGACGTGTCACCATTATTTTCATTGAAATACTTGCCAGATATAATTAATTCAAACTTTATTAGTCAGGGGCGTATATATATATATATATATATATATATATATATATATATATATCCATACATGGTATGTAATATATTTCTATCGCTAATATCAGGGGTTCCCAACCTTTTTATAGTACTGTATCTGTACGTTGTAAACAATTTGATGGCGTACCGGTAAACCTAATTTTTTTAATGGGGTATAAAATGCAATGAAGATTTTTAATAAAGACAAGTAACTTGGGATATATATATATATATATGTTTACTGCTAAACATAAATAAAATTAAAAAATTAGTTAGTGAGAAGGTTGGGTCTGATTATTATTAACTAAAGAAGAAATATCAGGCTCAATGTTTGTCAGTTAAATGCGAAGATCCGAGCCAAACATTTATTAAGATAAATTAGGATATAGGAAAAATCATTTTAAATAAATCTCCTGAATTTAATACACTTACCTTAACATCTTTTTAATATCTGTTAATAATACAATTACTATCAACTAATAATATGCAATTAATTTAAATATGATTGAAACGCAAAACACAATTTTTAATAGAACTCAAACAATGGATAAGAAATTGTAAAAAATTAAAATGTATGGGTTTTTAATAGATTTTTGTTTTATATAGTAAAGTAATTCGCGTTTTTATCACAATTGGTTGATTATAACCGGACAAATTCAATAAACCAATTTTTTTTATCTTTAAATTATTAATATTTTATTAATTTTAAAATTGTTAATTTAATGGTTTATGGATTTTAATATAAAATACTGTTTTTTAACCTCTTAACGCACGTTTTTTTGATACAATAGCAAAAATAAATCATTTTTTTATTATTGATAATTAATATATAGATCTATGTCAATTATAATCATAAACCAAGATAAGAACAACCAACCTTTCAAGGTTACGTTACAAATTAACATCTCGGCTTCTTTTTCATAAATTTATGCACAAAATTTATGCACAAATTTGCAGTAAAACTTACCCGAGTTACGCTTGGGCATGTGCGTTAAGGGGTTAAGAACAATTTTTATTATAAATAATTGCTTTGATCGTAACAATTCACTGATTTTATTTTCCATTATTTACACTTATTAGAATTTAGCTTTTTTAAATCAAATATTTTTATTAATATTTATATTTATAATCCTTAGGGTTATTTTGTAAACACGAATGCTTCTTAAAAAATATTATTGAAATTTTATAGGAACTGCGATTTATCTAAAAAAATTATAAGGACCGCCCTTCAAGAAATTTTAAAAAATTTGAGACATCAAATAATGTTTAATTATTTTAAATCAATCCAAAAATTAAATGAATCAGATAAGTTTATATATATAATGAAAGCCGAGTATCTCAGTTGGTTAGAGCGTCGTGCTAATAATGCGAATGTCCTGCTAAAAAATTACGGACTCGTCGATTTATTAATATTTTCATGAATTTGTTAGAGATACAGTGAGCCTTCGTTAATTCTCCTTTATTCCTACTCGCCACATCCGGAAAAAATTTGTCGATTATTTTAAATAAAATGATATTTAGGTTTTAAAATTTAAAATTTGATTATCCATGCCCAGGTCTTATGGAATTTTTTTCCGTGTTTCAGATCATTTTGAATAAATGGGGGTTCACTGTATTATCGGTACCAAAAAGATGGTCAGACACCAAATGATGAATTTTCAACTTTTTGAAGATACAAATATTTTGATATTAACCTCGATTTTTATATTTATCTCGATTAACAAAATTATTTTATTTATTTCAGTTTATTATGTTGATATATTGATATTTTTTGAATTGTTGTGAAAATTTTCAGAGCAATGTGTACAATCAGACGGACAAGTTTTCTATATGTCTCTGATTTGGAAGATCTGAGCGAGATTATTTCATCAGGAGAACTGGACATATTGAAATCTAACAGTTATGATATCTGTAAATTATTATTAATATTTTTTTAAAATTATTATCTCAATTTCATTTTAACTAATTTTTACATAAGATATTTTTTCTAAAATTTATCGTAAAATAAGTTTTTCTTTAATATATTGTAAATAAAAATTACTTTACTATAAAACACTTATTAACAATTTTTGACAATCGAAATTAAGAAACCTACTATAGATCAATATTTTTATTTATTTAACACAAATTTTTGTCATAGTTTATTTTGATTATTTGTAGATACCAATATGAATAATAAAAATAGTAATTAATTTTTATTGGATTGATCATTGATTTATAAATTTAAAATTTTTTAATATAATTTTAATTAATATTTTGTTTTTTATCGCAAAATATAGCATTTAAATTTTAAAATGTATAATAAATAATTTGTTTTAATTTAAAACTGATTTTAAAAATTGATTTTATTTATTTGTTTTAAAATTTAGTATAATTCGTGGATTTAAATTTAAAAATTCAAAAATTGAAACAATTTTATTTTTGTATTATATCGTTAGTAATGAAAGTTTAATATAAAACGTATGTATTCCTTTCACCATCACATCTATGTTGGGTCATACAAAATACATGGAATAAAATATAAAATTGCAATTAATCAGAATCAATTCAAAATTCAAAAAAATTAATATCAATATTTGGGGATGGAAAAAAGGTAACTGGTGACAAATCAGATTTTGAAGACAAATAAAATAATTGTAAATTGATTCGAGGTCTATAGAAGCGTCATGAACCTAAAAACAAATTAACTAATTAAATAGTTTTAAGGCAAATCCATAAATCAGAACGAGCCAAGTGAATATCAGTTTAATGGATTACCGTGTGTTATCGATATGGGAAATAAATTTTTCTCCCGATTTATAAAGTTTTGGCAGAAGTTAATGGGGAAATTGCTATAAAAGCAGATATCAAAAAACAGGAAACGCCAGTTGGTCGAATAACGAAAAATTAAATTTAAATAGACCAAGGAGCAGTAAGAAAGAGAAACAAAGAGTTTGAAGGAAATAAATTCTCATAAAATGTGTTCAGTTTTGTTGCGAATAAACTTATTTTGTTAGAACTGAAGACTTAGTTATTTACTTAGTGAACACAAGTAGTTTATCGAGAGCTAATTCCTACTGGCAAATCTTTAACAGAACAACATGTAAAAACTGTTTTCACACACATTTTCATATTGTATTTCAGAGGACGCTGTGACTTAGACCGAAATTTAAAATAAATAAGTTTTTAAAAATTAATTATTCCAGTTTTTACAAACATTTTTTACTTTTATTATTGATTGTAGCTGTATTTAAAATCACTTATTTTTCCAGAAAATCTTAAAATACGCTTTTAGTTTTAATTCATAATATCTAGCAACATCTTTTTTGTAAAATTTATTAAATCAAATTTATTAAGAGAGAAACCATTTAATGGTCACCTAAATGAAAATCCACCCTAGTCATGAAAATAACGTTTTAACGGAAGAGAATTATTTTCTCCAACTACCAACCAGGGATCCTAGTAGTAAAGAAATTTATTTTTTAGCCTTAAAGAAATTAATAGCGCAAAAAGTTTTCTCGTTAAACCAACAATGGAAATAAATGCAGATTCTTTCAATTTGACAAATTGTTTAGTTAATATTTAGAATATTTTAAACTACAAAATAAAGTAAATCTGTCAATTTGTCAAAGATTTTTTTAAAATTCCAATTATTTAAAGAAAATGAAGTAAAAAAAACATTGTATTACATGTGAAAATTTGCAAGTTATAAAAAAGTGGATATGTGGCAGTTTTTCCTTTGAAAACACAAGATTTTTTTGTTTAATATGCCAGAATATAAATTTGGTTTAAAAAAAAAATTATATGAAAATACATTACGAGACTAATCATAATGAATTTTTGCTTGTTTTATTGAACATTTAAAGATACATCATTTCCAAATTCAACTTACTATTAGCAGAAAATGTGTAGGCCATCCGATGTATACACATATACTTATTAGTGTCATAAAGTCAGATTCGTGGTATTTATAAATACGGATTTATTTTCTCTCGTCAAAATTGCAAAAGAAAATTACTTACAACATTAAATTATTTACGTGTTGAAATATTTTTGGTTTATTTATAATGAATACTAAACTTTTACAAGTGTATAATTTCAACTTTAAAAGCACTTCATTAATATTAAATTAACTTTATTATAAAACCAATAAACCAGAAAAAAATTCAGGGTCAACGTAGTACTTTTGGGTTTGTGACTTCTGATTTCATTCCTAAAGTGAACTTCGTTTATAAAGCTTTGAAGACTCCAAGTACAGATGCTGAAATAAATTACATGAAAAGAAAATGATTAGCAATTAGATGAGAATGAAGTTGTTAGTACTGCTTGTTCGAGTTAGAATGAGCCGAAAAGCTCGAGTTTTAAAATATCTTAATAAAATTATATTAATATATTTAAAAAGTAACATAAATAAGTTTAATGCAAATAAGAAAGGATAAAATGAACTGATTGTAAAATTAATATTAAAGGATAATTAAAGAATAAATAATTATTTTCCAATATTGGAAAGTGCATAAATATTGTTTGTGTTTAAATAATATTGGATTTTGTGTTATAAATAAATTTTTGAATAGATGTTATAAATTTAAGAAACCAAATAAATAATAGCATAAAAATCTATATTGATTTATGTATATGGGATTTTTTTACAATAAAGTATTTTTTATAATATATGAATATACATTTTATAACATATGATTATAGTATATATATATATATATATATATATATATATATATATCAATGACATTAAGGATTTTTTTTGGCTATAAATCAGAAATGATATAGATATTTTATTGATATTCACAGTGGATTTCAATAAAACATCGATATCATTACTGATTCATAATAAAAACAAATTCTTAATTTCATTTAAAAATGAGAAGAAATCAGAGGTGAAAACAAAAAGAAGTTCTTATGATATATATATTTCTGTTATTTTACTTTTGTGTATTAATATTTGAAATACGTTTTAGTGGTCATAGTGTCGGTTTCGTCCAGCCAGCCAAAGGAAAGCCTATTATTAACTGTGAGTTGATTTACATATTTATTATTAATGTTACAAAAACAAAGGAGTCGCAATAACTATTTACTATTTTTCTGCGAGAAATATCTCTGTTTTATAGTCGTTTTCCTTTTTTTTTTTTATATTTGAGATGGGTCCGGTGATGCAAATCGACAGAGGTATCATTAAATAATCTCCAGAGTATTTAATGTTGATCAAAGTTAAATAAATTACGAAAGCCTGAACACAACTTCAAAAGTACATGGAATGGCATTCCTCGGGAGAACGGTCTGGGGGAGAATCGTCTAAAGTTATTCGACTAAAAATCAAAAGAATAAGTTTTAATTAAGGAGTTTCTCTAGCGAATTTGTTTCCTAGTAGAAAAGGAATAATTTTTTTTATTTCATTAATGAGTTGAGTTAATAAGTTTCATTTTTCCGGCAATTTGACGGGACAGTTTTCAAGTGTTAAAAGTGGAAAATTGTTTGTAGATTTGTTTAAATTGCTTCATTGATTGGATTTAAAATATTGATGCCTGCAAAATTTTTTTTGAAAATTTTTATAAAAATTATATATTATTTTGGGTTTAATTCTGAATGATATTTTTGAAAACCTATGTAACTTTGTTTCATTATATTTTTTATGGAAGGTAAATAATTTGTTGTTTTAATATATAAATAAAATTGTTTCTTTGGATATTGCTATGAAGCTTAGCACAGATATTAATTGATATTGAACTGTGAAATATTTCTTCACATTTGAAATATCTCTAGCAGAGATTAATTAATTATTTGTTTTAATTTCTGAAGATTTTAGAAATTTATATGTAAATACTATGTATAAATATTTTTTATAAATTCGAGTATAACCTGCATTTATTGATCTATAGTCTCATGAAAGTGAAGAAAATCGAATTTGAAAATATTATTTGTGGTTTGAATAATTTTGTACATTTATACATATTCGCCAGCACGGATAATTCTACCTTTCTTCTAGATTGACGGTTTAAGGAAGGGCGAGTAAAATGACCTTTTACAATAGTTAGGAAGAGGATGTTGATAATACGTTTTATAACTAGTTACAAATTAATTTTAAAGTAACTGATGGCTTTTTGGATTGCAGGAAATAAAGATATGGAATAGTATACAAGAAATCTAGCCTCGAAAAACATGATGCTAATCAATCTGGTGTAGAAATATAAGCTAAAAAGTACACCTCATCCTTCTCGGCACTCCAAATATTTATATTAAAAGCAAATTTAGATTTCACTTGCCTATAGATTGAAGCTAACTTTGTCTCCCCGAAGGATTGAACTTCCCTTTAATTTTATTTTTGTTTAAAAATAATGTATCAAAGTTATGTTAAAATCCTTCTTTTTTAAAACGGCTTCTCCGGATTTCTGTATCATAGAAAGACATTGCATTCTGTAAAACCATTTTGCAATGTTGAATCGAAAAACATTTACAGTTCAATTTAGAATTTATGTCAGAAATATTTTGATTTGTTAATTTTGAAATCTTTTTTTTCGTGGAATTGTTTTAGTTGTTGAAAGCTGCTGGAAACCGTTTTCATTGTACTGTGGGCCATAATCTCATCTGTCGACAGTGATTAAAACAAATTTTAAATTACTCTTGACATCGAATAATTTATCGTACAGACAAAATGGCAGAATTATATGTGAAAATTTGCCCAAAATTGAGATTTCATAAAACTCAAATATATTTGTAACAACTGCCATAATGATGAAAGAATGTATAAAAGAGAAAGCCGAAGAGATTCAGCTGTGTTAATTAGATAAATAATTGTTACAAATTTATTAGCTATGAATATATATATATATATATATATATATATATATATATATATATATGTGTGTGTGTGTGTGTGTGTGTGCGTAGAAAAACTTTGTACTGAAATATTAATAACTTTCTATTTAGTTTTTTCAAAAATTCAATGAAAATTCTGAAAATCGGTCTAAAAGATTGGATTTCCTGGAGAAACAAGTAGATTATGTTTTATTCACTAGAAATATTTGTTACGGAAATTTATGGTTGGTTTCGTGAGGGGTTACGTGATAAAGTGTAACTTTTTAAGCGGTTGACCATTATAACATTGAATACTGAAAATAAAAAAAAACAGAAACTAGGTAAATAATTACAATATAAGGGTCCTTGGATAATGATGGTATAATCGTTGATATCCATAATGTTACGGATCCAATAGGAAGGATGGAAGAACTATTTTCTTCTGGAAGGAAAATATATATTGTTGACTGGCTACCTGGAGATCTAGATGGCGATTCGAGGACCATTTTAGTTTATTTTATTTTAATATTATAATGCCCAGTCTTGAGGCCAGAATTTTGAATAATAAATGATTAATAATTCATAATGCCTCTTGTGTGAATATTTTTCCATAAGATGGATTTTAACTTGAAGTTGTTTTAATTTTTTAAAGTTTTTTTTGAAGAATTTCAAAATGTAATAATTATTCGCCCCCTATGTAGTTGACCTCCAAGTCCATTACAGACGCTCATCTCAACTGCATATTTTAGCATATTTTTGTGCTATGGTAATTTTTGGAAATCAGTTTTTGTAAGAACACTTTGGAAAGAGAAACTTTTAATTGATGAATGTTTTTTATTTATTAAACTCGATGAAATTTTTTTAGGTCTGTGTTTAAAAAACAAAACTGTTTACTTAAACAAAAGTCTGAATTATTTAGAATTCGTGTTAATCACTTTTTTGGATTTTTACTGACATCGAGCTAATTGGTCTTGTTATTTTCATACTGTTTTAAACAAACGAACATTTAAACAGAATTTAATTAAAAAAAGTTAATTAAATTTAAAGATTGCATGATATTCATGGAATTTATAGCTATTAGTTCCAACTTTTACATGGTTTTGTATAATTACGTTTAAAGATGTTGGAATTTATGATTAATTTCAAATAATAAATCTTGGGACTGAAAAATAAATTTTG
Organism: Schmidtea mediterranea; assembly: GCA_022537955.1. Lineage (NCBI taxonomy): Eukaryota > Metazoa > Platyhelminthes > Tricladida > Dugesiidae > Schmidtea > Schmidtea mediterranea. Next base: position 220,663,567 of record CM039680.1, read on the forward strand.
TCCGAAAAGGTTTTCCATATTGTAAAGAGGCTTCTAGGATAAATCCAAAGCTTCTAATAAATAATTTACTGTTTTCCTATGGCTAAGCTAAGGATCACTAGCTTGGAAATCACCGCTTTGCTTGAATTGTTTCTATGAATCTTTTTGATTTGAACTAATAAATATGATTTTAAAGAATTAATTTTATTCGACAAAACGAAAAACAGAAAACAAAATGCAAAAAATTATTGGGCATGGAATAGGAAAAATCATTATATATTCAGATCTAGGTTATGAATATTTATGTCATGGGTGTAATGCCACATACATTGGAATGACTACCCGTCATCTCCGTTTTCTAGTTCTTGATAACTGTCGACAGAAAGAATTGATTAATGTCAGTGAATACAATTTTTGTCTGAATTTTGTGTTTATAAGTGCATTTCAAGTTCTACTTTTTTTTGTTCGTATCTTGGTTTAAAATTTATATGTCATGGATGTAATACCACATACATTGGAATGACTGCCCGTCATTTCCGCTCTTAGGGTTTCGATCACAGTCGACTGATGAATTGATTGATATTAGTAAGGGCAATTTTTTGATGTAGGATGAAACTAAGTGTAAAATAGTTTTAGTTAAAATTGTTTTTAAATATTTCGTTGAAAGTTTTATTTAAATTTTTTTAAAGTCTCTGTTTTGTAAGATTTAGAAAATTAAAGTTTTTTAAATTTTGTAACATTTGTGATTTTAAAAAAAAGCAAAATTTTTACTTTTTTCTAAAATGTTTTGAGAATTTTTAAAGCAGAAATTTGTTTAAATAATAATTATTTGTTGTAAATAGTATAAAGTTCAAGACGAAGTACATGATGATGACTGTTAATCAGTCGAAATATATTGTAGCTGAATATATATTTTGGATTGGTATTATTTTAACATCATTTTTAAATAAGAATTAAATCTTTTGGATTTTGCCTCTGATATTTGGTTTTAAGTTTTGCGTCTTATGCTTCGGTATATGCGGTACATCATACATTTATTTATCGGATATCTAATATATTTGCATGTTATATATCACCAACAGAGTTGTATGGGTGTCCATTATGAATCCTTCCATAATTTCTCCATGCTTGATCAAAACTCTTGAATTCAGATTATATAATTTCGGTTTCTCTTAAATTTTTAAACAAATTTCCCTGTGAAACAATGTAATTTTTAAGCTGTCATTAGAAACCATATTTTATTAAAATTCCAAGCCTTTCTACAATAGCTGATCAATTATATTTTCACACTATCAAAAACTATTAATTATATTTCATAATTATAGTTTTCTATCGTTTTTGAAATGTTGAAAATAGTCAAGGGCACTCACAAGAATTCGGCGATTTTTTTGTTATTTGTTCTCACTTCCATGTTCAGGAATGATATTTTATATGCAATTGTAAAAAGGAATAGACAGTATTTTTGTAAAATAATTCATTATTTGAAGTTTATTATTCGAACCTGTCCAAATATAAACAATAAGCTCTCAAACCTTTTGGGATCACCACTCACTTTGTAAGACAACATTATTACAACGCTCTTCATTATAAGAGTTGAGCCTTACAAGTCTGATATTTTTGGTAAACATCTATATTCCTCTGGAAACGTGCCGGACTGCATAAATTATGTAATAGTTGTCCAATATTCTTGTTAGCATTCATCTGCTGCAAAATCACGATTTTTTTAATTTTAAAGTATTTCTTACAAATTTCTTCTGAGAGTCCATCTACCCCTGGACAACGTTAACGCCCTCGATCGTCTTTTTGAATTTTACAGTTGGTTTGATTTTATTTTTTATTTTATGTATTTGTTATTTATTTGCATGTATTCAGTGATCCAAGTAAATTAATTAATAAAATTTATCATGGATTTAGAGGAAATATTTTACTAATTAGATTTAATTAATTTGTAATTGTTTGGATTTTTGTGAATGTGTTTTAAAATATTATAACATTAAATTATTTGTTTTACTGCAAAAATATCACATCTTTAATACTATAGGAAAAAATTATCAAAAAATAATTGTAAATTAATTTACAATTTAAACTATTTTATTAAAAAAATAGTAGAAAGATTTTAATTTCGAAATTAAATTAACATCCAATAAAAAATAAGTAATTCAAATAAAAAAGATAAAAAACCTTCGAATTACTTAATCAAACTATTTTCCTAAGTAGGTTAAAGAGAAAAATTTTGTAGTTGAAAATTCGCGATTTATGCAGTTGCCACCCCCATAAAATTCTTTTCAAATAAAAATTTTCAGTTTCTGAATTTCTGGCTAGAAATTTATGAAAAAAATAAATAGTTGATTTTCGAACGCGAGTAATGTTATTTTTTAAAATAAAAATTATAAAAAATAGTGAAAAACTGTAAATTAGTTAATTAAATTAAAAAAATTAACATTTTTTAACTCAATAAATTGTTTTTTATTTACATATTTTATTTTTGTAATATTAAAATAACTGTATATGTTAAATTATTTCCCCTCATAAAAATTAAAAATTAAAAAATATTTTTAAAAAAAGTGTGATATATTAATATAAATCATTTTTTTCTTTTAATTGTTCTATAAAAGATTCAAAATTCTTAGCAAACCTGAAACTGAAAATGTTTATTTGTAAAAGTTTTTATGGGGAGGCAACTACATAAGTGCCGAAAATTTTAATTTGAAACTTGCGTCAAAGGCTTATCATATCATTTATTATTATTATTATTATTATTATTATTATTATTATTATTATTATTATTATTATTATTATTATTATTATTATTATTATTATTATTATTATTATTATTATTATTATTATTTATTATATTTTAACTGTAATAATTATTATAATAATTATTGCGATTTATTATTAAATATTAGTATTACATAATTGGTTTTCACTGATTATAGTTAATTATAAATAATACTAGTATCCACCACATCAAAAATAATAATTATTTTCCATTAAAATCAAGAAATTTTCACATAATAATCGATATTCTCCAATAGATGGCCTAACTTATTAATTATTAAATATTTTACTTTGTAGTATTCTGTGAAAATATATTCTGAAAACAATTTCATGTGAAGCAGGGAATGCATTTGGGAATTCGAAAAATTCTCTCTGCTCAATGGCAAAAAAAACATATGTAAAATAATTATTTTCAAATTTTCGGTTTTCATTTTAAAATTTTTTATGTAACTAATTAAATATTTTGTTGAATTAGACAGATTATAATCATTCTTAATTTTATTGTAGAATGGCTAATAATTCTATTGTCAGTCTTTGAGATTGTCTTTCGCTTTTGTGGATAATATTATTGTAAATTATTTTCACGGAGTCCGCTTGTTAATTGTGGCCATTCCCTTTCTTGCTGTGGGTATTTATTTCACAAAAAATAAAACCTAACAAAATTTTCTTGTGAAGATTTTTTATTTTTGTATAACATATATTTAAACAAATTTCTCAATGAATCCATGCGAAAACTTTGGCTAAGGCACATTTTCTTCAAAAGTAATTTGGTAAATGACTGCGGATCATTTAAAAAGATGATATTTGATAAAAAATAATTCATTTTTCAAATTAAAATTTATTAAAATTTAATATGCCCTTCATTCGAATTTAACCAAATAGAGTATTGAAAATTTAAATAATAATTATGTTAAACATAAAATATACACACTGATTTCGATTCGAATTTTCTATAATCAGATAATTTGTACACGTGATATATTTTGCGGTTTTTAAAAAAATACACCAATACTCAGTTAACTCAAAATCATGTGCTCGTTTATAGTTGTAATCCATGTGATTAGAAGCAGGTGCAGTTTGCATTTGTCGCGTGATCTGAATACATGTCACTAACACACCTATATGTGCATTGTTGAGGAGTGTATGTATTTTTCTGCTTTATAGAAAATTAAATTTGAACATTGTGTAAATAAAAGGAAGCGTTGACGATTATGCACCTTAATTAAAATACTTGGAATTTAAATTTTATGTTCAAATAATATAGCTGTACGGCTTTTTAAAGAGCAGACCTTGTGTAACTAAATGTATTAGATTGCATTTGTTTCTTTCCTTTCGTAATTTCAAACATTGTCTTAGTCTTTTAAATCGAGTTGATATCTGTTACTTATAGCTTTCATGATTATGTCAGGCAATATCCGAATGTTCTCTTTTTTTAATGGCTCTTAGGTAGAAGTTAGATATTCATAATTTCCGTATGACAATGTCATAATGACATGAAAAATGCATAATACGTGAATAATTAAAATTTGGATGCACATAGTAAATAATAGTATTGTCATATCATCAAATAGCAAAAGTCATAAAATAAAAAAGTCTTACTTTTTAATCAATTTCTTTCGATGATCCCAGTTTTGGGATCAGTTTTATTTTCTTATCTAGGAGCAGTCTTCACGACTTTTTTTAAAATTATTTTATTAGTAAAAAAATATTATATGTAATTAAATAATTAACATTATTTGGAAACAAAAGCTAAATATAAACATTGCAGAAAGTTATTTAAGTATACATTTTAATTATTTAAAATTATTTATATTATTTTGATTTTCAAGTTAATATTTAAATTTTTTATTTTAATATTATTTATAATTATAAACAATATATTAAACAATAGATAAACAATATATGAACAATATATTAAACAATATATGAACAATATATGAACAATATATGAACAATATATGAACAATATATGAACAATATATGAACAATATATGAACAATATATGAACAATATATGAACAATATATGAACAATATATGAACAATATATGAACAATATATGAACAATATATGAACAATATATGAACAATATATGAACAATATATGAACAATATATGAACAATATATGAACAATATATGAACAATATATGAACAATATATGAACAATATATGAACAATATATGAACAATATATGAACAATATATGAACAATATATGAACAATATATGAACAATATATGAACAATATATGAACAATATATGAACAATATATGAACAATATATGAACAATATATGAACAATATATGAACAATATATGAACAATATATGAACAATATATGAACATATATGAACAATATATGAACAATATATGAACAATATATGAACAATATATGAACAATATATGAACAATATATGAACAATATATGAACAATATATGAACAATATATGAACAATATATGAACAATATATGAACAATATATGAACAATATATGAGCAATATATGAACAATATATGAACAATATATGAACAATATATGAACAATATATGAACAATATATGAACAATATATGAACAATATATGAACAATATATGAACAATATATGAACAATATATGAACAATATATGAACAATATATGAACAATATATGAACAATATATGAACAATATATGAACAATATATGAACAATATATGAACAATATATGAACAATATATGAGCAATATATGAACAATATATGAGCAATATATGAACAATATATGAGCAATATATGAACAATATATGAACAATATATGAACAATATATGAACAATATATGAACAATATATGAGCAATATATGAACAATATATGAGCAATATATGAGCAATATATGAACAATATATGATCATTATATGAACAATAAAATTTAAAGACTCTAATCTTAGAATTTAGAACTAATTGCAAAATTTGTTTTAGTTGCTTTCTAAAGGGTAAAATCAAATCAACTCTATTTTTTGTTGTCAAAATGTTTTTTTTGTTATTTGTACAGGGCCGGCGGAGTATGGAACCGCATCAGTCACAGATATAGAGTGACAGACCATTTCAATATCACCATATACCATACATTGGTAACAATATTTTATCAACAATTTCATCTTTATTTAATCGAAAATGTCCAATTTTATTGCTTTATGGTCAATAAAATTCAAATAAATTGTCAATTTCAATATTGTTTGAAATTCATAAAACTTTTTATGCTTTTTTGTTAAATCTGACAAATTAATCTGTCAACATTTTTCATTGAAATGCAAATTTAATTGTTCAATTATTATTTCCCAATTTAAATCAAGGAGCTCGGTTTTTTGTTAATCGAGCCTGTTGTAATAATAATAGTTCCAGCTTCTTTCTTTGATCTAATATCAATTACATTTATAACTGTCTTGAATCATTTCTTTTGAGGCGTTTTCCTTTTGTTCTCTTGTTTGACAGTCGAATCGGTTATTCGAGCTGGATTACAGAATTTTCATTTCTACTTGTTACTGAGCCTGAGAATTTACTATTTTCTTCACTTGTATTATATGTATTAAAATATTAATTTAATAATAATAAATAAATAAATAAATAAATAAATAAATAAATAAATAATAATAATAATAATATAAATAAAATTTAAACAAATAACAGTGTTAGCAAATTTCCGCAATGTTTATTCATAAAATGAAATATGAAATATTTCGACCGAAAATCGGTCCTGGTCACTCATACCCATAATTTAACTAGACTTTCGCTTTCTCCTCTTCTTCTCTGATTGATATTTTCTTAGTAATGATAATAATTAAAAAATTAATAGTCATTATCATTGTCGAAATATTAATTTTGTAGTAAATAATTATTCATTGACGTGCAATTATCTATTTATTATGGTTAAACAGACATGATTGACATTAAAATTGTACATTAATTAATCAGTAATTACAAAGATCTCCATTATAGTTCCCAGATCTCATTTGCCATTTCAGCAAAAATCGTGGTGGCCCAAATATATTTCTCAATTATCACTATTTTATGTATTTCTCCCTGGGCATTAAAATTTGTTTTACAAATTAGATAGTCCATTTGGTACAGGCTATTTATTATTCCACTGATTGTCAGACTGAAGCAGGATATCTTATATAGGGTTAATAAAAATCCTTTCATTTCCATGTGTAATAAATAAAAGTACACTGAATGACAAACATTTGATGAAGGTAATGTGACCAGATATTTTTTATTGGAATGGTGGGATATGTTCAAATTGAAAATTAATTTATTTTAAAAATATGTTTTGTGTACTACAAATGATTTGATACCGCATTTGTCGCTGCTTAATTGAAAAGCGCTATCTATTAAAATAATTAGATAGTATTATCTAATATAATGTAGAAGAAACAGAAACTTTGTGAAAATGTTAAAATAATTAATAAGATTTAATTGCGAAAATGTTAAAAGCGTTACATGAATAATGTAGGACACATTCCGGAACAGTTTTCAGTGAGATACAGTCCCGCTTAATCTGCGAGTCTTTTCACTATAGATACAGGTTGTGTCGAAAATTTATAGTTGTCATTTAGTATTTATTTTTCTATTTAAGGTGAATTTCTTTGGAAATTTCATTGTACTTTGCAAAAAGATTAAAAAATATACAGCGACCTCGGAAAACTATCAAAATGGATATTTTATAATATTTATCAAATATTAATATTTTAAAGAGTTTTCGGTAATTTTCAGTAAACATTGTCAAAAAAGTCGAATTTACTATTTCATGTGAGAAGGAAGTGGGAATCGCAGAAAAGCTCTCTCGGAATAATAAATTGTCTTATACAGTTCAATTACTAGAACTCAGTGACTGTATCTATCTCGCCATAATCAATTGCTTAATACATTATCATAATAATTACAACCCATCAATCCTCTACACATCATCCATTCATCAACTAATTCAATATTCCCATTCTATCCCCCCCTCCCTTATTAGATAGACATCATTAATTTATTTATTTCCTCATCCAATGAAAATGTCATTGAAAAATTCATTAAAATAAATATTTATATCAATTAATTGATTTTCTTTTTCCACAGAAACTCACTTTGAAAATTGTTGATGAATTTCCTTGTGATGGCACTGGAAACTGAGGACCTCGCTCAGTTGAATTATACTTTATCAATTATAAATATTTCTAAAAATTTCCCAGCAATAAATCAACAGGGCACGCTTTAATTAAACCAATAATAATGCTAATAATAATAATAATAATAATAATAATAATAATAATAATAATAATAATAATAATAATAATAATAATAATAATAATAATAATAATAATAATAATAATAATAATAATAATAATAATAATAATAATAATAATAAATATCAATAAAATATGAAATAGATAAATTAGAATAATAATTTCATATTATTAAAATTTTACTGTTAAAAAATTATTCCCAAATATCAGAATATTTTCTTAAAGTTAATTCTACTCATAAAATTACAAGTAGTGTTTAAAGCAGTTTGAAAATAGTTGAGATTATAAAGCATGAAAGCGTACAGCTGTTTCATTATATGACTTTATATTAATAGACATCTGTTGCGAGATCACCTTTAAAAATCATAAGGATAATTCGTGCATGACAAAAATATCGAGTCGCTCCCATGAATTCAGTTTTATGTTATTTCCCTTTTATAAATTAAATTGAAAGTACGTAATTTTTCAATAAATCTCGTGCTGAGAATATCTTTATTATATTTATTATTATGAATTTATTATGAATTATTTCAAGGAGAAAATTTAGATATTTCTTCATGATGTTTGCTAATTTATGATGAATTGGATACATTTGTTTTAAATTGTTCGGTTACTTCTCTGAATTTATCACATCTCTATGGGAATGTTCTGTCAAATTCTGATTGCTTTTGCAACTTGGGAAATATATTGCTTTTCTCCAGGAATCCAGAGCTGAAATGTGTTTTTATTAGATATGCAATGTTGGTTTCTATTAGCCTCTTTTCCCGATAATTACATACCAATTATTACATGACTTTCAATGTGCTTTCAGCGTAAAAATTTGTTTCAAATGGACTTGTAAATTTATTTAAATCACTTTTAAAATGTTTATATTTATCTTACGCTGGAACCAAATGACCAATGTCTTTGTATTTTCTTAAATTTCAGTTTCAGTTATTGAGACTTATTTCCCCTTCACCTGAGACTCAAATGAATACTTTTGCAGGATTTCTTTTTATCATTAAGATTTATGATTTGAAATTCGTTTATAGTGTCTAATTCATTTTTTTCTCCGTAAGTAAGAACTGGAAGAAATCTCTGTACCAATGCTGCGACAACAGAATACTGCAGTTGCCCATTCGTTTTTTGAAGAAAGTTTAAAAATTTTTAAGCACTCACTTGAAATTACGAGTGGGTTTCATTTTACTAATCTCATTTTTCTTGATGTGAAACTCAATAACTTTCAACTTATTAATTTTTGTTTTATTGTTCACATTTAATAAATCTCACTACTTCAGATGTCTTTGACACTATCGAGACTGATGAGAATTCATCCAAACAAAATAATTTCCAATCAAATAAATCAAATACTAGAATTGTGTGGTAGATAATATTTATTATATTTTATTATAGTATATTATATTATATTATATTATATTATATTATATTATATTATATTATATTATATTATATTATATTATATTATATTATATTATATTATATTATATTATATTATATTATATTATATTATATTATATTATATTATGAAAATTGTATCGCTTAAGGTTCATTATTTGATCAGGATGCGGGCAAACTACAAAAGAAAGTTCTCAGTTATGTACGATAATTAATATTCATTAAATTAATCAAATGAGAAAATTTCATTATTTGTTTTATTAAACTTAATTTTGAAATTTAGCTCATTCAAAATACATCAGCCGAAACAGGCTTCTTATTGCTTGTTTGTATGGATACAGTTGAATTGTTGTGTCAGGTGGGGCCCTTATATTTGTTGATTTATCAATTGATAATTATTATTTTCGAAATATTTCAATTTAAAATTCTATAAATTTTGCGAGACAATGGTTTATTATTGGTAATATTTATCACAAAACTTTGTTCTTTATATAAACAACCAAGGAGCGATTTTGTCAATTTTCTTTCCGGTTATTTACATTAGTAAAGGCTGTCGAAATTGTAATTATTTTTGTGAATTTTATTGATCTATTGTCATATAATACAAAAAAATAATATATTTTTATTAATGTTTGGAAAAATTTGTTTTAAGTTAAGATTGCCAGACGAACTACCTTTTTAAGATGAACATATTCCCAAAAAATTGAAATAACTTGGGGGCTGTCCATAAATGACGTCACGCACCTAATAAGAGGAGGGTCACACATTTGTGACGATGGGGGTTTAAGCTCTGTGACGTCACATCTTACATATTGTATTTTTTTCAACAGAATTGTATACTAATTTAAGATTTCCAGGGCTTCTTTTTAATACGCTTTCTCATACGATATTAAAGTGTAGCATTACACTAAATACATACTAAAATGTCAATAAAATGATTTGAAACATGTTCATTTTCAAAGATGAAATAAGGCTTTTTAGGGAGACTAAAGATTTGTGACGTCATATTTGTGACGACGTGTGACGAAGAGAAGGGCTTGAAAATCGGTCAAAATTGCATGACGTCATTTATGGACGGCCCCTTGTTTAATTTGCAACTTATTGAGTATTAATGTGACAGTTGAAAGAGTATTTTCAATTGTTAATAATTTCTGCAGTAATGAAAATTCGAGAATACACATAGAAACCTTATCAGCAGTGATAAATTTCCAGTATACGTTTGGAAACTTTTATTATGTTTTAAAAGAAAATCATCTATTATTGAAAAAAATTCAATCAAATTAAAAATAGCATTATGAAAAATAAAATATTGAAATAACTTTTTTCTTACACTAAATGTTTTTGTTTAGCTCATACTAACGCCCACTTTTCCATCATTTGTACTGCTTTAGAGTTAAAAATATCTGACCACCTTATTTACCTCAAATCATTTTCTTGTCAATCATTCTTGACGAAAGAATTTAAACATACATTGAATTTTAATCATTTTTAAAATATTTTTTTATTCACATTTGATCTTTTTTCCCTTTTAAAAATTTCATTTATCTTTATTTTGACAATAAATAAATGGGTTTTTTTCTTATTAAATACAAATATACTTGAAATATGTTGAAAATGTGTGGTAATTAGAACAAAATAAGATAAATGAAATTTCCAAATATATAATGATAAAATAAATATTTTCAAATTAGTACTGATTTCCTAATTTTTTGTCCAGGTTATCGGTCAAGTCATTCAAGAAGATCCAATTAACGTAAATTAAAATGTTTGTTTTATCGTTCTAAACCGTTAATATTCTAGTTTGATGCTGAAGAAAATGGAATATTTGATAAGGTTTTGAAATCGAAGACTGGCATTAATTTGGGTTGTTTAACCGAGGTATTTTTTTCTAAGGATTTATCATTACTTGAGTCTTATACTCAGGCACAACTACGAGAAATTTCAGAAATAATGAATGCCAGTAAACAAGAAACCAAAATACAAAACGCTCTGTGCGTTCCAGTGCGTCATCAGGGTACCAATGACGTGATTGCTATTGTTTGCCTGATCAACAAATCTGGGCCAGCTCAGTAATTTCTAATATCTTTTAGTGAATGTTGATAAAGATTTCTAGATTCACAAATTACGATGAACAAGTCATTAATGAATGTTTCAAGTACACCACCTCGGTTCTTTTCACAACAATCGCTTATCAAAACGAACGCCGGCTGAAACTACAGACTGAAGTAAGGAAAGTTAAAGTTTTTATTTGTTGTAATTTTGTTTTTGTTTTCATAAAACACTGACGTTAACTTAGTATTTAAGTTACTGACGAGATTAAAGATGACCTTAACAGTCAGTGTGGATAAGCTACTGAGCGGAAAGGAGTATTTTTTTTAAGACATTTTGACAATATATTATAAAGTATATTGATTCTGAGAACTAAAATAAAATTATATTCTAAAACCGTACTTAACCTGCAATACGAAAAAGAATTTTGGGGGGTACAAGAGAAATTTCTAAATTTTCGATGGAAACTCATCTGTAAGAAACTAGCGACAACAATTTCAGTCCAATAAGAAACTGGTTTAAACGCGCATGTGAGAATGAAATCATCTTGAAATAATTATAAACACATTTTTGAGGTGCGAAAACGTATTATTAGATTCCAGGGGGGTAATGATCATTTAAAAAATTTTATATTACATTAAACATTAATTTCAAAAAATTTAAAATAATAATAATTAATTCTAAATTATATTTAAAAATTTTTAAATCTAAAATCAAAAACAATATTTTCAAATGAAGTTTATAATCAATAAATTTAATGAAATGCAAATTTTCAGTTGCTTTTTTGGTGCATAAGGACTCACTACCGGTCTCGGTATTGCGGGCTTTAGGTTTGATTTGATTGGTCTGACGCGTCGGCAATCGTTCTGTAAAGATAGGTTTATTAATTTTTTGACAATAAAGTAAAATTAAAACATGAATTGTGCCGCTTTTATAGAACCATGAATAATTATTAGCATGCTGGGTTAAAACCAAATTTATTTAAACATTTCATAGGCATTATGTAAATTAAAAGTCTATTAGGAGGGGAATGTTTTGAAAGTAGTCAGCTATAGTATAGATAATACATTAAAACCTAATTGAACTTGGTAAGTTTCTTAATTAGAAAACTGAAATTACTGTTTATAGATGATTTCAGTGAACTCATTTATCTGTGAAAATGCCAAATGTTCCTCAGGGAAACCGAAAAGCATATATCATCCGGTGTTTTGAGTATTTCACAATTGATTTTCACTTTTGTTTCAGAAAATGCTAGTAGTAGCCAAAAATATCTTTAGTCGCATGGATAACTTGAATGAGCTTCTTCTTATGATAATGCAAGAAGCGCGCAATCTCACTCAAGCTGAACGGTAGATTTCATGAATTTTTTTGTCGATGCTAATCGGGAAATGTTTAGATGTTCAGTGTTTCTCGTTGATGAAGACTCGAATGAACTCGTCGCCAAGGTCTTCGACGGATTACCGACTTCAAGCGACAAGAACGAGGTTAGTTAACGTGTTCTAATAATGCAGATCTATATATATTACCATGCACTAGCTACAGTCATCATATTTCAGCGGCTCCGTCTCCAAGATGGGACTGAAATTCAGGTTTGTGTCCAATGTGTGTGTGTGTGTATGTATCATGTAGTTTTGGTTGGCTGTTAGAAACTAACCAATTGAATGTCAGTAGAGATTATTTTCCATTGCATACATTTTGATAATAAATTGAAAATTTATTCGAAAAATTTTTATTCATAGAAAATATTTTTATTTATCGCTAAAATTTTTTCCAAATATTTAATGTTTTAAAAAAAATATTCCTTAATTCACAAAAAAAATAATATATCAGATTTTGTTTTAATTTTATTAAATTTGTTTTTTTCCTTTTTCCTGATCTTGTCAAATGATTAGTTCTACGTTTTTATTATGGATTGAACTGGAATTTGTTTTTATTCTTTGGGTAAATTTTTGCAAACTTGAGGTTACACCAAGCCACGTTCAGATAAATCTTTTATAATATAAAACAAAAATCAATAGCTTTATAATATATACAAACCAACTCACCCTGAGGTGGTTTGTAAAACATGGTTTCAGATAAACCCTACACTATAGAAAATCGAAAAGTGATAGAAAAATAAAATAATACACAAACCATAATAAAAAAAGGCATGTAAACTTTCAGCGTGTAGTCAACCAGCGTTGAGACAAACCCCATTAATAATAAGTTAATTTATAGACATTTTTATAGAGATAAAATTTTTAATTTAAATTTTGAAGTTTCTGCTCCGAAATTTTGTGTAAATGAGGATGTATCTTCGTAAGATTTACAGTTAAACCTAAAATTAATTTAATATTTCACAAGTTTTCAGATAAAAAAAAACAAAACCTGAGATCGAATGAAAAGCATAAATTGTAAACTTTATTAATAAGTTTTAAAAAATAATGATAAACCCAATTATTTTGTGTACATATTCGAAGATTTTTTCCAAGATGTATAAAAATACATATTTATGGCAATTAATTATTTTTATTACTTCAAAAATAATTTAACTTACTTTTTTAAATTAATTCCAAAAAAAATAAGTCATCATAAAATAAAGAATTTCCTAAATATTCATAAACATTATTAATAATAATATATATGAACTTGTAGATCCAAAGTTATACTTAAAAGCTTGAATAATGATTTAATTTCATTGTAAAATCATAATTCAACTCTTAAAACCTTTTAACTCTAATCTTATAACTTTTTAAAATCAAAAATGGCTGAAATCTATAGATTTTTCATTAAAAATAAATTTCAAAAACTTGATTTTTATATCAACTTGCATTATAGTGGAATTTATCTCAGCGCAGCATGGTGTAATTATAAATAATCGGGTGCTTGAAATGAAATTAGGGTTAATAGAGAGTTGGGGGGCGGGGGTTCCAAAACCTGATCTTGATATTATTAAATAAAAAATTTAAAATAATATTAACATTAACATTCTTCTGGTAAACCCAAATAAATGTCACTCCTATATTCTTACCGCATTGTATTATCATATTTTTTACAGATAATATCATTTTTTATTAATCTTTATCCAAAAACCAATTAAAAGTTCTGGTATCATCAGGAATAATTTTAGAAATTGCTAATAAATCCATATTACTTATAATTATATATTATTGATTTTAATTGTTGATTTTTAAAATAATTTAAGTTAAATTATTAATTTAATTTAATTAGTTTTTGGTACACATTATTCTTTACCAAATTCGAAGAGAGCATATCAGAGGATCTAACCGTAATGTTTGACAAATTTTGAAGAAATTATATACTACTGGTTAAAATATTTGTAATCACAATGTTTATGAATTTTCTTGAAAGTTGTAATTGAAATATTTTTAAATCTTTGTCATTTCAATAATTTGTTCTTTCAAATTAATTTCACGGTTGAGACTGTTTAGGTTTTGAACTCTTTAAAATTTGTGTACGTAGAACATCAAAGAACTGCCTAAATTTCGAAAAATTTTAAATTAAATTAAATTTATAAAATATCCAATGATCAATTTAAAAATTGTTTTAATGAATTCAATGCACTAATATTGGTGGATAGATTTGACATTTTTTGACTATAAGTTTGAATAAAATTTAATTTACACCTTTATCGGTTATTCTATTTTTAATCTTCGCGCTTTGCAGGAAAATCTTGAAGGCTTCTGAAGTTTCTTTTTTGGAAAATGATAGAAATTGTTTGGATCTATATTTTAGCTGACTTTGTACTGTAGTTTACAATATTATTTAGACGATTTTATTTGTGTCTACCGCATAAAATTCAGTTCTTCAAGCCGACTTTTGTCAGGATAACTGGTAGAGGGATTAATGCCTTCTCATGATATAAAAAGGTTTATTGTTCTCTCAATGCTTCTTATAAAAATAATTATAATTAACAATTGCCTTGAAATTGTTTAGAACAAGTCGAACTAGGCAATATTTCATTCCAAATAAAAATTTTCATCATTTCACTTTTTCATTTCTCAACCGCTAAATACGACTAGACAAATATGTCAATTAATGGGGAGTATCCCGAGGAAAGTAATCTCTATGGATGAAAATTTTTTAATTTTGTTATCGACTGAATGCACAAAAATTTATTTTACAATTTGTTTTATTGTTAATGTTGTGCTTTAACAGATTTTTGTTCATAACGTTATTCAATGATAATATATTTTGAAATTTGCATTATAATATGTTACTTTTAAAATGTCATTTCAAAGTATTTATTATGAATGAAATTAATGTTAACAATTTTTATTTGTTTTGTTCATTATTTATTTATTTATTTATTTATTTATACATTTATTTATTATTATTATTATTATTATTATTATTATTATTATTATTATTATTACTATTATTATTATTATTATTATTATTATTATTATTATTATTATTATTATTGTTGTTTTTTTTATTTTTATTAATATTTATGATTTATTATTCTCTATTTTATAGCAGCCAGTTGAAATCCGATTCCCTAAGGCTCAAGGAATAGCAGGCCACGTAGCAACGACGGGAGAAATGCTTAATATTAAAAAAGCGTATGATCATCCGCTTTTCTATCGAGGTGTAGACGACGAAACCGGATTTAAGACTAAAAACATTCTCTGCTTTCCAATTCAAGATGATTGTGGTAAAACAGTGGGTGTCGCTCAACTGTGTAATAAGATCAAAGGGCATTTCTTTACTAAAATGGACGAAGAAATAGCGAAAGCCTTTTCAATTTATTGTTGTATTAGCATTACCCACGTAAGAATTATTTATAGTCAATGAAATTTTATATATTTATATATGTATTTATTTTTATTATTATTATTATTATTATTATTATTATTATTATTATTATTATTATTATTATTATTATTATTATTATTATTATTATTATTATCCCATTTGTAGTCACTGATGTATAAGAAAGTTGAAGACGCTCAGCACCGAAGTCGACTTGCCAATGAATTGATGATGTATCATATGCAGGTTTATTTTAACATGAATATCCCATTTCATTTTCCTGGCAATTGCAGATTCCTGAAGATGATATTGCTTGGCTATCAACATTCTCCATACCGCCCGTTTCTATTTTTCTCAGTGATTTTGAATCATTTAATTCCATTCCCAGAAATGTTAAAGACCGAGATACTCTGATGGTAATCATGTTATATTTATCGCTTCTGTTGTCTATGTTTGGGTGTTGTGAATGTTGTATAGCTGAGATAATGGTGATATTGTACAAATTCTTTATTTAAATAACCTTTAATAGGCCTAAAAATTTTGCTCAAATCAGTAAAATTAGGAATTGTTTTAGTCAATTTTCACTCTATATTTGGCAATATTTCGGATTTGAAGATTAAAATTATAAAAAGAAATCATTTTGTTAGTTTAGTAATACAATATTACAGAGTAATAACTTAAGGAAATTGTAATACTTTCTTAAAAACAAGAGAAAATTTTTGTATCTTCTTTCGTTACTTTCAGATTGGAGTGTGGTGGAGTCTTGAGTTATATGGAAACTGCGGCGTTCTTTTTGTGTTGAATAAAATATTGGTCACAAAATAAAACAAAACTATATCAGAATATGTCTAAAAGCTGTTGTTATTAGACATCTATAAATTCATTATTTCTGGTTGTATTAAAAATTTGGCTTATTTCTATTTAATAACAAAAAATTTTATTTTAAAATTTTTTTCCTTTCACTAATCCTACTATATTATCTGAGCCGGTTCTGGTTATGTTATTATATTTTACAAATTAAATATCAGGGCAACCTTTTAGCTATAGTGTATCAAGCCACACTGCCAATTAATTTAAGGTGTCACCTTTTTTTGCAAATAAGTAATGGTATATGTCTGTCACATTAAATAAAACAGTTGATTATAAAAATAATTTGATCGCAAAATTATCTTTTTAAAATATTCAATTGAAAAACAAACAGCATAAAATTTATCCTCTCGTTGAAAGCCCCACAGTAACACATGCTTGTGATATTATTTTATGTTGTGTGGAAAATTGGTGTTTAATAAAGCAAAAAGATATCATTTCAATACCAATACATATATATATATATGTATCCAATAATATTAGAGAATATATGTGAAACCGCCTTTAGCAGTATATGAGTCGCTATTACCCAGCCCACTTTATAGAGGTGCCATAGGTTGCAGACCTCTGTTATATATAAATTGTCTGTCTTAAAATCATTAGTCAATTCAAATTTATTTAAAAATGTATCGAAATCGTTAAAATCAATAAACATGTCTAGTAATAAATCTCAAAGCTTGATAGGTTTAGTTTCTGATTTAGTGTATAAATTTTCATGTAATGGGTGCAATGCCACATACGTTGGACAGACTTTACGTCATATTCGCACACGGGTTAAAAATTTTAAAATATTATATTAAAATTCAATAATAAGTGGGAAAGAATTTTATGTGAGGCTTTGGTGATTAAATCACAATTCCCTAAAATAAACGTTCAATCAGCAACAAATTTATTGAGATTATTTAATTAAATCATTAAATCGTATTTGTTACATCATTAATGTTTCCGTATATAATATTTAACAAATATTATGATAGCAAATTGAAGATGAGGATAATTTCCTCGACATATATTTCTTTTATTTGGCGTCTTTGAGTTTATATATATATATATATATATATATATATGGGTGTGTGTGCATGTTTTGGAACATTATGTCAGAAAAACGTTTTGAGATTGACACGATTAAATATATTATAAAAAGCAATCTTTCAGAGGCATATCTTAATGTATTATTTGCTAAGTAAATAATGTTGACCACGTCGGTAACCTTACTTTCAGCTGATCGTAATTTTTCACTGTTAAAATTAATTAAGAATCACCTTTGAGACATTTTTACGTTTCTGATTATTTTGTCTATTGAAAGAGAGGTAGCAAATTCCATAAATTTTGATGATTTAATTCACGACTTTGCAACGAAAAAGGCTATCAAAATCATTAAATAACATTGTATGATCTTCTATAATATGTAATAATCAGTTTAAATTCAAAATATCATACATGTTTTAATACTATTTTTATTCTCAATTTTTTAGAAAAGAAAAAATTAAAATTAAAATGCAAAAAATATTTTGGAAATTTGGGAATTGGGCAAGCCACAAGTATTCGCTATCGTCGGAATCACCTGCAATAGTATTGCAGCAATACTACAATATTCGTCCTTATTTTATATTTTAATGAATTTATTATTTTTTTTAATTTTAAACCACATTTTTTAATAATAAGAATAAGATAATAATAATAATAATAATAATAATAATAATAATAATAATAATAATAATAATAATAATAATAATAATAATAATATTATTATTATTAAATGTATAATTAACCGACAAGTACTCAATATTATTTTATGTCTTTTTTCCATTGCTTATACAGTTATATAGCCGCAGATTTCTTTGATCATTTCAATTTGGTTTTTTAGCACACTGAAGCAATTTCTCTAGAAATAAATCATTTAACTAGAGCTAGCAATTCAATTATTTCCCTCGTTATCTCTACAAGATTTCTCCTTGAATATGGGAATCATAGTACTCAATAATGTGTCAACCTCAACATTTATAACAGTGCTATCGTTCTTCCTGACATAATTTAATTGTATTCAACTAAACAATCAATCCACCCCCCAATATATTTCCCATATGATTGAAGAATTCAATTTTCATAACCATGTTTGGAACTCAACAACGAAAACTTAAACTACATTAGTAAACTAAATTATTTTCTGATAGCTTGGAGCACCTTAAAAGATCAAAGTTTCTTCAATAAAAAATCGGCTAACTTTGAGACACAATAAATGACATGTTTACTGCAAGTTTTATAATGCATATTCTCAAATATGAAAAAAGAAAACTCAAAATACCAATAATAATAATAATAATAATAATAATAATAATAATAATAATAATAATAATAATAATAATAATAATAATAATAATAATAATAATAATAATAATGATAATAATAATAATAATAATAATAATAATAATAAAATTAAAATAATAATAATAATAATAATAATAATAATAATAAATAATAATAATAATAAAAATAATAATAATAATAGTATTATTATTATTATTATTATTATTATTATTATTATTATTATTATTATATAGGCATGTATAAGTATGTTCGATGGTATTGGTCTGATTTCCCGTTGGAGAATCAACAGGCGCACTTTGACGAAATTTATTTTTATGGTCAAGCGAAATTATCGCGATCCGCCATATCACAATTGGATGCACGCATTCTCTGTTGCTCATTTCATATTTATTTGTATCAAAAATTTACCTTTAGATAAACAACTTACTGAATTAGAATTGTTTGCGTTATTTGTTGCGTCACTTTGTCATGACATTGATCATAGAGGAACGAATAATTCTTTTCAAGTAAATAGCTTGGAACATAATGTGCAGATTTGAATTCTAATTATTTTAAGGTTCAATCTAATTCTATTTTGGCCGCGTTATATAGTTCCGAAGGCTCGGTTTTAGAGCGGCATCATTTCTCTCAGACGGTTTGTATTTTGAATACCGAAGGGTGTAATGTATTTGAATCTCTTCCTCAGAAGGTTTGAGAATGATAGTTTTACTTCAGTTTTAATGGAAAAAATTTTTCCAGGAATATATAAAGGCTTTGGATCTGATAAGAGACATAATTCTTGCGACAGATTTGGCCCATCATCTTCAGATATTTTCGAAAATCGAAAAGATGGCTCAACAGGGATATGATAACCTTGACAGTGAAAATCATAATCTTTTACTTTGTCTGTTGATGACTTCGGCCGATTTAAGTGATCAAACTAAAAACTGGAGAAATACTCGCTCGGTTGCCGAACTTATTTATAAAGAATTCTTTAGGCAGGGTGATTTAGAAAAAGCCATAGGTAATCAACCCGCGGAACAAATGGATCGTGAAAGGGCAGTTGTTCCTAATTTGCAGATTGCATTTCTTGATGGAATAGTGTCCCCTCTTTATCGGTAATTGATTGGTATATATATTTATTTTCACTCTACATGTATGATAGAGTTTTATCTCTCCTTCATCCTCAAACCGACTGCATCAATCATACAATTGAAAGAACTAGAGAAAATTGGAGTAAAATCAGCCAGAAAGTTGCAAGCCATGAAATCAAAGGTAACAGCGAAGAAATATTCAGAAATAAACTCGTTGAGGATGATTTTGATTAGAGATCAAACGGAAAACAAATCTCACAATCATTGTGATTAATATTGAAAGTTTATATCGATATCTAACAATAGATTTAGTCTTAATTTTCATCTTGGAACTTCGAGGTTCTTTGTTTTGAGCTTTGCATTATTGATAATTTACAAATTTGTGGCAGTCTTTGATTTTTCAAGGGATTTTAATCGGGTTTTCTGTGCTGTTGGTGCCATCGGATCGTGTTCACATCGAGTTTCTACGAATTCTCCAATTTAGCATGGATTTGATTAGATATTTGGCCTATCGCAAAAATGGCGATTCACCGTTTTTAATCCTTTGCATAAATCATAAAAATATTAAAAGCAAAAAATTAAAATACGAATTTTACAAAATTATGACTTTTTAACCTTAACTAAAAAGTATAATACTTTTGTTTTAATTATCCAAGGTCGCTGATAGATTTGTCAACAACTCTATGACTGTTTTTCTTTTTAATACCCAAGCATACCGATCACCATGTTGGTAATGTATACAGTGGCCTAAAATCAACTATTTATTACAGTTTAATTTTCGGGTTCATAACTGCTGGTACATGGTACTACTTCGCTTTACTATTCTATTCTTTAACTGAGATTTTTGGTCTTTTACGCCTCTTATTCATTCAGTCATCTTGATTAGGCGCTTATTCACTTCACTCTTCAAATATTTGAGCAAGCGTCTGCCCTTATTTCTCACTTTAAATTATATGCGGCGTTCAGTTTTAGCATTAGACTAAAACAACCTCAATTATATATTCGATTAAGTTTTTATTTCATTTAAATGTCTCGAGCATCCTAAATTCACATAATTCTACGTCTTTCAAGCTAGAAAATTAGAATTTTTAGGGTAAATTTTCGGCTTCTACTTGTCCGCCTATGAATTCTCAGCTAACATATAAAATTAGTATGTACATAATTTTAAGAATTTTAGACTAACAACGTACAAATACTTGGATACTACCTGTTTTGTTCAGTTTAATTATAAATAAATAAAATTTATTTTGACATAATATTTTCTACAAAATTTGACTATGATTCAGATTTATTTAGGTATTCACGAATTTTCGGCACAAAATTTTTCAAGTGATTTATAGAAAATCAACTGATACTGATCTTTATACTCCTCCAGAAAGCTTTTGTGAATTTAAGTATAAGAGAAATATGGTGAAGGGATTGGTTTATCGTTCAAGGTCTTTATCTTCTACTTTTGCTAACTTGGTAAAAAGTGTTGACAAATTGGTTGAGTTGTTGATAAAGAATGGATATTCTAAATCATTTTTATTTGGATAATAAAAGAGACTGTTGGCAAATTGATTAAAAATCCTAAATATCCATGTTTGGGAAAATCTGAGTGTAATTTGACAAATGAGTAGTAGGATGTGAGCCCGTCAGATACAACCCCCCTGGCTTACGTAATTATTATGTAACATTTGACCTCTGCGCGCGCTGTTGCTACCTGGAGATTGACCTCTGTCCACTAGTTGCTACCTAGTAATTGACCTTTGGTCAGTGACCTCATGATTACATAACTTGACCACTGGTCAGTACACACTTATTATGTCACTGGTCACTACTCGGAGACTGTTACCTAACTGTTATTATGTCACGTAGTTGTGGACCAACACACCTACCACACACCTACCTTATTATGTCATGCAGTTGTGGACCAACACACCTACCTTTTAGAACCTTCCACACACCTACCAACTTCCACACAACTACCTTCTAGAACCTTCCACACACCTACCTTCTAGAACCTTCACACCGATCCATACCAATCCATACCAATCCGTACCAATCCATACCAATCCGTACCAATCAGCTCCCATCAGTACCCATCAGCTCCCATCAGTACCCATCAGCTCCCATCAGTACCCATCAGTACCCATCAGTACCCATCATCGCCCAACACGCCTACAACTACGTCTACGACTAAGTTGTAGACTTACCAAAATCACTCACTAGTCAAAATTTTATTAAATATAACAAGTTTGTTTCACAGTGAAAAGAATATGCTCAACATGAAGCATGCAATTCATACTGCAATCGTAGTAGAGAAGGATGAATTCAAATGTAAGTTATCAAGTATTTGATCAATCAGTCTCCTCTGCAATTGGCGTCTTCTGAATTTTCTTTTGCTTGATCTGATATGAGGATTCATCGGCGTCGTCATCCGGCATTGCAAATTTAAATTATGCAGTAATAAATACTACGAACTAAGCTCTGATTTGATTTTCTAAGTTTTCTAAATTCAATTACGACTTTTACAAAGGCAAAAGTCAGGTTAATAATATTGAATTTAAAGATAAATTACGAATGTAGTCTGAATCATTTCAAACAAATAAAATAATTCTGATCTCAATGAAAAAGTTTAAGTTAGTTTAAATATCCATTATTTTAAATTAATTGCAGAAGTCTGGTAGAATGCCGTGCACATGGTAATACCATATTTTAACTGAGTGCAGGATATTGCTCATTGCACATTCTTTTAGTAGACCTTCTGTTTGAAGTGGTTCAATGCCAAGTTTACAAAACAGATCATAAGTTGATAGAGGAATCGACCCTAATGCACCAATAATACAAGTGTAAAGCTCTACCTGATAATCAGGTTTGGCTACCTGTAATTCACTCTGAAGCAAGCTATATTTCTCAATATTTGCCTTATCAGTCAACTCAAAATGTGAAACAGAATCCATTGGACACTTAATATCAATCATGAATATTCTTTTTCTTTCAGTATCAGTTATTATAAGATCGACGCGTTGTTTAGAATTCAGGACAAGAGAACAAGAATGATCAACCACGACAATAAAATTAGGATTTTTTAGATTATTCGTTATTATCTTTATACAGTCATTGTGTCTCTCTTTACATGACTGTAAGGCATGAGACATAGTTTCATCCTCTTTCTCACAACGTCTACAAAGTCTAGAATCCCCTTTTCTATTAGGCTTTGCATTGATGTTAAGTGTATTAGTTCGCGCTCGATGTATAAAGTTCCATGCAAATTCGCCAAGTTTACTTTTAAAAATTGCTTTATTTATTTGAGGAGATAATTTTATAGCCGCTGCAATCATGTCGCTTTTATTACTCAGTTGCCACTTTTGCATATATGAGTCGTACAATGCAGAGAGAAATATCTTAGAAATTGCTTTTCGAAACTTAGTCGTAAGTATGAAAGTTCCATGACTCTTGTTATCAGATATAAAAAAAACTTGCTCTTTAACAATATGAAAAGATACGGAAATTGAGTGTTCTCTTTTAAAGTAAATTATTGAAGTACGTGCATGTTGAAATCTCGTTTTCCTTCCACCATGATTCAATTTAGTTCATTTACAAAAATCACTCATATAAAAATTTATTAATATAACAATTTTGAATTTTTCATATCGGACACAGCTCTACATGGAGCTTGCCGTTCTGAGACTCTCCAAAAGCAAAAGATCCAATTGAGTTTCGATATTTCATCTTATTGTTGAGGAACTCTTGACGCAGTTGCAATCGAATTTTCTCTAAACTGTTCTCGGCTCTGATTCTCTTTCATCGGCATTTTCATCCGGCATTGAATCTCCATTGGCTTTTGATGCAGCACCTTTGTAGTGGAAGCTGATCACAAATCTAAGACATCAAAGTAGATTCGGTCATTGGAATTCAGCATTTGATTATCGCCTTCTGACATCTGCCCAGATTTATTATTGATAATTGACATTGATTGTTGAGGTCCATTTCTTTATCGAATATTGAATCTTTATCTGCTTTTATTTCCATCATTCAGAACTAAGTTTTCAGCAGATTTGGGAAAAATACCATCAGGCTTCTTCATTCTAGATTAATTTGCTACCAAGTGTAGACAGAGAGTTTAATTTTATGCAAAGTTAAACCTTTCCCTGGAAGAGGGTGGAATTCATTAATTAACACAATAAATCACATACACAAGTCAAATGGCAATTTTAACTCAAACATTAATTAAATCAAAATTTTTCAAGATTTACCAAAATACCCGTCTTGTGGTAGTGCCACCGTCTAGCAGAATGTGAAATATTGCTTAGCGCACAATCTTTTAATAAACCTTTCAGGTGAGTTCGATCAACTCCAATCTTTAAAAGTAATTCAGGAGTCTTTGGAGGAAAGGAACCTAAAGAGCCGATGATACAAGTATCAAGCTCCACTTTGAAGTCAGGTTTGGCATCTTGTATTTGCATTTTCAACGAATCGTATTTTTGTAAATTAAGAAGATCTACTAGTGCAAAATTATTAATTGTATCACATGGACATTTCATGTCAACTAAAAATATTTTTTTCCGCACCATGTCAGTGATCATTAAATCTACTCGCTCTTTCAATTCCGGAACAAGTGAACATACATGGTCAACAACAACAATCAAATTTGAATTTTTCGACAAGTGAGACGAAATCAGATCAAGACAATCATTGTGCCTCTTAGAACCAAGAGTCAAATGGATTTTACAAGATTGAATAATATGCGACATTGTTTCGTCTTCAGTGTGACATAATCGACACAGTCTTTTATTACCTTTATCATGTGGTTTTGTATTGATGGACAAAGTATTTGTACGAGCACGATGGATAAAGTGCCAAGCAAACTCAGAAATGTCACCTCGATAAATAGCTTTATTAATTTTTGGTGAAAGTTTAATGGCTGAAGCAATGAAATTTGAAGTGCAGCCTTTTTCCCATTTCGAAAGATACGAGTCACAGAGAGTCATGTGCAAGACTTTTGAAGTAGTTTTACGCAAATCAGGAGTAAGAATAAATGACCCACGTTTTTCTGATGTAATGAAGAGTGAAGGTTGACCTTTGGTGACAATAAACATAATATTAATATCATGTTCTTTCTTAAAAAAAGCAATCGCAATTCTAGCTCGCTGAAAACGAGTTTTCTTACCAGAATGCCGAGGTTTTGGCTCTTTCCCATTGATCCAATCAAACGTTTCTTGCAAAGTCGGATTGATAATACCAAGTCGCGGACCAGCTACAAAGTTCAAAGAATCAAGGTTAACTTTTCTCGCAAATTTACAATTAGAAGTAAAAAGTCGGAAAAAGTGTGTTATTGTCTGTGTGTGGTATTCGTCAAGAAGGTCAACACAGTTTGCCCCTCCGTTTTCAGTTGAATTATAAAAATAACATACTTCAGAGTGGTTAGGCAAAGACATAATTTTCCTAAAACAATTTCTTAATTGGCTAGTGATGTTTACAGTCAGATTATTGTTGGCATTGGATTTTGCTAGTGCACTTGTTTTAATCTCTCGTGTTCTAAAAGGAAATACTAAACGAGAATGTAAAAAGATTTTGTACGCTTTCAGTTTTTGCCATCCAAGTAAGTCAGAGTCAGCAATTTTCCTAGTATCAGAAACAACTTTCTTAAAAATGTCATATGGACTCTGATCGGTTTCTTCACCCACAGGCACTCCAAGATATTGGTAGAATTCACTTGAAGCTAATCTTTTAATTTTAATGTCATTTATAAGAATTTGAATTTCTGTTTCGATAAGAGGAAGTTCGATATAACCGCATTTTTCAGGACGGTATTCAAAGCCAATTTCAGATGCAATTACAACAGCAATGTTTGTTACTCTCTGTAAGTCGTAAGCAGACTTTGATACAAGAGCAATGTCATCAGCGTACACAAGGATTTTAACTGCAGATTCACCAATCATAAATGGTTCACATTTAGATCGGGATACCGCTTCAAGAACTGGATTAATTGCTAAAGCAAACAATATCATAGAGATAGGACATCCTTGCTTAACACCTTGTCTGATTGCAATATTTGGAGTCAAGATAGGACCACAACTATAGAAAGTACTTGTATCGGAATACATCCTCTCAAGAATAGTCACAAATTCCTCATCAACCCCAACAAATCGAAGTAAAGACCACGTGTAGGCATGAGGAACACTCCCAAAAGCATCCTTAATGTCAAGCCAAGCAATAGCAAGTTGAGAGTTCTTGCTGTATTTAGAGTGCTCTAAAGCTGACGAAAGAATTGAATTGTGTTCCACACATCCATCGTGTCTAGAGCCACCTTTCTGACCGATATGCAACAGATTATTTTTATTTATCCAAAATGTTAAACGATTAGCTAAACAAGAGGCAAACAGTTTGTAGATAACTGAAAGTAGTGCAATTGGACGCCAAGACGACACACTATCATATTTATCACCTTTACCGGGTTTTGGAATTAGCAACGTTTTAAAGGATTTCCAGCAATCTTATATAACCTTTTTAGAAATAATTTTATTAAATAAAAAAGTTAGTAGTTTACCCTCGGGATCCAGCATCACCAGGTCTCGATATTTTATACCATCAACACCAGGACTTGTGTTGTCAGCTTTCTTGAGTTCAAATAATACCTCAGAATTCGATAAATATTTAAGTTTAAGTTTTTTATCAGAACGATTACAAAATTTAAACACCTTATCCCAAGTTCGGTCTAAAGGAATTTTGTGCTCAAAATTCGTTATAATGTTTTCATATTTAGGTTTAACATCCACATCTACATCATTAATGATCGTGTTTACAGTGGTTTTCATGTCACTGTTGAAATTTTTAATTAAATTACTTTTATTAATTTGAAATTCTACTCTTTCTATATTGCCCAAGTAAGGTTTGTGTGTTGGCACAGTTTTAATAGAAATTTGATCCAAAATTACATCGACGATTTCATCAACATTCATTTTAAATACTTTTATTAAAAGTTGATCAATTTTATTTTTACGTTCTTTTAAATTTTCACTTTCTTTATGATTTTCATTAATTATATTATTTTCTAAGGATTTAACTTTTTTTATTTCACTAACTATTGGAAGGAAGGAGTTTACCACATTACCAATTTGTCTTAAATTCAAACCAACTAAAGGCAAATCATTGGCATAATTTGACATGTAAGAACAAAACAGAATTTTGCTTACTAAACCTGAACCACGAATATCATGTGGGCATTCACCAAGATTTAATACACGATTAGGTGATTCTCTAATTTCATTAATTTTATTTCTTAGAATCTTACAATTAGACAAATAATTATCATTTCCTAAAAGAGTTGTTGGGTTTAAAAGGTAATATTCATCAGTGTTGTAGTCTATGATAAAAAGAATTTCACGAAATTTTGGAGGTGCTACAATGGCGAATATAACTTGTGCTTTGATAATATTATCATAGTTTAAAAAATCATTTAAATAGCGAGTGCAATCATCCATAATAGCAGTGCACATTGCTGAATTTAGGAATATAAAATTGCTGGGAAAATTTAAATTTTTAAAATATTTTGTGATAATTTCATCATTAATTGAAAAATTAATTAAATTTAAATTTTTACAGATCTCATTTGTTATTTGTAGTTTAAATGATTTTAAAGTTTCATTGATTTTAGTAAATGAAAGGATATTACCAAAGAAGAATCTCTCGCGAAATTCAATAAACGCAGAAGCAAAAAAATTTGGATCTTCCGATCTAAACGAGAAGTGAGTCTGGTTATGATTAACAATAAAATTGACTTTCGCAGTAGAAATGAAGAATTTATTCAGATAATCAGTCATGCTTTCACCAATACTGACAAGTCTCTCATTTAAGACTCTGCCTTGAAAGTTTAAGATGTAGCTGCGCTCGAATACAGGGGAAAATATTTACAGACACCAGTGTGGGTTGTTTGGAATGACAGCAATTACATACTTTACTCTCGTAAATTGCCTAAATGTGACGTTTTCTCTTATAAATTGATTATTATGTGCAATAAGATTCAACGTCAATTCAGGAGACAATACGGTTATATAATTTTTATTACTAAACCATTCTTTTATTAAAGAAGGTACACAGGAATTCTCATTTTGGAGAGAAGCTTTATAAGGAAGTGCTACTTTTGGTGGTCTTGTTACATTTTGGAAGCGTTTAAAAATGGGCAGTGTCGTTATACCAACCCCAGAGACTTTTGGTGGATTCTGAAATTTAGTAGTTTGGAATCGATGGACATTTTTACGTATTGTTTCAATAAAGTTGTTGGGAAATGTTTGCCATTCTTGGCTTATCAGCATAGCATACGCGCAGATGTAAGGTCCACAATCGTAATTTTTATCCTGGTAAACAAGGTTATCATGGGGGTGAAAGGTTACAGCAGCTTTGAGATCAAAAAGATTATTTAAAGCCATCGTGATTTTAAGTGCACTTGACTTATTAATAAGGTTATGCCGTTTACGGAGAATTGGGTCAACAAAATAGGAAATTTTAGTCAATTTACAGTAAACAAAAAGGATCCAATGAGATCCATTGATGTTAAGAGGGCATAATATTATTTGCGCTTTAAAAAGATTATCTGGCATTGTAAATATTATGTCTTTGAAATTCGAACTTAAAATTTCGACGATAAAACATTTGACCGGTGCAAAGTTTGGATTACCGATGTGACTCTCAAGATAATAGTCAATATCATCATCGGTAAACCAGATTTTGGGGTCGCATTCAGGAAAAAAGTAATTAATTATAGTGCTATCTGCATCAGTCTCTTCAGAGATTGGAACAGATATTGAAACTGATGCAGGCACTTCCCTTCATTTAGATTTTTGTTCCTTGGGTTTTACAGCTTGTTTTGATGTTATTTTTTTCAGAGGTTTATCTATAGTAACTGGCTCAGTTTCGTCAATGTCTGTTGGGAAAGTATCCAACTGACCAACTATAACTGTGCCAGGAGTGGGATTGACCGGTTCCTCTATTAAGATATTTAAGTTTTCATTAGGAGATACGTCTATATTATTGTCTACAACTGCTTCTCGCTCTTCAAAAAGTTCATTTGACTGAATGAGCTTAGTTATGAAATCACTCATTTTTAGTGTACAAATTTTTCTACAATTGAAGGGTATGCGATAATTAAAATTATCTTTATTTAGAAATCGTTTTTTGTCCCTAATAATAAAATAAAGCATTCTCTTTGCTTTAACCAAATCATCTACATCAATGTCGATTTCTATGTTATTAATTTTTTCACCTAAACTAGTTAGAAATTTCAGTTGGTCGGATTTGGTAGTATAAGATTGGTCAATCACCCCAAGAAAGTTATTGATTTCAATTATAGTTTCAGGACAAATGATATTGTGGATTCTGTCAATTTCACCAGACAATTTCCATTGTTTGAGCTTCAAAAGTTTTTCTTTACAACTTGAACTATAATGGAAAGAAGAAGGAATCAATTCAATCAATTTTGGAGCCCACAATTCAATATTATCAAGATTTAAGAAAGCACAAGTCTCAAGATCTAGAATTGAGTGCATTAACAAACAATTAACAATATAGTTTTGAACATCATTTTCATAAGTTCCGTTTGTTGAAGTATCAAAATTGCCTTTTAAATTTAGGTAATTTAAATGAAAAATTATATCAACCAGTTTCTCTGGAGACTTTGGTTGATATAAAAGAGAATTTAAAATATTATCATATTCAGATAAACCAAAGAGACTAAACAAACCAAGGTTAAACATGATATCGGATTCAGATTCCACTTGTGGAAACTGAGAATCATTTAATTTATCAATCTTAACAAATTTACCCCCCACAAATGAGATCTGTTGAGGAAATGTTTCTTCAATTTTAAATTTATTAATTAAATTAATTAATTTTTCAGGGTTTTCATCTATGCTTTTTTTTCGATGAAAAAAAGTTAAATAGTTAAATAGTTCTTTAATTTGTGAACGGGACAGTTCCGTAATTTTTTGGCCCAACTCACCCTCGATCTCACAACTATTTAACAAATCCAACATTAAAAAATCACCATCCTTATATTTAATTTGGGATTTAACCAAATAGTCGGGTAGGCTATTTTTAATTTTTAATAAAGTAATTATTTTATTTATTTGTTCCTCTCTGACTGTGACATTACTAATATTAGTTGTCTCAGCCAGTTTATCTGAAAGAACAAATAAAAACTTCTTTATCGATAAAGAAGCAGGGATAAATTTATTCGTATTGTAATTTTTAACAATCTTTGAGTTTATTAAAGATGTTTTGATTTTTAAGTTTTTAGTAATTTTAGATTTTACTTTACTACTATTATAAAAATCAATTGTAACACATATATTATTATTTCTAAAAAAGAAATTTTTAAATCCAGCTATATTTAGGGGATTATCTATTTTAGAAATTTTGGTCAACTCGATATTTAATACCTCAGATTTCTTTTCTAATTCTTTACTTTTCAATAAAGCAAATAAATTGGGAAATAGCTTAAAAAACTGTTGCCTTTCTTTGGAATCTAAAACTCTAACAAATAGCGAAAATTTTACTCTAGAAGTATGCTCTATTGTCTTTTTAGAAACTTTCTTAGAAGGAACAATTTTAGTTGGTATTTTCCAAATCAAATCTTCTTCTGATAACTTAAGACAAGGAACCTTATCTTGGACTAAAAGAGCTGAAGGAAGTTCACTAACAAGATTAGTCTTAACAATTGAAAGAGGTTCCTTAACATGACTAGTTTTAAAAATACAATTTAATTTATTATTATTGTCAAAACCACCATTCAAACCAGATATAAGATAATTTAAAGTATTAACAATAGAATCCATCTTACCGTTCAGAAGCTCATTACTTCTTTCCAATGCATGAAATCTTTCATTAATCTGGAAAACAGGCATATCTTCAGAAGGTAAACGAGAGCCAGGCACTGATTCATTCCGAAATTCCTCTTCCTGCTTCGATTTTGCACAATCTGTTGCATATCGGTCAGAAAGGTGG
Source organism: Schmidtea mediterranea (assembly GCA_022537955.1). Lineage (NCBI taxonomy): Eukaryota > Metazoa > Platyhelminthes > Tricladida > Dugesiidae > Schmidtea > Schmidtea mediterranea. The sequence goes on from CM039680.1 coordinate 220,695,031, forward strand.
CTCTAGACACGATGGATGTGTGGAACACAATTCAATTCTTTCGTCAGCTTTAGAGCACTCTAAATACAGCAAGAACTCTCAACTTGCTATTGCTTGGCTTGACATTAAGGATGCTTTTGGGAGTGTTCCTCATGCCTACACGTGGTCTTTACTTCGATTTGTTGGGGTTGATGAGGAATTTGTGACTATTCTTGAGAGGATGTATTCCGATACAAGTACTTTCTATAGTTGTGGTCCTATCTTGACTCCAAATATTGCAATCAGACAAGGTGTTAAGCAAGGATGTCCTATCTCTATGATATTGTTTGCTTTAGCAATTAATCCAGTTCTTGAAGCGGTATCCCGATCTAAATGTGAACAATTTATGATTGGTGAATCGGCAGTTAAATTTCTTGCGTACGCTGATGACATTGCTCTTGTATCAAAGTCTGCTTACGACTTACAGAGAGTAACAAACATTGCTGTTGTAATTGCATCTGAAATTGGCTTTGAATACCGTCCTGAAAAATGCGGTTATATCGAACTTCCTCTTATCGAAACAGAAATTCAAATTCTTATAAATGACATTAAAATTAAAAGATTAGCTTCAAGTGAATTCTACCAATATCTTGGAGTGCCTGTGGGTGAAGAAACCGATCAGAGTCCATATGACATTTTTAAGAAAGTTGTTTCTGATACTAGGAAAATTGCTGACTCTGACTTACTTGGATGGCAAAAACTGAAAGCGTACAAAATCTTTTTACATTCTCGTTTAGTATTTCCTTTTAGAACACGAGAGATTAAAACAAGTGCACTAGCAAAATCCAATGCCAACAATAATCTGACTGTAAACATCACTAGCCAATTAAGAAATTGTTTTAGGAAAATTATGTCTTTGCCTGACCACTCTGAAGTATGTTATTTTTATAATTCAACTGAAAACGGAGAGGCAAACTGTGTTGGCCTACTTGACGAATACCACACACAGACAATAACACACTTTTTCCGACTTTTTACTTCTAATTGTGAATTTGCGAGAAAAGTTAACCTTGATTCTTTGAACTTTGTAGCTGGTCCGCGACTTGGTATTATCAATCCGACTTTGCAAGAAACGTTTGATTGGATCAATGGGAAAGAGCCAAAACCTCGGCATTCTGGTAAGAAAACTCGTTTTCAGCGAGCTAGAATTGCGATTGCTTTTTTTAAGAAAGAACATGATATTAATATTATGTTTATTGTCACCAAAGGTCAACCTTCACTCTTCATTACATCAGAAAAACGTGGGTCATTTATTCTTACTCCTGATTTGCGTAAAACTACTTCAAAAGTCTTGCACATGACTCTCTGTGACTCGTATCTTTCGAAATGGGAAAAAGGCTGCACTTCAAATTTCATTGCTTCAGCCATTAAACTTTCACCAAAAATTAATAAAGCTATTTATCGAGGTGACATTTCTGAGTTTGCTTGGCACTTTATCCATCGTGCTCGTACAAATACTTTGTCCATCAATACAAAACCACATGATAAAGGTAATAAAAGACTGTGTCGATTATGTCACACTGAAGACGAAACAATGTCGCATATTATTCAATCTTGTAAAATCCATTTGACTCTTGGTTCTGAGAGGCACAATGATTGTCTTGATCTGATTTCGTCTCACTTGTCGAAAAATTCAAATTTGATTGTTGTTGTTGACCATGTATGTTCACTTGTTCCGGAATTGAAAGAGCGAGTAGATTTAATGATCACTGACATGGTGCGGAAAAAAATATTTTTAGTTGACATGAAATGTCCATGTGATACAATTAATAATTTTGCACTAGTAGATCTTCTTAATTTACAAAAATACGATTCGTTGAAAATGCAAATACAAGATGCCAAACCTGACTTCAAAGTGGAGCTTGATACTTGTATCATCGGCTCTTTAGGTTCCTTTCCTCCAAAGACTCCTGAATTACTTTTAAAGATTGGAGTTGATCGAACTCACCTGAAAGGTTTATTAAAAGATTGTGCGCTAAGCAATATTTCACATTCTGCTAGACGGTGGCACTACCACAAGACGGGTATTTTGGTAAATCTTGAAAAATTTTGATTTAATTAATGTTTGAGTTAAAATTGCCATTTGACTTGTGTATGTGATTTATTGTGTTAATTAATGAATTCCACCCTCTTCCAGGGAAAGGTTTAACTTTGCATAAAATTAAACTCTCTGTCTACACTTGGTAGCAAATTAATCTAGAATGAAGAAGCCTGATGGTATTTTTCCCAAATCTGCTGAAAACTTAGTTCTGAATGATGGAAATAAAAGCAGATAAAGATTCAATATTCGATAAAGAAATGGACCTCAACAATCAATGTCAATTATCAATAATAAATCTGGGCAGATGTCAGAAGGCGATAATCAAATGCTGAATTCCAATGACCGAATCTACTTTGATGTCTTAGATTTGTGATCAGCTTCCACTACAAAGGTGCTGCATCAAAAGCCAATGGAGATTCAATGCCGGATGAAAATGCCGATGAAAGAGAATCAGAGCCGAGGACAATTTAGAGAAAATTCGATTGCAACTGCGTCAAGAGTTCCTCAACAATAAGATGAAATATCGAAACTCAATTGGATCTTTTGCTTTTGGAGAGTCTCAGAACGGCAAGCTCCATGTAGAGCTGTGTCCGATATGAAAAATTCAAAATTGTTATATTAATAAATTTTTATATGAGTGATTTTGGTAAGTCTACGACTTAGTCGTAGACGTAATTGTAGATGTAGTTGTAGACGTAGTTATAGGCGTGTTGGGCGATGATGGGCGATGATGGGTACTGATGGGTACTGATGGTAGCTGATGGTAGCTGATGGGTACTGATGGGTACTTATGGGTACTGATGGGAGCTGATTGGTATGGATTGGTACGGATTGGTACGGATTGGTACGGATTGATATGGATCGGTGTGAATCTGTGTGAATCGGTGTGAATCGGTGCGGATGGGTGCGGTTGGTGTCTACGAATGTTTTAAATAGTTTTAGTATGTTAAATCGTGTTAGTGTATTGTTTTTAAAAAAATTGTAAATTTTAATATTATTAAAATAATTTAATTTAATTTATAAAATAATACATTATTTTTAAGATTATAATATAGATAAAAAATTATAACATTTTTTTAAAAAAATTTTAAAAAATTAGTTAAAAGTATTTAAATATTTTTTAAATGTTCATTTATTAGAAAATTAAAATAATATAAAAAAAATAATTTGTTTAAATTATAAGTTAATTTACGGTACATTTAGTGATACCCAGTACATTTCCCAATAGTATACTAGTTTCGAGCTTATGGTTCTCATCACAACTATGCCGAGAGGCGCTCAGACTTCTCTGAGTGCCAGGTAAGTGTAAAAACAGTGTCAAATTAACACTGTTATACACTTATCCTGATGCACTGGACATCAAATAAGTTTGTAAAGTTTGGTTTTAAGGCAACACAATAAGACGAATCTTTATCGTGAACCTCCTTTCAATTCAAACCATGGTAGATACAATCATACCTCTGTGGACTACAAATTCATAATATTTTTAGGTGGTTTTTTGTGCCTGAAGATGACAGTCAAACTTTCGAAATAAATCGTACGAAGAGTTTTTTGTTGGTGTTTTATTTTAAATTAAATGAATTATATTTGTGACCGATAACTGTGTCGATATTAATAATTACCACACGCTCTTGTTTAAATTTTCAGATTTTGAGAGAAAATTTCTATTTTGTGATAAATGTTAGAAGATTTGAATTTATTTGTGTATAAAACACATGCAGTAGCATTATACAACGCAAGAAAGCTATTTAAATAATAAAGACTACACTGTGTTTTGTCAGCATGTTAAAGAACGCATCAGTTCATATTAAAAAATCAACCAACAAGAAGACCACGAAATGGTTTCTATGAATAAACTATGAATTTTAACAATGAATTAGAATAATAATAATAAAAATTATAATAATACAAAAATAAAAGCAACGAAGATAAAACCAATATTATCGATCATAAATGTTACAGAAATAATAATAACAATTCTAAGTAATAATAACAGTAATAATAATTCAAGTTACAATAAAACTGGTGATAATAATAATAATTGTGCCATAGTTGTCAGAGGTCAAACAGCTAGGATTTCTCAATGAAGATTGAGTAATTTTTACAACTGTGTATTTCGCATACACAGTGTAAAGACATTACTATTCTTTGAAGTATGTATTTTATATCTAATAAATTGTTAAGAACTTCTTATTTTTAGTAGTTACTTTTCTTGCACAATAACTATAATAACCAATATAATAGTAACAAATATTGTGACGGTGGTAATGGTAATAATGATATGGATAAAAGTAATAATAAATATAACAATAATAAATAATCATTACAGGATTAATCGAATAACAGAAACGTATTTTTCCCTATAACAAGTCGATAGTTAAATACAGAGAAATAATTGTCAAGTAGATTTAGAGAAGAATTGGACCTTAAGATCGAAATCGAGCACAGATCTAATATCAGTAGCTCACTGAATCCTTGGGTCGTCCGGCCATGGCTCGAGAAGCGCATCTGCGAGCTTAATTATCACTTTATAGATAGGAAGCATTGGTCCGAAAGTTCCAATGGAAGGTGAGAATGGCGAGTAGATGATTAGAAAGAATCAACGCTGTGATTGCCTCTGGCGAGATTCCAAACACGGACGGATATGCACCGGATTACGGCGTCTCCTACGAGTTACGAGACCTTGCACTCTAACGGATGCGAGCACCAACAGCCCTATCCAACATCGAGGCCGAAAAGACGAACCCTCTTACCGGTGCCTTCACCCAAACCAAAGAGAACGAAGTCAAGGCATGAAGCCACTCCATGATCGAAGATTTGGAAGATCGTTCCGATAATACAATCATGAAATATCACAATTGTCATTTTTACTTAGATAAATTTAGTTTCATTGAATGAATTTTCATATATAATTTTTAATAAATAACAACCCAAGGCCCAGTAAATGAGTTGTAATATAGTTAAGACTTAATTGTTGACTTGTAACTCCCATACTTAGAAAATAATCAACGAGAACCAACCCTCATGAGTTAATAAGTAAATAAGTAATAAGTAAAGTTCTTTAACTTAATAAATCAAGTTCACGCTTTATATAGAGTCCTTTAAATTGTAATATTACTAATACCCAAAAAAATCACTAATATTTTCACTTCAGATATGGAAGCTATTCATGTGATCAACCAAGAACTGTCCCATCTTAGCACAACTGTTAGATGACGAAGGAAAACCATTAGACACCTTCGTGCTATCAAAGTATTACAGGACTGGGCCTAACAAATATATAATCAATATTTATGCAGAAAAACGATCCTAAACAAATCCCAAATCAGAACCAAAGCCGAATGAGGAACAGCAGGCAATCAACATCATAGACAATATTCCAATTCATCCCATTTTTGATCACTGACAATTATCTATTCTATTGTTACCTGTTTATTACTAGGACATTTGTAAATAGTGATCCGTTTATTTATTGACAATTATTTAGATCTGTTTATTTATGTAGACAATTGTAAAGGGTGTAATTTATTTTATTTATTAAATTCATTTTATCTATTTATTCGTTTTATGTAACTCAATAAAATTTTATAAAAAAAAGGGTAAAATCACTATTGCTAAAATCATCTTATCATTATTATTATTACTAAAATTATTATTATTATTATTATTTTATTACAAATTGCGTGACAAAGAATGGTCGACATGTTTCCTTTCCTATATTATGAAAATTAATTTCTTATTTTAATATCCGGTAAAATAAATTGAAATTAAAATCACGAAATCCATAATAAAATTTAGTATATATACTGGAGTTAAAACTCAGTATATTTGCCCAAAAAATCTTGCGACATACTTTTCTTTAAGAGTTAATCTCGAAAAGAACCTAAATAGGAGTAGAGCTCACCAGAATATTTTTGCAAAAAATAAACACAACACGCGTATATAACATACAAACATAAACACAGTTTTTTGCACGCACTTATTGGAACTTGTAAAATACATCTTATCTCAGATTGAACTGTGCAGAACTTAGTAATTTTTAGTTAATAAATTTTATATAACAAATTGTCTTTTATATATTAAAGTTTATATATATACTAATACCAGTGCACGTTGAGATCTCGATCTGAAATAGTGAGACCTCAACACAACCAATCAGGATCTTCACCAACAGTTATTGCAGGTCAGTAAAGAATGTCAGGAGATCAAATCGACTTGGATCAAACCCGAGATGGGCGAGAAAAATTCACCAAAAGACGAATGCTGCTCAATACGGTTGGCAGGAAGAAAGACAATTAGTGGGCCAGATAGCCAAGACGGAAACGCAGTTACGTACCCTCTCTAGTTTTCGTCCCCAGCTCAATTGGCCTACCGAGACGAAGGAACCAAGAACAATCGTCCTCACTCACAACCAGGAAGATCCGAATAAAAACGTCAACACCTAATTCTAACCAGTAAGCCCAATGGAGACAGGAGATAAGATCAATCGAACTCATCGAATACTATAACTAATTGATGAATTAATGCAATATATAGAATTAATGTTTTAATAAGTAATCTGATAAATATAGTTATTTATTTAATTCTATCGTAAATAAAGAGACTCTGGTATTCTGAGGGATGTAGAACATATACAACGTTAAAGTTAGGGACCCAAAAGTGTAATTCGAGCACGTACCTTCTAACGGTAGCTCGCTGAACCCAGCTGCAGATCGGGCTTTAGCAGTTTTAGAAATAAAGCTCACCTTTGAGGTCTCAGAACCATTGGTTACATTACAAACGTTGCCTAGCAACGGGTACCAGTGGAGGGTCGAAAGATTGTATTTAAGGGGTTTAAGGTCAGGCAGGCCACGAACCCCACAAGTAATACCATCCACTTTTTGCGGAAGATCACTCAGTCATACACAGTTCCAACGTTACTTCGCAACCGGTGCCAGGCGGTAAGCAAAAAACATTTGCACGTAGTCGTCTGAGTAACATCCATATAGTTTTAAAACTCATCATTTTATTATACAATAAGGTTTAAGTTTTTAATACGATTTCTATTATTACAATAAAAAAATAAATTCAAAAATATGTATGGTTTAAAAAAAATTTAATTTGGTACGTCATACGTTTGATTATTGTAAATTTTAATAAATGCTATAAAAATAGTAATAGTAGCAGTAGTAAACCTTGATCCGAATTTCTGGGATAATGAGGTTTCCTTTTTGGAAAGTCTTCTTGATTTTTTCAAATTTCTAACTACCTTTACCTGTGATTTAATTTCTTTTCAGCTTTATAAAATGACAAGTCAAATTCTATTTAATGAAATTCAAGTAACTTTCAGAAAGCTGTTTATTTTAATAAATGAATTTTTACTTTTTTCTTTATAATAATTTAGTTTATTTGAATTAAGTAATTTGACAGTGCGCAGTTTAAATCTATAAAATTAAGAACTTGATCGATATTTTCAATTTCGTGAATTAATGAATACAAATTTGATGTGTTAAACATTGCTAAAAATAATTGATTATTGAGATACGTTGAAATCCTTTGAAATGGAAATGAAAAGATTATCAAAGTCGGATTTAGACGAAGAAGATTTTCCAAAGGTTTCCGTGATTTTATTGTTAATTTATAATTTCAATTTTTTAATGGTATAAAATATATTATTTTAATTGATTTTAATTGATTATCACTTTATTTATTCAATAAGGTTTCATTGAAAGTGAATATTTAGTTAAAGATTTTTGAAGTGTTTAGAAAAAATAATTAGAAAGATTAATTAGAAAAGTATAAAAACAGTTTGTGCTGCAGTAAAAAAACAAATTTTCTCTACGATTCTTAGTAGTGGATAATGCAGACACAATACTTTATTTTTTAGGTTCGAATTCGATCTTTCTGACATATGTGAATATAAGAGAATTTCTAGTTTTGTTACTTATTTAAAAAATAAAATTTTTAAACTTTAAATATATCAATATTTTATTTGTTAAATTTCGCAACGATTTTAATTGACTGGTACCAGATAATTTAAATTAAAAGAGTATTCAATTCTGGTGCTAAATTTATTATTATATTCTAATAAAAATTTGTGTTAAATTTGTTTCAACCGATTAAAAATTCAAATATTTGATGGGAATATCAAATTGACGTGTATGAAAAAAACTCATTTTTTTATAATATTAGTTTATTTTATTAAAAAAAATAGTTCAGCAAAATGATATTTAAATTACTCTTTAACTAAAACCCTTTACATTTCTTACAAATTAATTCAATATTTTTTGCACAATTCGATTTGGTAGGTTTTTCGTATGTTTGAAGTAATCGGCGTGGTCAATTTTTGCAACATTTCTTTTTTGTTTTTTCACCAGTAAATTAACTGGCAAGTTCTTTAGCCAGTTGATGTAAAATTTATTCCTGGTAATATTTACATAAGTTGTTTCTTTGTATTAATGGCTGCCACGTCCAAAGCTATATAAAATACATGTAGAAGCCAATGATAGAACCTGCTGTTGAGTTCGTTAGTGGGTATAACGATCGACACAGACGCAATCTGACTCCAAAGGTTTTGCACTCTAAAACAACAAAGAAACTTGATTTGATTTCAAATATTTATAGAAAAATACAGATATACAAATACGGTTTAATTGAATTTACCAGATTTGTACTGATAAAACCCAAAAAATTCCGCTATTTGCTAAAGAACAGAATATCGGTTTTGTTCAACCGTCCTTAGTTATTTCTAAGTAGGCGAGAGCCTAAATGTAACTACAGCTTCGCTCAAAGGATGGATTCCAAAATTTAAGCGATATATTGCCACCCAGACTTGGCGACAACCTTTCCTACAACTACCTTCTCAAAATTTAGTTTACTTAATAGCAATTCAGTTTCCTGCAAAAAATTAGTATCAGAAATTATGCCTTTTAATTAACTGTACCAAGCAATTAACACAAATATTAAATTTGAGAATTGCTTTATGTCAAGTAGAAAACGTAATTTAACTTCTCTTTTAAGAACTAAAAACGTAAATCAAAAATTTAAAGTTTAGTCTTTAAATTCTCTTTAATTCGCTGAATTTTTCTCGTCAACAAAAACAATTTTTCTATTTGATACTGATCCTTTTTTTGTCAACAACTATTAAATTTTTAACTTAATTTATAACAAATTAAATTATTTATTTTCATTAATTATATACTATTTATATAATCTATATGTATTTAGTATTATTTAATTCCTAATTTTAGGATTTATTTATTTATAGTAATCATTTTATTCGTAGTGATTTTTTATAGTAATTATGTATTTATTTTTATCTATTTTTACTTCTTAATTTTTCCTTGGCAAACTCCAAGTAAGCCCAAATCAAACCCTAAAACTGCTTTAACACTGTATTTTCTGCAATTTGATCAAGCGCATCCATTCCGAATTTGGTTTTGTTTAAAATGTAACTGTTTCTGGGATACGTTTAGTTTTTTTCAATTTTTACGAATTTGTGGTAGGATCTGAATAAGAGTTCTTCTTTTTGGTTTGTACGTAATTTTCCGAATGAAAAACCAATGTGGAAAAGCGTATATATAAATATTCGTGTATATAAACATATCATAATTTCAATAAAGGCCACGTCAAATTCCAAAAAATAAACCTTTATAATTTTTGGCATTATTAGTATTTATTAATAGTTATTAATAATTATTAACACATCAAATTAACGGGTTTTGATAATAATAACTTATAACTCAACAGAAAGTAAAATCACAACAAATTGATTAAATGGTTAACTATTCTTTCACTAGTTTAAGGTATCCGGAAATTTATCTCTGACATTTTATCGTTACTTGGCCCTTTTAACGATCGAACTGTTCGTTGATCTGGTAGTTTATCGTTTGACAATCAAGGGAGAAAATACCAGTATTGCATAATTTTTATATTTCTTTGGAATTATCTTGCCTTCTTTGTTGGCACCGACTGAAGGGATTAAATAAAATTTCAGGCGATAAAACGTCCTAGAATCTTGTATATTAAACTCTTGAAAATTTTTTCGAAACTTTTCTATATATAGTTAATAAATAGTATATAATAGCTTTTTGCAGTGCTTTACGGTACACTTAATTCGCATGAAGATTTGTGTTACCATGACCTTTTATAACAATGTTTCAACACCTTTGACTGTTCTGTATCATTAAACAGCTCAATGATAAACTGCTAAGCGATAAATCACGCGAACGATAAATGGGCAGAGCACTAAACAGCCCAACAATAAACTGGTTAAAATAAATTGTTCAGCGATAAAACGTCCTAGAACCCTAATTTAAACAACGGTTGCTTTCGAAATGAAAAGTAATATAGTAAGACTTTAGTTTATGATCTTTGGCTTCCTATTTTTCATAATTTACAGTCAGAATAATTCGTATCTACAATTTATCTTCCGAAATTTGTTTTTTCTCAGTTTTTATACTTTTTGGTAGATAGTAAATTATTGATTAAATCCTAGAATTTAAACCGTTAATTATCTCTTCAAATTAGCTGGTCATGTAAACTGTAATTATTGATCAAAATTGATCAATTATTGATATTCTAATTTTCAAATTATTCCTACTGTGCCTGAATGGTTCGGGATTATACACAGAGGGTTTTAATGATCAATTTATTATTTTATTAGTTATTATTTCCTTGTAATACCTTTACCTGGGGAGTCTTATCAATTTTTAATCAATATATTTGTCTTTAACTTTTTATTTGCTACATACAATGGGTTCCAAAATTAATATTATAAATTAAACTAATCACTCAAAAAAATGCAAAATCAATATATTTCTTTACAATATATTACATTTAGATGTCCAGGAAGGCCAAAATGAAAGTAAAAAGAATTTGGAGTCGAATTTCATTAGTTATTAATTGGATTACTGTTGGGTTATATATTTGGGATTGCGTGTCTTCGCTGCTCTCGTATAAATATTGGATTAAAAAACCCTATTCAGATGATTTCAAGCAGTGCTTAATTGCATGGCTTGCGTTTTCTATTATCGGCTCACTATTGGCTATCCCTTTAATTTATAACAGCTTTATAATCTCAATTCTTTTGTTTGATAATAGGAAGAAGCTACATCCGGTATCCCACCAATATTCAGCCTTTATAGCATATTATACTTATGAAATCCCGAAGTCTATCGTTTTCCTAACCATGATGATCAAGTAAGAAATTCGAGTAATTGTAAATTGTAATTTAGCAAAACTGACCATAGAATATTTGATTTAATCATAACAAATAAGAATTTAAATATTATTTAAATAGATCATTTTCGAAATAATGTTGAAGTTTATTACAGATAACCCTCATATAACGCGTGAGTTAAGTTCGCATTATGTGAAACTAAGATTGTGTAACGTTTTAAAATTATTTACAAACAAATTTAATTCACTTTCCTGACAGAAAAATGTCACAAATTTTAACTGTAAAGTTAGGTTTCTGCTGGATATCTGATTATGAAGAAGATTTTATTGAGGATAAAATGAAAAAGTAAAATAGATCTTTAAAATAATAAGATTGTATAAAATTTTTGTGAAAAAATAAAATTTAGTACCTGGAAAATATTAAATAAAATAATCTTTAAAAATAAATAAAATTATTTTAAAAAATAATAATGACTAATAATAATAAAATAAATCAAAGATAATTCTAACCAGCTTTAGAATATTCAAAAAAATTAATTTACTTTAAATAAAATTATTTTAAAATTAAAATTCTTACCTAATATCAAAAGCTTCAAACATGATAATATTTTATTCCTTTTCGGTTTTCCTCGTAATTCACATACCTTAAATTTGGAGATGCATAAAAATAGAGTTTTTAAAGTTGGAATCCAAAGTGGTAGAGTTCTGACCTTGATAATATATATATATATATATATCTTATTTTTAAATTTCACTACTTGGAATAATAAAAATAACAAAACTTATTTATAAATTATTTTTAAAAAATAAAATCATTAACAAAGATAATGAACTATCAATTTTGAAAATTAACAATAACAAAAAAGTATATTTTTTAGTTTGCTCACCCCTTAAAATTTGAATCTAAGAAAAGCTTCAAGTTGGAAACTAACTTTTGAAAGCAAAATCTAGAGCATACAAATTACATAGCTTAGCTCAGGCAAATACATAGTAATTTATACAAAATATTAAAACTCTATAAAATCTATTTGGTAAAGGTAAATATTCATTTGTGCATATGTAATTTGTGATATTCGATAAACCTTTTGTGAACCAGTATTTTGTCTTATTATTTATATAGAACATCAAGTTGAGTTAAAATATCAAAATCGAAAACTCAGCATGATGTTGGGCCAGAACAGTGAGTTGTTTAAATGAATCGGTAATAGCACGCAAACATAACACGCAGATTTAAAATTAGACTCATAAAACATCAAATAACCACTTTAAAATACGATAAAAGAAATAATTAAAATATGAAATCGAAAACATTAAAATAATAACAAGGTGCACCAAGATCCGCACGAACTAAACACAGAAATAACAAGAAAACACAGGAATTTGACCGAAAATTGACAATTAATTTAAAAGAACAAGAGTTAATGAAAAATAAAAGTAAAATCAAATAATTTTGATTAGAAATACTTCAATAAAATATAAAAGAAACGAATTGTCAAATTAAATCACGAAAATAATAAAATTAGAATTGGATTAGACAAATAACTTCAAGGTCAAATTTTGTTTTACTGCATTAAATTTCACAAACAAGGTTAGGGTCACAGAACAAGTATATATACTGATTCATTTTCACAAAATTTTAACTTTGTTTTAACCAGTTTTGAACCTTAGTTTGAAATAACAACTATTTTTCACTCGTAAAAAGCTTGTGTTAACTGCACAATTTGAGCTAATTCGGAACAAACTTAATTGAAACTTTTCCATACTGCGTACGAGCATCTTCAACGTAAGCACTGATTGACGCTTGTATGGGAAATGTTATGCGTATGATGATGAAATACCAATTATATGCCAAGCATGTTATGATGTTATGCCAGAATATATATTTGAGGAAAACTACATTTTATCGAAATTTTTCCGGCCCACAGTTGAAACAGCACCACAAGTTAGCAAAATCACACACCCCAATCGAGCTGTGTAAGTGCGGTTCATTCGCCAATAACTCGTGCCCGTGAAGGTTCCGGCGTGAGCAATGCAGGAACCCGAACGTCAATATTATCCGTTATAAGGGAATTCGGGAGGTAAGGGGGCAGTCTCTTGGCTACTCCTTAATCAACCGTTTCCTATAAAATCGACCTAAACTTATCAATTCACATCGACTTAAAATCATAAACACCGAGTAGCCCAGTGGGCACTAGTAATATTCTAATATCGACACAAATAACCCTAAGGTCAAATAAGGGAAGGGAGTGAAGGAAGGAGTCGAGAATCGTTGTTACGTCAAATAATTTGAGCACTTTACTAACGATAGTATTTATATTAAAAGTTAGTTAAATGATTAACCCTAAACCTAGCTAGCTAAATTAAGAATTTCACAGATAGTAGCATTTAAACCAAAATTAGATAAAATAAATATGTTAAAACCAGAACGATGGATCGAGAATTTCATGAGCGATAATCATTACATCGAAACTAAATAACTCACAGAGTTACGACGTGAAATCAATAGTTCTTAATAATTAAAAGGCTTACTACAAAAATGAATATATAGCTCCAAAAATTCAGACTTAAATTGAACAGGTACGCGACGCAGATACTAAATTGCTGAATTTAACTCGGTTCATGCAACAAAAATTCTAATACTAACGATATCCATATCAACGAAACTAAAATCTAGTTTGAACAAAAATGAAATCACCTCCCTTAAAATTGAAACATTCGAGACGATGGTATTAGAATAAATAGAACTACATTAGTAACTGATTATAAGATTGGCATAATGTCCTGAGATCGACAATTCGATCCCCAAAAAGTACTAAGAGTATTGATATTAACTAATTGACCACGGCTAGGTATACTGTACCGATAATATAGAGGAAGACCCAGCTAATTTACATCAAAATATATAACAGTAGAATAAACCCCATGCCAAAATGGAACACCAACTCCACTGAGAATAATTAGAGCATAATAAGTGAAAATGGGATAGTAAATTAAAATCATAATAATGACAATCAGTAAAAGTTGATAACCGATCGATGTTGAAATAGAACCATTGTCAGTCGGACAGCAAGCCAGTAGGAGATCGCTTGTGGAACTCGCTCGGCTTCTCGACCATAAACTCGTTCATTATAATCTAACGCCGGTGGAGCATAGCCCCTAGGCATATATTGAAGGATACAACGAGTAAACATCAGACTGAATGTAATAGTACTGAGTAGTGATGATAAACAGACTAGAGAGAAATATGATAAAATAAATCACGTATCAAAAATAAAAAATTACTTACCGACTTGCACGAAGAAGACCATTAGTTAATCCGATCAAAGTGATTGAACGACATAGTTAATATAGAATTTCCATAAGTTGTGCGATCGAGTAATAATCAATCGTAATAAATGTCAGAGATAACATACACAACCTGACAGTGGCAGCACAGACCACGTCAGCAATATCGAAGAAATAATTTCAAAATCATTAACTAGTAGATTATTGATTATTCCACGTCACCGCGGACAACAAATACCAATTTAGTCAGTGGTGTGTTAGTTAGAAAAACTATATTAAGGACAAGTATGAGAGTTAGAAATTCATTTCACCATTATTGAACAACATGCATAGACCAACCTGACAAGTTCGCATGGACGTATCAAGAGAGAAAGATCACCATTATCGCCGACGAAAAGAAAGTATTAACGAGAAGACAATGGAGAGTGGAACTGGATAGCAAGCAGGTAAACCTTCATTATATTATCCAGAACTCGTTAAATTTAATCTTAATTTTTGTGTGACAACTGACATGAACGGAATGTATTCCAATAGCATCTGAGGAAGTTTAAGATGAAACCCGGCTCAAGTCGGACAAGGATCAGACGCAAGAGGAGCTAGTAAACCCCAAGACATGACTAAATTTACTGTGATGAAGTTTATCCGGCAGATGTTAAAATGCCAAGGCTATTCTGAAGAATATAAGTAAATCGCATAATTTCCTGGATTTTGACGTCAGAAAGTTGGAATAAGCCAAGAAACCGTCGATCTTGAATAATAATTGTGGGGCATAAATTAAATCCTAATCGATATCTTACTTGTTTTATTGATTGTCTATTGATATTTTAGTAATAATGAATTTGATTGCTTAACATAACTTTAGCTAAGTATGCCTGAAGTATCAACGTACCATAGAAATCATTCCTCCGGGATAACTATAATTTTAGAACGATGGAGCGCCATATACGCAACGATTTTTTGAGGGAATGAAAAGAACATATTTATTGAGAGTCCACCGTCAGAGTGAGACTAGACCAGTATAACCCAATAATAACCTTAGCCAAGGAACGACATGTAGTATTTAGGCCTCCACCATGTGGGCGATACCTGATGGAAAATAGGGCGTATAGTTAGATGATTTGAGTATGCACCAGGTTCAACAAGCGGATGACAGTAAAGATTGTTCGATGAGATACCTAGTTCAAATAGGAGCCACATGAGGGACCTGACCTCTGCAAATTATATTCACGCCGAGAACCGATTTAATAATTTTTTTTTGTCTTAGATGAATCATGGATGATTGCCTTGCGAATCACCGTACGCTTCCCTGCACGGTCTGCCGCAAGATGCAGGCAGGCAATGTGGGACGCGGGTTTTTCGATCTCGCCTGTGTGGGAATTCAGAAGAAGCTGTTCAAATGACTACGATGATGTGGACCTCCCTTATGTCGCGATCAAGAGAGAACCGGGCCGGAACCCCGCCCGTGAGAGCCGCAGCCGCGCCGAGTATATATTAGCCCGTCTCGAGGAACGGGAGAAACAGACGGATAGCCAGGTGGAGATGGCTAGACACCACTTGGCCAGAGTGAACTCCGATATCACCGCCGGCAGGATTCCGAGCGCCGACGGATATGCCCCGCCGTATGGCGTATCCTACGAACTGGATGATCCAATACTGGAAGAACTTGCCACACCGATGAATGTGGTAGTTCCGAGAAGGATACTCTCCAAGGAGTAGCAAGGCGAGGACTCCCATACTAGAGAGAGGCAGGTTCATCCGTACGCTCGTGAGTGACCAAGACGGAGTCAGAACTCTCATTACTCAAATCCGTTCCGACGTTGATGTATTAGGATGAATAAAGATTGGACCTTGAATGTTTTCGTTCTTTACTTATCAATTATTTGATTTTCTTGTTAAGATAGAAATAAATTTTATAGGGTAATAAAATAATTGACACAGTTCAATGTAACAGATAGTTAATAAACTTTTCAGCCAATAGGTGAATGATTAAGATCTATTGAAAAACAAAGAAACCTTATACAGATAAAGATGCATTATTTACCAATAATTTAATTAATTATAGATATGGATCCACTCAACACTCTGAGCAAAGAATTAGTGCGCACACGTCGAGAAAATGCAGAATTACACCGACAATTGCTACAAATATCACGGGAGATCCAAAAGATCAAAGCAACGTTGGTAGAGCCAACAAAGATGAAGACGCTGTACCAAAAATTGAACGCTGCTCAGTGTGAATGGACAGAGGAAAGACAACTCTGCCAAGCACAGAAAACGCAAATCCGCAATCTGGAAGTGGCGTTATCGGCTTGCCAAGAGAGCAATACCGTAACGTATCCACTCGTATTCGCGCCGGCTCAGTTGGCATACAGAGAGGCGACTGACACCACCAAACCTGCGGCGAAACCTTTAACACGACGTCCAGGTAAGGTGGAACGCGCTAGGCGTCACGCACCACCAACTTCTACGTCAAGCTGAGTTAGTTAATGTATCCATAAATAAATCTTTGTGTTATTTCATTGTCTCTTCTTTTCGTTTCATTAATTTGTCGTGTTGAAAACAAAATCGTTTAACTGGAGTCATGAACTAGGGATCGGGCAAGGAGTGCTTTAAAAAGTGTTAATTTAAGTGAAGGGACCGGGAGTAGGAAAATCGCACACAGACCTTCTATCGGTAGTGCGTTGAACCCATTATGAGATTGGACCTTAGTAGTTCTTTCGTAGCGCTCACCTTTGGCGATCTCATAACCAGTGGTTGCATTACCAACGTTGCTTAGCAACGAGTAACCATTGGGGCAAGAAAAGTTATATGTAAGGGGTCAAGGTTAAATACCATAAACCTCACAATGAGTAAATATTTATAAGTGTATGTGTGTGTGTATTCTAATGCCTTTCTTTGAGCTCAATGTACTGTATGATCTAATTTATTTTTTCAATAGTCGATATCAGCTATTAATTCTTCTTAAAATTTTTTAGAGATTTGTGAGATTTGACTGACGAAATTTGTGGTTTATATAGTAAATTTTTGTGGAACTTGATTTTGAGTGATAAGGATCCTCATTTTCCATTATAATTTGTTTTCTGTAAACAATTTTCTATTTTTATAAGTACAATAATTATTTCTATCCTTAGGAGTAGAGGGATATGAGGACTATGCCCCGTGGATATTTGGCTTGAAAAAATCTCGAGACCCCCCCATAAATTTTTAGGGGGGAGTGTTAATTTTTTTTAAAATTATTTGTTTTAATGAATGAAAAATTTTTTTAATGAACGAATTTTTTTTTATATAATGTTTTGTTTAAATGTTTAAAAATCTAATAATTTTCAATAAATATATGAAAATTTATTTCAAGTACTGTGAAAGCAATATATGTTTTGTGAAATTAATTTAAGATTATTTTTCTAATCAAGTTTCTTTTCCTATCAATTACAAACACTTATACTTACTAATTAGTTTATCATCCAGCAAACAACAAGAGTTGGAGTGAAAAGAATAGAAAATGTGTAAAAATAAATTCAAGTAATTAGTTGAACTGTTAGCAATTAATTTATTTAGGGGCATGTGAAAATTAAATGAAAAGTTTGACATTCATATTTGAAAATAACTTTTAGTAAATGTTCATTGTTGGATGTAATTAAAAATATTAGAAAAATAATAGAAAAATTTCAAAGTTTTTAAACAAAAATATTAAGTTTTACAAAATAATTTCAATAAATCACATACAAGACTGTAAACAAAGGAATAAATTTTTATTCAGAGAAAATACAACAATTGATTGGGCTTCAATGAGTTTGATTAATAGTTTCTTGATAGCAACCAGTTAACTAAGCAACCAAACAATTTGGATACATCAAGGATCGATAAAAGAGTGAAGAAGTTAATAAAATTTGTAATTGAAATTGTACTTCTTTTGATTGTTCAAATTTTTATGTGCTTTTATTTAAAGATTTCTTGGTCAGTAAACAATTTTTGATATTGATTTTTTCAGTAACTAGTTATTGATAACATATTGTGAATGTGTGTGTATAGTGAATAATCGAGTATTTTAAGGGGAAATGATTGAGAGAAAATTTTATTTTTATTGGGTTAAGTTGGTTAAATATCGATGTTCAAAGGGTAAATATTAGTTAAATAGGGAATTTTAATGAATAAGATACTCAATTATTCAATGCCTAGTATGCATATAGTGAGTTGTACAGTACTCAGTCATTTGTATACAATACCTAGAGATTGTTGTTCAGTTATTAATCAATTGATTGTTTAGTGTGTATGGGTTATCAGTATTCAGAAAATGATGCCAAGTAAGTTAATTTTTTCTTTGGTTGTTGATGAATTTATTATTATTATTAATATTATTATTATTATTATTTTGAAAATTTCATATTAATTTATTTTTTCACATCTTACTTTGAAAAACTTTTATCGTTATTAACATGTATAAAAGAAAATTCAGGAATTTTATCCAAGAATTAAAAATACGTTGGATTATTGCGCACCAGAGTTTCTCGCAACAAAAATTTATCATTTCACAGGGATTAACATTGAAGAACTTCTCGAGATTCACTATGACAACGCTCAGGGATCTGGTGACCGATGTGTTGCAAATTGCATTGTTTGTAAAGATAGTATGAGAGTAACATGTTCAAATGGATGTCCATGTTGCCATGATTTCAAACGTGACCAAACAATTCATATATTGTTGGCCGAAATGTGTAAAACATATTACTCGGATATTTTGGATTTGAAATAAAAATTAATCTTTTTTATTTAATCTTGTCAATAAAAATATTTGTATGGATTAAAAGTTATTTTTTACAATGAAAAATTATTATTAGACTTACAATTAAATTTTTTAAAAAAAATGTTAATAATAAAATAATAATAATAAAATAATAATAATATAAAATAAATAATTAATAATATTAAATAAATAATTAAATGAAGATAAAAAATAATTATTTAATTCACTTCATTAAAACAAACAATTTAATAATAATATAATTTAAAAATAAATAATTGACTTGATTAAAACAAACAATTAAATTTAATAATAATATAATTAAAATATAAATAAATAATATTATTGACTTAAACAAACAATTAAAGTAAATTAAAATATAATTAAAATATAAATAAATAATATTATTGACTTAAACAAATAATTAAAATATAATTAAAATATAAATAAATAATATTATTGACTTGAACAAATAATTAAAGTAAATAAAAATAATAATGATTTTTAATCGAGCAAATATATTTAGGCTTTTTAGTAGACAGGCGATTTGAGCCATTTTTTATGGGTAATGAAAAAAATACTTAGGATTTTATATGATATTTTTAGGTTCTTAAATCGGGTTTGAACCAATTTTATTCGAAAATAATCATCAGTACGATCATAGGCGATTTAAGCCAATTTTTATTTTTTAGGCTTTTAAATCGAGAAAAAATACTTTTTTATCATGAATTAAAAATTTTTAAAAATTTTAAATTTGAACATTTAAACAAAAAATTTAAAAAAAAAAATTCGTTCATTAAAAAAATAATTAAAAAAAAATTTTTTCATTCATTAAAACAAATAATTTTTTTTTAAAATTAACACCCCCTAAAAAAAATTTTATGGGGGGGTCTCGGGATTTTTTCAAGCCAAATATCCACGGGGCATAGTCCTCATATCCCTCTACTCTTAGGGTAATATAATTTCCCAGCTTACCTGAGATCAGATGATGGCAGTTTGTAGATCATGATAATATGGAATTTAGAGTTTAGGCTATTATCATTATTATTTGATTTATGGCTTGCATTATGATAATGTTTATATAAAATTTATTATACTGCTGAAAAGTTATCATAAATGTGTTTTCTGTAAAAGATTAAATCTGTTTTTCATTTTTAATTTAATGATTTTCATATTATTACATGTTTATTATAGTGAAATTTTCTAAATAAATGATATTAATTATTAATTTTTTTGTTACGATTATTGTCTATCAATTACACTTCAACATTAAGGATTTATGCTTTATAATTGACTGCTTATTACGTTTTGAAATTTACTTTGACGCTTTGCGTCGTGTACAATAAATAATAAAATTATTATCCTCTAGAGGGCTTTTTCTAAGATTTTATTTAATTTTTTCATTTAAATAATGATTTAACAACATTTTTGTTGGCGCAAAATTTTGTAGGATAAACAACTATTAGATTAACAATATAAAATAAAATAACACAATAAAATAAAAATATATATAATTAATATCAAATAAAATTGTTTTTATAAGTCCAAAACCTAGAAATTAATATCAATATAACAAAATATATCCCCAAATACATATCTTAAGATTCGAAAAATGGGGTATGATCTTAACACAAAATCTGACTCCAAATATAAATATAATTCTATGAATATAAATATTAATTAATTATTTAAATTAATTATCAACCCAAGGTAGTGTTCAATGTAATAATAATTAATCACAAAATCGCTTTTTAACTAATTTATTGAAACTGAAATATACAAATATGTTATATGTCAATTTACAGAAACTACAAAAGATCAGGATACTAGTGATCCGTACTGCTTTCTACAGTCTGCAAGATAAATAGTTTACTCCTGTGTAGCTCAACTATCGATAAAATTCAAAAATGGGCAAGCAAGCTTTTTGATTTTGGGGCTATCCAGGTGGAGTTATTGATTAATCCTCACCCTTAATTGCTAAACAAAGAATTCTCACCGACAATTATCACCGCTTCTGAACTGCGACTGAACCTCTTCTCCTGATTAACTTTTCCAATAGAAATTCGCAAAGCAATTCTTGAAATTGTTTTCTTTCGATTGCCTCATTTAATAATAATTTTTGTGAAATAATATTCATATCGAGTCCACTGATGCTAAATTCAAATACTCTCTTCTTTTTTCGCTACAATCAATGTATGTATAAACACCTATATATATTGATTTGTACAACTGTGGATAACAACTAGTTGTATTGGTCTAGAGTCTAGACTGATTTGAATAAATTGTTGAATGAAATTCCAATGTTGTCGTTTTCTAATTTTCTCTTTACCGACTTGGTCAATAGTCGTTATTTTCGTCCTCCACTTTGTGTTGTTTAATAATTACTATATTTAGATTTATTTCTAAAATAATTTTTATTTATATTTATATTACTATTTTTAATTTTCATTTATAAAAAATTACTAATTATATTTTTATTTATTATTTATCACTGAACTTAGTAATTTTCAATTACTAAATATAGCTTTTTATTTTTTAAATTAAAGCCCAGTGGCTTAAGCCTAACACATAAAATTAATTAAATCAAATGTTTATCAATTATGAGTCATCAGATTGTCATAGATCAATTAATTGCCATTGTTATCATTGCCAATTAACCATTGTTTGATGTACATATATATCTATTCTGTCCAACTACAATATATTCTAACTTTAGTATTTTCTTCATTTGCGCCCATCTAAGATTTGCATGAAAATTGTAGTGTATATCATTTATACATTTTAATGTTTTATTTGTAAAAAGAATTTCTTGACTGAGTCTGATTGGTTGATAAAAATAAAGGGTGCAAAAAGGGAAAGAAAATTTTGTTTGGAAAAGAAATATAATTTTTTAAGGGTTATTAAAACAAATTTTAAATAAAATAATTTCACAAAATCATTAAAAAATCTACCTTTTTCCAAAATTTTTAAAATATGGTAATTTTTGATTATTATTATTATTTATAGTTGCTGATTGAGGCGGTGCCCTTCGGGTGCTTTACCTCAATCTGTGATATCTATAAAATTATTCAAATAAATTTTAATTATAAATAATTTTAGGAAAATGAATAGAATATCAGTGACTAGAGCATTATATGATGGATACCTCAAGATCCAGAAGAATCAAGTAGGACAATCGAAAATAGGGATGTTGAGCAATCAACAAGTGCTGAATTATTTCAGGATCTGCGACAGGAAAATGAGAATATATATTTTCCGATTAACCAGAAGATCCAGAATCAAGTTGCAAGAAGAAATCACTGTGAGAAAGGATGAAGAATATCACTTGCATATAGCCAAAGAAAAATTGAAATATTGGATATCTATGGAAGTGCATGGAAGGAAATCGAAAAATTGACATCATGTAAGATTGGAAAAAAATAATGAGTAAATGATTAAGAGCATCCCACGATGATGTATTAATTGCTGTAGAAGCAAGAAGATCATATACATAAAGAGAAATACCACGCACATAATCAGCAGAAGATCTGGATTGCTATCAATTTCCGAAGAGATGATTAAGAGTAAAATGTCATTCATCCGAAAATAACTGACAATCGAAGGGATTAGACAGAATATTGTTTGTGGACTCAGAATATGGTGTCTCTGAAGCACATAAGAGGATACTATTGTCCATAACAATAATGGGTTTTAATGAGAGAATTATCAAGGATGTGTACATCACACCCAGAATGAGGTTGCAATATTTCAATGCAAGCATTCATGTCATCACTGAGCAAAAAATCAGAAATCAGCGAAATCAACATTAAAAAATGAAAACATTCAAAATCTCACCTGGGGAAAAATTTTTATTGGGCATGATTTGCATACTGAACTAAAATATCTAAAAATCTGGATTGATGTTGAAGTTCTATTTAATACGAAAAGTGAAAACAGTGTTATGCGCCTTATTCATACTGAATTCGAAAATAGAAAACAAGAGGTAATAAAAAAATTAACAACAATTAAGAATGATGGTGGTAAGTTTAGTATAACCCTTGATGAGTGGGTAAGTGCACGAAATCGTCGCTTTATTAATATTAATGTACATGGAAATAATGGAAATTGCAACAATCTAGGTTTGGTGAGAGCTACTGGTTCGTGTACTACAGCTGTAGTGTTAGAAATTGTAACCAAGCATTTAGAGTTGTTTAATTTGTCTTTCCAAAACGACATCGTTTGTACTACAAATGATGGTGCCAGCGTAATGGTGAAGTATGGGAGAGATTGTCCATCTAAATCACAGTTATGTTTATGTCACGGGCTAAATTTGGCGGTAGTTGAAACATTTTATAAAAAGAAAGTTTTTGAATCAAATAATGTTGACATTATAGAAGAAGATGATGATGACGACTTCCAAGACAATGAATTTTTCGATGATGATGTTAATGAAGAAGAATTCGCAGATGATGAAGATGTCGACATACAAAAAAATCTGAAGAACGTGCTGATTTTGATTAAGTTTTTGAAAAAATCTAGTGTTCGAAATTCAATTTTACAACAGAAAATTATCGATGAAATTGGACACGAACTAGAACTTCAACTGGATGTTAGAAAAATTACTCAGAGTTCGAATTCCAATTCAATACACGCTCATCAAATTAAATGCACTTCACCTAGTATCTGGAATAGATTTCGAAAAATTGTCCAGCTTAATGAATGCAATCAAACCATTAACATCACTGTCGAAACATTGGGGAGACAAGACACCAATTTATTAACAGCAAAAGGAGCAATGAATTTTCTGTACAACAAATTGAATGAATGTAGTACATTAAAATTAAATATCGAACGACGGATGAAAGAACGAGAAAACTCTACCATTATTGATACTCTGGCATGTCTCACCAATAACTCTATAAAACCATCAAAAATTGTTTTGGAATTTGCATCTAATCTGTTTTCTAGACTTTTTGAATCTTCTTCATCTATATCACCTTCATCTTGACCAGAACATGTAGATTTGAACACGGATGCACCAGTTTCGTTGGAAGCAGAGCTAGATGCTGCAATTAATTATGTTACTTGCGAAAATTTTCAAAAATCCAACTTAAACATCAAAGATGACTTTATAATATTTAAGAAAACAAGTCAAAGGCCTGAAAAACTTGAAAAATTATTTGAAGCCTTAACAACAATAAAACCATCATCAACCGAAGCCGAAAGGACTTTCTCTGTTTCCTCCCACTTTTGTGGCAAATTTCGAACCCGTTTATCTGATTATTCTCTAAATTGCTTAGTTTTTCTAAAATATTTGTATATAAATGAAAAAAAGTGAATAAGTTTTCATCTTAAATTGACAATTTTTCGAGTTTTTTTATCTTTTCTTTTTTAAATTAGCTATTTCCAAAATATAAGTATCCGAACGGTTAACCGCCGTTTTCGAATAATGAAAACCGGTATTCGCGGATATTAAAAAACCGGATATTTTGGAAACTCTAGCTTCATTCCATATTTTCAATCTTTCATCTAAGATCTCAATTTTCCCGCGATAATGTGCATCTGGTATTTGTTTTCAGCTTTTGTTTCGATATCTTCAGCTAATTTTAATCCCGAATTCCTCAGAACAATAAATAGGAATATTTTCATTTTTCTGTCATCCGTGCGGAACCAGTTTGGGATCAACAAGTTGTTTTCGATCGAAAATCTTTCTGGGTCTCGATATTTTTTCTTCAATCGATGAAAATTTTGTACGTCATCCTGGTACTGTTTTCCCTTCGCTCAATTTAATTAAGTCTTGGATTGTCTTTGCCAGACCGAAAATGCCACCGGAGTACCCCAAAAAAAATTAATCAGCTAAATATTTTTTTTACACCAAAACCCCAATTTCATTAAAACCCGCAATAATGCAACACCTTTATAAATTAATTAAATGTAAAAGACAAATCAAATAGAATGATATTATTATCAATATATATATATATATTTAAGAATTATTCGAAATGAAAAGTTATAATAAATTATTATGTGTCAAGAAAAACTCGCCAAATTAGGCCATAAAGAAAAAAATAAATAAACCTGAAACACATAACATAATAATAAAATAATGTAAATCAATATAATGGAACCCATTTTTTTAAATAAAAGAAAACAGCAAAAATAATTATTCATTACTATTATTGTTATAATTATTGCATTAATGCATAATGTGCGAGTAGCACAATGAGTTACAACCAACCTATGAAAACCGGAGCTTGGCAGCCCTGGACAGCCTCAGAGGTTGTTTGGCATCATGATTAATTAAATGGATGACAATAAACTAAGTGAGTAAAGATAGGTAATTCCGAAACATAACTAAAAAGTGTTACTATCAATATGTTATCCAAAAAAAATATTATAGTTGTCATCAATTATTAAAATAATCAAAAATTAATGTAAAAATTTGTTATAATAATTATAATTGGTATTATTATTATCAGATTTATTGTTGTTATTATATTATTAATATATATAAATCGTTAATACAAAAATATCAAAAAAAAGTAAATGAATAAGTAAATTGTAGGATAGTAAACCTCTTTTAATTGATTAATTAGGTTTGATTAAAAAAGGAAAATTCCGAGCGAACCTTTGATATTTGTGTTATATCTAATATAAGGTATGTTTACTCATAAAAACTCAAACATTTGTCGAAGTATACACATTTTGGCTCGTAATCGGAGAGCATCGTGTCCTGTCGGCGATTTGGTGGTGTTGCTTTCTCATATTTTGAATCATGGTATTTCAGAACCAGTGGTATTTCCGTTGTGGTGATGGTAATGTTACTTCGCAAAAAATACTTTCTAAAAAATAATATATAAAAGAAATAACGCAATCCTAACATGCTATTTCGTGCACAATCGGTAACAATTTCTCACAGGCGTATCCTGTTTTATTTTATTCATTACATTATATAGAATCATCTCTTTCCATTTAAATTAAATTTATTAACACATTTAAACAATCTAAACACAACTTTTTTTTGCCAAATTTCAAATATTTTATCTGTAGTCTCTCGTTCTGTGAGCCATTAACATATATTATTTAACCTTCAATTACATTTCCAAATTTTACGCAGAAATTAAATTGTATTCAATAATTCGTATTTGGAATTTGAAATTCATTATAAAATGGCCGAAAATGATATAAAATATTTCCATTGTAGAAATAAATCGAGTATTTCAATTAAAAAAAATTTTTTTTAATGAGCAAAAACAAGAGGGTTGTCCATTATAAACAAAAATGGAACACACAGCGATCTCATTGGTTCAAATAAGAGGCTTCCAAACATTTAAAAAAGTCCTATTAATCATGGGCAACATGAAATTACACATAAATGTTTCATTAAAGGGATTACAAAAGGGAATAAATAGCCCATTAATTTAACATTAATTTGACAATTCGATCTAAATTAAAACAATATTTTTTTATATATAATTTAGATGATGCAAAAATTCGATCAGTCTTTCTATCAACAATTCCCGTGGGGTCCGCCGCTTGTTGGTTAATTATCATGATTTTTCGTTAGATGATTAAATAAAAATATTGAAATTAATTCAATAAAAATATTGAAAATAATTCATTGAAAATATTGAAAATAATTCAATAAAAATATTGAAATTAATTCAATGAAAATATTGAAATCAAATATAATTTTTAAATTTTTTCACATGCGAATTCTTAGATAAACTTATCAAGTAATTTGAATTCTGAATGAGAAATTGTGAAATTATTTTGTTGAGTTTTAATAAATAAAATAATAATAGTCGTTAATTCTGACTCCATGTACTCCATAAAAATAACACACAAAAATTCCAGCGTATATTTGTCATTATTACAAGTTACATATCAAAAATTATTACAGTAAAAAATATGCGTTCTGATAACTCGATGAGTCCCGCATTAGTTTTAAGCTTGTTCACTTTTTATAATAGTCATATTTGATGGTCTGATTCTGCTTGGACTTTCGAAAATTAAATAAAACAAAACAATTTTTTTTAATCGTTATTATTATTATTGTAATTACGAAGTATAAAATATGAAATGGAATTCGAGGACGAATACTAATTAAAGAGGAGAGATATGTTTGGGTTATAATAAAACATGAATAAAAATAATAAAATTTTAAATTATTAAAATTTTGAAAAAAGTACAAATCAATATTTTTCGGGGGTAGAAAAGTGGTAACCGGTGGTAAATTTGATTTTGAAGACGAATAAAATACTATTAAATTGAGATAAGGAATATTGAAGGGTCGGGAGCCCAAAAACAAATTAATTAATTAAATTATTTACCGACGAACCCGTTAATCAAGGGTTACTGAGCTGAATGTCAGTCTAATGGGTTTCCCTGGATTAGGAAAATGGGAAATAAATTGTTCGAACGGGAAAATTTGTTTCCCTAGCAGTGATTCCAAATTAATGGTAACCCAAAAATTATCAAAGGAACTGACAACAAAATAAGTTGCCAGTTGGTCGAAGAGAAAATCTAATGAGTTGGAGAAACGAGTTGAAAGCAGTAAACAGATAAAGAAGTTAATCAGATTGCAGTGACTTATTTTGTGATACCCTTATTGTGTGTACGAGAAGTAAACAATTGTATATCGTGGTGAATATTTGGTGAAATCTTTAAACAAGTTCTAATGTTACTGCCGTATCTATACTATTTTTTGTGTGTGTGTGATTCATCAGATTTTTTCAAGCCTTATTTCGGAAATTTTGAAGGGTTTTTTGAATTTTATTTTTTCCTCTTGGTTTTGGTGCAATTTTTATTTTATTTGCACTCTTATTTTATCTTTTTTGGTCATTTTTGTATTTTTCGGCAATCAATAAGTTCTGATTGGTCGTCTTTTCAGCCTATGTCTTTTCTTAACCTCTTTTTGAGAGGTTTTGGTGGCTTATATTTTTATCCTTATACTACTGCTTGCTTCTGTAGGATTTTCTTGTATTTCATTTAATTTTATTGGAATTATTTTTGTTATATTTTTATTGATGTTTTAACTTTCTGTTAGCGGTGCATGTTTGTATACCGCAACCATAAAACCACAAATTCGACAAAATTATTATTAGCTTTATTTAATTAATTTAATTTTAATTAGACATGGCTTCTAGTCCAACATTATCAAGATATATTAAAACTGCGTTTTTATACCTTCAAAATATTTCAATTATCCAATAGAATTGAAGTATTTATTTAAGTTTTCTAACATTTTCTATATTTAGTTTATTTATTATGTGATTATTATTATTATTATTATTATTATTATTATTATAAGTTTTATTTTTTATGTGATTATTATTATTACTTTTATTATTTTTCGTTCTCTATATAATAAAGACTAAAATAAAAAAATAACATTTATTTTTATGCACAATCTTTGAAAAATACAATTGTCAAAAAGCTTTATTAAAGGTCATTCAACATAGCGCTGGAACCGATCATCTAATTTTGCTTCGATAGTCAGGCTCCATTTCGACTACCATTCTGTTAAGCTAAGAATTGCTGAATTATGGTGAAATATTTGATTTTCTTACGGTTAAACCCTAAGTCCGGGATCATAGCTGCTGTTATGTCCCAAATTATCTCATTGAACTATGGAATAAACAAATAAACAAATAGAAATAACAATAAACCAATAAATAAACCAAATCAAATAAATTTTATAAATGAAAAGAAAGTAAACAACCTAGATATCAAAAGTTTAAACTTGTCATCAGAGTCAATGAAAAGGGACTTTCAACGTATTGGTTTCAGTATGTTATGTTGCTGGTAGACTTTTTGGAACAATTTTTTTGGAACACCAACAATTATAAGGACTATTTATTGTTATTTGGCAATTTCCGTATATTTGAATTAACATTTATTTGTTCATTCAGATTCTCAATAATTCCTGATGAAACGAGCAATCTCACTGCTAAAAGGATGACTACAATTCCACCGTTCTATGTGGGAAATCTACTATATCATCACATTTATTTTAAAATTGTTTTTGAAGCAGTTACGATGCTCGGGTTTTTTGTTCTTGGCGTTATTGAATTCATTCATATTGTGAAGGAAGATCGAAAAAAACTTTTTATGATTTTCAATTGCGTTGCGGCATCATTTCATTTATGCGTAATTATTGCCTCGACAATATTGAAAATACAAATAGAAATGAAAACTTAAATTTGATATTTAAACAAATATAATTTTTATAGCTTTCTATCTGATTATAGTTTTTTCTGATGATAATGAAGTTTATATAATAAAGTCGAATATCTTTTTTACAGGTTGTTTCTCGTTATCTCACGTGCATGCACTTTTTTTTATAGAAAATACTCAACAACAAATATAAAAGCCAACACCAAATAACAGGCAAAGAATGCGCATTTCAGTTTCTCATTGTTGATTGTCTTCACTCTAATGGTAACCGTGTTATTGTTCATGTCTTCGTGCGGTCCTGAATATCGACTTTCCAATGACCTACTTTGTTTCTTAAACCACATTAATTGACTATCTTTCGGATTTTGAAGGATGAATATTGGTTGAATTTTATTCGTTGATTTATATCAAGTTTTTTGAAAAAATTTCTTGCAGGTTTAATGCGCATCAGTATAGATGTGTGAAATTCAGCCCAGACCCCCGACATTTTTGCGATGTACCTCGAAGTAAATAATGTTTTTTGTTTAAATTGATGTTTATGATGAATGCGCCACTATTGTATAAAAATTATTTACAGAACTGTTCAATTTCTTTTACAGTATGATTACGTAACCATCAACTTTTAAAAACCGTTGATTACTTCACCAATTTTGATATTCATCAATCATTATTGGTTTATTTAGTCGTCATTTTTATCCTTGTGTTGGGCCAGAACACAAACGGCCTTGTAAATTGTTTAAATGAATCGGTAATACACACGCAAATATAACATGCAGATTTAAAATCGAACCTATTAAAACATCAACTAACCCTGCTAAAATACGAGAAAAAAAACAATTAAATATAAAATTATAAAACACAAAAATAAATTAAAATAATAACAAAGTGCAACAAGATCCGCACTAAATAAACATAAAAATAACACGAAAACCTAGCAATTTGACCGAAATTTGACAATTTACCAAAAAATGCGAAATTCCATGAAAATGGAATAAAAATCAATTAATTTGAATTGAAAACAATTCAATTAAAAAATTTAAAAGAAAAATTGTCAAATTAAATTACAAAATAATAAAATTAAGAATAGAATATACTAGAAAATCACAAGGTCAAATTTTGTTTTACAAATCAAAATTAACACGCAAGGTTAGGGTCATACAATAGGTATATATACCGATTCATTTTAACCAGTTTGGGAAATCTTGAAGTCAGAAATTTTAATGTGAGTGAGAGGGTGCTCGAAAACTCTCTCCACTTCACGTCCTGGCAACCTCGAATGAGCTCTGCCTGGGCGTCGGTGTGAGGAGAGAGTTATGATGTATGATGCACGAAGATTATTAATGACAACTACGATGTAAATTATGTGGCAAAATATATATTTATCTAAAAAAATAGACTTTTTCAGTCGAAATTTTTCCGGCCCACAGCCGAAACATCTTACAAATCTTTAAAATCAGATATACAATCGAATTGTGTAAGTGCGTGTATAATCGCTAATAATTCGTGCCCGTGAAGGCTCCGGCGTGAGAACGCAGGAGCTGAAACGTCAATATCATTCCGTATTGGGGAAAAAGGTGAAGGGGAAATAGTCTTTTGGCTGTTTCGTCGTCACAAATTTCCCATACACTTGACCTAAAATCTTTTCACACACGGCTAAAATTCAAACACCGAGTAGTCCAGTGGGCACTCACTAACTATAATATAAACACAAACGCGCCTAGGATCAATTAAGGGAAGGTGACGGGATTTTCAATAGTAAAATCGTTGCTGTGCTCAAAATATAAAGAATTTTGCTAAACTTGTTAATGAAACTAAAATGCTATGTTCGAAACATAAAAGAGTTTTAGTAAAATTAGTAAATGAATGGGTTGAAATATAAAGAATTTTGCTAAAATTAGTAAATAAATATGATCGAAATATATAGATGTTTAATAAAACTAAAATCTCGAAATACTATGACCAGAATATAAAGTTTTTGAAAAAATTAGTAAAGGAGTCGTTAAATAAATTAAACCTCGAGATGCTATGATCAAAACGTAAATATGCTTGCCAAACTTCTAAAGTTATTAAAGAGCTTGTGAATAGAACTAAAATCTAGAAATGTTATGATCGAAATATAAGAGTTTTGATAAAACTAAAATCTAGAATCAATATCATTGATAAAATAAAAATGTAAGAGTCTACATGAGACTAATACTCGAGTTACCCGAATTGATAAAGCAATTATCTAAAATTAATGAAACCCCAAATTACCATTTCCTAGGTGAAATCAATTTTGTAAGCTATAATGATCATCACAAAGAAAGCGCAAAGATACATAAAATTTATCAATTTCATAAACCGGATAGTAACAAACTAGATAAATAAAAATAGTGCCCACAAAATTCCCACGTTAAATTAAGTTAATATAAAAGTATTGATAAAACAGAGAATACAACGAATAAGTTTACTCATTAAAGCACAAAATATATCACTGGGATCACAATAGTCTTGATTAGGAAAAGGATATAGGAGACATTATAAACTTCATTGTCGAGTTATATTACGAAGTCTCATGACAACAATAGCCGAACCCATTCGACACAAGCCATTTAAATTCGTTAGCATCTATCCACGAATATATCCCGATACCATTATGAGGAGGCGCCCTAACGCCTGATCAACCAACGAGAAAATCCATAATCCAATATTGTCAAACTAGTAATGAATAATATCATATGCAGGAGATATAAAAATTAGCTTACCGCGTAGACGAGCAATAATTAGCGGGGCAAAGATCTTTCACCATTAATTCCTTAGATACAAGTAAAAAATGCTTAAATCGCAAAAATTCTCGGCGGTCGATTTTTTTTGTCAGTAGCCAATTTTCATGGTTCAAAAGAATTCTAATCGATAAATAAGGCCACAGGAGAGGGAATGAAAATGACATTTTGTGAAAGGTCACGATAAGCAATCTGACGAAAATCGATACATAGCGTGTCACAACTGTCGATAACTAGTGAGAAATTAGCCAACAGCTGTTGAGGAGGTGTGCACAAATCACAAATTCCTACACCAGTAGACATACAATCCAGTATAAGAACTGGTTCGGATGAAAATCGTTCATTTCAATTCATTACTGACATGTCCCGAAAACAAGCGCAAACTTCCAGAGAGTACCACGGGTACGAGGAAACCAACACCGCGAGCGTCAGCGGACCTCCACTTTCAGGTAATTCTCCAAGTTCTCGTTATCTTAATATTAATATATTTTCCGAGTCTTAGTGCAAACATGATCCAACCAGCGAACCATTCCCGGAAACAACCGCTAATGAACCGTGACAGTTTATTGCTAAATATCATAAATACACTGGTTGAATCAGTCAATTCGTATTGTTTTCGATAAAGGATAATATATCCTACGACTAAAATAATAATAAACATAGGAAAGAGGATGTAATGCGGCTTACCCACTCCATCAGTTACCAAATCACCAATCACTAGTTAAATAGCCCCAGTGAACACGGACACCTGACCAGATATTTGCAAGTCGTTGGTAGAGGTCAGGAGTCGCTTCAGACAGATACTGAATGATGTTGAATATATTTTCTTTTGAACTTGGGATTTTTTTTTCAATTTACAACCATAACGAAAAGGGAAAAAATAAAGTAAATTACTATCAGTAGTGGGATGTGTCATCTCCAGCACATGTCATCTCCAGCACATGTCATCTCCAGCACAGTACCCCCCTCCCCCCCGCTGAGAGAAAATTTTTCTAAGTCCAAAAGTACAAAAAATTTTTTAAGACAAAGACAATGACTCATTCAAGGTCATTTAAACAAAGACCATGACTCATTCAAGGTCATTTAAACAAAGGCCATGACTCATTCAAGGTCATTGGATGACTCATCATATTTTTTCAAGGTCATTTAAACAAAGACCATGTCTCATTCAAGGTCATTGGATGACTCATCAAATTTTATAATATATATTTTTAATTTTATTTATTTTTATTTAATATACTTTAATTGTTTGTTTTAATCAATTCAATTATTTTATTATTTTATTTTTAAATTATATCATTATTAAATTTAATAGTTTGTTTTAATCAAGTCAATTATTTTATTATTTTATTTTTAAATTATATTATTATTAAATTTAAATTGTTTGTTTTAATAGTCAATAATATTTTTTATTTTTAAATTATATTATTATTATTAAATTGTTTGTTTTAATGAAGTGAATATTGTTTTAATCAAGTCAATAATATTATTTATTTATTTTTATTTTATTTTATTTATTTTATATACTATAATTTTTTGTTTTAAAGAAGTCAATAATATTATTATTTATTTTTAAATTATATTATTATTATATTTAAATTGTTTGTTTTAATCAAGTCAATTATTTTATTATTTTATTATTAAATAATATTATTATTATATTGTTTGTTTTAATGAAGTGAATATTGTTTTAATCAAGTCAATAATATTATTTATTTATTTTTATTTTATTTTATTTATTTTATATACTATAACTTTTGTTTTAATTAAGTCAATATTTTATTATTTATTTACTATTTTTAAATTATATTATTAATATTATTGTTATTGTTATTGTTATTATTATTGTTATTATTATTATTATTATTATTATTATTATTATTATTATTATTATTATTATTTTTATTTATTATTATTATTATTATTATTATTACTGTTGTTATTATAATTATTATGATTATTATTATTATGATTAATATTATTATTTTTATTATTATTATGATTAATATTATTATTTTTATTATTATTATGATTATTATTATTATTAATATTTATATTATTATGATTATAATTATTTTTGTATATATGTATATCTATTCAATATATATTCATATATATTCAATTGTAACTATTGACAAAATAATAATTTAAATTCAAAAATAATAAGAACATCAAAAATGATTGTTATTTCTAAAAGTAAATTTATAACGTTTTATAAAAAGCAATAATTAATATAAAACATACATCAATTTTCTGAATTTATTTAATATTACAAAATACTAAATGTTTTTTATAATCATAATACCAAATTATTCATCTATTCATTGTATTGTTTACTATATTCCATTATTTGTTGGACTTTCTACTACATTCTTCCTACTTGTTATATTGTATCAGATCCACCCATATTTATAGTATTAAATTTGCCGCATTTGTGGAATATTCGTAGGATTTGTATATATTCGCCGGATTTGTATATATTCTATATACATAAGATATATATATGAATATTAAATTTGTCAGATTTATTGAATATTCGCCGAATTAGTATACGCGCACGGTTATTGTTTTTAATAACTATTCTTCCGCGCATAAGTATCCATCAAAAATATATATCCCTATTTAAATATAATTAACCGATGAAATCTACTCAATTGTTAATAATTTTTAATTTAATATAATAGTAATTAATACACTCTTAAAGTACAATTGATTTTCAGTAAATATTTTCATCTTTTATGTATATTTGTTGATCATTGAATAACTCAGACCATTTATTTCAAGTATTTCACAATATTTAATTGATATTTCATCTCATCGTTGAGAAATTTTACCGACTAATTTATTATAAGCAATTCTCGATTCACTGAATATTTGTTAGCTTCAATTCATATTTTCTCACTTTAATGATTGCTTTCCTCTTTAATGAATATTTTCTCTCTTCAATTAATGTTTTCCTTATTCAATGAATGTTTTTTCCTCTTCAACGAATATTTTTCTCTTCGACGTATATTTTCTCCATTCAAAGTATATTACCCTTGTAAGTTATTAAGATATCAATTGATATTTCATCTATTTAGTAGATATCTTTAGCTATCCCACTGTTTTCAGTAATTTCAACGATTTTAGTCACTTAATGTACTATCTCACCAATATTACTTCTTCACTGAAAATTTTCTTTATAGAATATAATCTTTACTAATTAAAATTCCATTGGTTGACTTGTTATTTTCAATGAAAATTTAACTAAATAAATTACATCTTTCAATAGATTAGGTTGTACTCGACAAAAATAAAATAATTTTAGGCTATGTAAATCAATTAGAGCTTTTAGGGAAATTTTATTATAATTTAAGTAATATCTAGTTTTACGAGGTATTTATTTTAGTAAATTTTAATCATCTTTGTGAATTTTATGGTTTTCTTTTGAATTTTAATGGATTTAAGGTTTGATTATGTCTTTAATGAAATTATTGAAGAAATTAGGGTAAATCTATAATTTTAGAAACAATTAATTTCTTCCTAATTTATTAGATTAGACTTGATTTTAGGATTATTTTAAATAAAAAAAAAATAAATAAATAAATAAATTTAGGATCAAAATGTTTATGAAACATCTATTTAAGATAATTATTTACCAATTAGAATCCAATTTGACTGATAGATTTTGAATAGTAAATGATATTTTAATTATAATTTTATGTTCTATTTAAATAGTTGATTAAATCAGTTAATTTTTAAAAATATTTTAGTGAAACCTAAAATTTTAATTGATTTTACAGTGTAAATAAAGGGGTC
Source organism: Schmidtea mediterranea (assembly GCA_022537955.1). Taxonomy (NCBI): domain Eukaryota; kingdom Metazoa; phylum Platyhelminthes; order Tricladida; family Dugesiidae; genus Schmidtea; species Schmidtea mediterranea. Next base: position 220,730,990 of record CM039680.1, read on the forward strand.
AATAATTACTTTCATTTTCAAATCTAATATTGATTTCATGGATATCAATCACAAAAGTAGTATAATTTAGAGATTTTTAAGGGGATGCTCAGTGTGGTTATCAGTATAGTTATGAAAATCATTGAATTATCTCTAATGGTTGACTGGTAATTTTTATTGAACTTATACTTGATTTACTGATTAATTTTAATGAGCAATATGATATATATTTTGTGATTTTACAATAATTTAATTTATGTGGAAAACATAGATTTTATTCGATTTAAGTCATTTTTGATGAATTTTTTAATTGCTTGAAATTGTTGCCAGAACAAAATTGTGGTGATTTTCGATGGAAAATGATGATAACAATTTTGTAATACTTTAAAGAAAATTTATTTTTATTGGTAAAATTCAAATTTTTATGATAATTTTAAGGGAATTTGATTGGTTGAATACATATAGTAAATATGATTCGAATGATGAATTTTTAAGGAGTAGAGTCGGTTAAACATAGATTTCTAAAGAAATTTTACCTTGTAGGTTTTTAAAAAATATGTATATTATTGGTGCAGTTGGGGGGAAATGTTATTTCAATGGAAATGATTGGTTAAGAGTAAATTTTATGATATTTTAAGGAAATAATCGATTAAGAACTGATTTGTTGATATTTTTAAGGGGTTGAGTTGGTTGAATATCTGTGTTCAAAGGGTAAATATTTTCTAAATGGAAAATATAGATGAGGAATTTATAATATTTTTAGGGGATTTGTTCAGATAGATATCAATATGTGTGTAAATCTTTTGAGAGAGTGGAAATATTGTCAATTAAAGAGAAATGATTTGTTAAGAAGAGAATTTATGATCTTTTAAGGAGAAATGATTGGTCATGAGATGAATTCTATTGTAAGGCGATTTCAAGAAATTTATTCGGTTGAATATCGATATAAGTCGGTGATTTTTATGAAAATAATGAATATAGGTGGGGTTATTGTCATTTAAAGAGAAATGATTGGTTAAGAGGAGAATTTATGATAATCTTAAGGTAATTTGATTGGTCAAGAGAGGAATTTTATTTTAAGGGGATTTCAAGAAATTTATTCAGTTGAATATCGATATGTCGGTGATTTTTATGAAAAATATTGAATATAGTTTGGAATATTGTCATTTAAAGAGAAATGATTGGTTGAGAGTAAATTTTATTTTAGGGGGAAACAATTGGCTAAGAAGAGAATTTATGATCTTTTAAGGGGAAATAATCGATTAAGAACAGATTTGTTGATATTTTTAAGGGGTTAAGTTGGTTAAGTATCGTTATTTAATAGGTGATTTTTATAAAAAAAAAATAATGAATATGGTAAAGTAGGAGAAAGTGTTATTTGATGGTAAATGATTGGTCAAGAGATGAATTTATTTTAAGGGGATTTCAAGAAATTTATTCGGTTGAATATCGATATAAGTCGTTGATTTTTATGAAAATAATGAATATAGCTGGGATTATTGTCATTTAAAGAGAAATGATTGGTTGAGAGTAAATTTTATATTATTTTAGGGGAAAACGATAGGTCAAGAGGGGGAATCTTACTTTTAGGGTGATTTATTTGGTTGGATATCAATGTCAAAAGATGGATACTTAGTGAAATCGATACATTTTCATTGACTTAAGGGTTATCAAAATATAACAATAAGATTTTGGTTAATTTTAATGATATTATTGGAATCTGAATAAAATATACGATACGTGTTCAGTTCTAAGAAATTTTTCGATTCATGCATTCAAGTATTTATTTGATTTTATTATTATATTTGTAATTTAATTAAAATGACTAAAATTGATTAGTATTTAAAAAATTTATGTTACCCATTACTTATGTTGTTATTGACAATTTTCTGAATAATTTAAATATTTACGATTATTTCCAGGAATGAAAGGAAATTGTACGATTAAAAACTATGAGCTGTTGATAAAATACATTAATTTTTATTCAACAAGTACCTAGAACAATTACCTAACAATCTTAAAATTTTTGAAAATCTAACAAATTTTTTCAATTATTTTACAACTTAGTTAATTTAATTAACTGATAAGTACTAGTTTCTTTACGATTTGCTACTGTGTTGAAACTTTTTTTTTTTTTTAATTCTTATTCAAAGTACTAACAAATTTTATTAAAGATCTATCAAGACTTGTCAAAAATTATAAAACTTTGGTAATTTTAATAAGTATTACTCAATAACTACTATTTTCTTACCAATTTGCTGAAGGTCTTATTTTAAGGTCTCAAATTTAACAACTTTCTCACAACTTTAATCAAATTCTAATCCCATGATAATCATAAATTACGTGTATTTTCTTAAAAAATGTCCATAGTTTTTCTTATATCGGTAAAACAAACACCTATATTTCAATCAAAAAACACGTGTGTATCATAAATTATATACATTTTCTTAACAATCTCAAACTTTACATAAATATTGAACTATTTTTATCGTTTAACATATACACATTATTAGCCATAAAATAAATATTTCATAAATTGTTGAAAAATAACACATATTTTCATTAAAGTTTTTCCATAAACACTGTAACATATCGATGGTTTAACACACACATTTGAGCCATAATTAGTTTTGATATTTATTTGCACATATTTTCTTAAAAATATAGAATTTTTCTTTAACTTTTTACAAACATTTACAATTGTTCTATCTCTGTATACTATGAACCACAATTGAACAAACTTTTTCTATTCAATATTAATTTTATATACTTTGTTGAAAATTTATATAAAATAATAATGAAAATAATAATAATAAAAACTTGTAATATTAATAATAATAATAATAATAACAATAATAATAATAATAAAAATAATAATAATAATAATAATAAAAATAAAATTAAAATTAAAAAACATTAAAACACTACTTATAAGATAATAATAATAATAATAATAATAATAATAATAGAATAAAAATTAAAGAACATTAAAACACTACTTATAAAAAATAAGTAGTATATTAAAATTAAAAATGTTTAAAAATACTATGACATTGACCTACTTTTAAATGACCTTGAAATAATATTATGACTCATCCAATAACCTTGAAAATAATAATAATAATAAATATTAAAACATTACTTATAACAATAAGTAGTAAATTTATATAAAAATGTTTAAAAATACTAAGACCTTGTGAAATTTTAAATGACCTTGACATACTTTAAAATGACCTTGAAAAAAAAATTAAGACTCATCCAATGACCTTGACAATAATAATAATAAAAACAATAATAATAATAATTATAATAATATTAAAAATAAATATAATTAAACAATATTAATAAGTAATCATATTAATTAATAATATTAATAATCATATTAATAATAATATTAATAATAATAAAATTATTTCCTTATAATAGAAGTTTTATACATTAATAATAATAATAATATTATTAAAAATAATAATAATAATAATAATAAAAACAATAATAATAAATATAATAATAATAATAATAAAAATATAAAAAGTTTTCAAAGTATTAATAATAATAAAAATTTTAATAAATTTTATAAGTAATAAGTATATTAAAAATAATAATAATAATAAAATTAATAAAAATATTAATATTAATAATAATTAAAGATTTTATAAGTACTAATAAAATTTTTTATAAGTAATAATAGAATAATAAAAAGTAATAATAATATTAATAATAATAATAATAAAAATATTAATTATAATAAAAATAATAATAAAATTAATTTACAAAATATATACTACTAATAAAAATAAGTAGTAAATTAAAATTTAAAAATGTTTAAAAATAATATGACCTTGACAATAATAATATTAAGAAGAAAAAATAATAATAAGAAAAATAAATAATCATACTAATTAATCATATTATTAATCATATTAATAATAAAAATAATAATACTAATAATAACAATTATAATAATAATAATAAAAAAAATAATTAAACAATATTAATAAGTAATAATATTAATAATCATATAAAAATAATAAAATTATTTCCTTATAATAAAAGTTTTATGTAGTTGTTTTGTTTTTATTATACATTAATAATAATAATATTAATAATAATAAAACGTGAACTTATAATAATAATAATAATAATAATAAAAATAATAATATTAATCATAATAATTATAATAAAAATAATAATAATAATAATAATAATAAAAATAATAATAGTAAAAACGATAAGTATAATAATAATAATAATAATAATAATAATAATAATAATAACAATAACAATAATAAAAATAATTATAATAATAATAATAATAATAATTATATTAATGATAATAATAATAATTATAATTATAATAATAATATTAATAATGATAATAAAAATAAAAATAATGATAATAAAAATAATAATAACAATAATAATAATAAAAATAATAAAATAATTATAAAAAATAATAATAATAAAAATAATAATAATTATAAAAATATTAATAATAAAAATAGTTATTATCATAATAATATAAATAATATTAATAATAATAAAAATCATAATAATAATAAAAATAATAATATTAATCATAATAATAATAATCATAATAATTATAATAACAACAGTAATAATAATAATAATAATAATAAATAAAAATAATAATAATAATAATAATAATAATAATAATAATAATAATAATAATAATAATAATAATAATAACAATAATAATAACAATAACAATAACAATAATATTAATAATATAATTTAAAAATAGTAAATAAATAATAAAATATTGACTTAATTAAAACAAAAAAAATTATAGTATATAAAATAAATAAAATAAAATAAAAATAAATAAATAATATTATTGACTTGATTAAAACAATATTCACTTCATTAAAACAAACAATATAATAATAATATTATTTAATAATAAAATAATAAAATAATTGACTTGATTAAAACAAACAATTTAAATATAATAATAATATAATTTAAAAATAAATAATAATATTATTGACTTCTTTAAAACAAAAAATTATAGTATATAAAATAAATAAAATAAAATAAAAATAAATAAATAATATTATCGACTTGATTAAAACAATATTCACTTCATTAAAACAAACAATTTAATAATAATAATATAATTTAAAAATAAAAAATATTATTGACTATTAAAACAAACAATTTAAATTTAATAATAATATAATTTAAAAATAAAATAATAAAATAATTGACTTGATTAAAACAAACAATTAAATATATTAAATAAAAATAAATAAAATTAAAAATATATATTATAAAATTTGATGAGTCATCCAATGACCTTGAGTGAGTCATGGTCTTTGTTTAAATGACCTTGAAAAAATATGATGAGTCACCCAATGACCTTGAATGAGTCATGATCTTTGTTTAAATGACCTTGAAAAAACATGATGAGTCATCCAATGACCTTGAATGAGTCATGTTCTTTGTTTAAATGACCTTGAAAAAATATGATGAGTTATCCAATGACCTTGAATGAGTCATGGTCTTTGTTTAAATGACCTTGAATGAGTCATTGTCTTTGTCTTAAAAATTTTTTGTACTTTTGGACTTAGAAAAATTTTCTCTCAGCGGGGGGGAGGGGGTACTGTGCTGGAGATGACATGTGCTTGAGATGACACATCCCACTACTACTATCGTAATTAAAATAGATTTGCTAAGCTATCAGCATGATTAACTTAAGCGTTTATTAATTTTAATATTATTTATGAGTAAATTGAGTCTTGATAAATTAACGATTATGGTTAAAATATATCTATTTAAAAGTATTAGTATCATTTTGAATGATTAACTTAAACGTTTAGTGATTTATTATTATTTATGAGTAAATCGAGTCTTGATAAATTAACGATTATGATTAAAATATATCTATATAAAAGTATTAGTATCATTTTGAATCCGACAATAATTAAATTACCTGTAGGGTCAAAGTAATTATCCATTCGACATTCTATTTAATCTAGATTAAGCTAGGTATCTATTAAAGTAGAGTAAAGTAGATCATTATTATAAATAGTGTAGATATTAGCGGACTCAAGGAGAACAAAAAGTTCAACTACAATTGAACCCATTCATTCAATCAGGTTGCAGCTGAAATTGAAAGTGGAAGAATTAAAATAAATCTTCATTAGAATCTCAAATCTCGCTGGTTAAAGCGCCGTCCATAAATTACACCGTAATAAATGAGTTCCATGTTGATGGATAGTTTCATACAACCGATAATCAATGAGTACGCACTCTGATAGTTATGAGGAGGATAGATTATGCTCAAACACGAGGAAATAAGTAGCCAGGTGTTCTAACCCCAAACTAATAGTAATCATGAAATTATGACTAGTCGATTTAGATCTCTAGTAGAAATTAGTATGAAGTATTCAAATAATGCCCACCTAGCGTAACTCTTTGGAGCTATAGGAAAAAGCGTTAAATATAAAAATAAATTTTCTCTTGAATTAAAGGAGTATAATCATAGATAAAAATGAGAAATTTAAACATCATCACCAGAGTAAATTTTGGACAGAGCATAGTTTGATTAATGCATAAAATTAATAAAATTTGATTATCAATAGTTAGTTAACTACAAACCTGAAACGAGATCGATGGAGGAGTAAGCCTCCAGGAGGCCACCATGAAATAATGTTGTTGATGAACTCCGGACTACTACCCACGAACTGTGAAAATCTGGAAACCGCTACGTGAATAGACCCTTTGGTCAAGAGTTTTTGATCCTTCACGCAGAATGCCCCGCATAAGTCACGTTAACCTACCCAGATCCGAAACTAAACTACTAAATGAATAACACGACAGACATCACTTTGTAAATGATAATTTTGTTGTTTTTCTAGGAGACTCGTGGATTGACGCATCCCGAGTAATCGCCCGTTTCCCCGCTCACTCGGCTGCCTGATGCAGGCAAGCGATGTGGCACGCAGGATTTTCTATCCCCCCGGTACGCGAAACCCGAGCTGGCACGCAAAGAGATTCCGACGAGGTGGATTTGCCGTATATAGCGATCAAAAGAGAACCGGGATGCAACCCGGCTAGGGAGATAAGAGGCCAGGCCGAATACCTACTGGCGCGCCTCGAGACTCACCAGGCAGAGACGAATAGACAAATAGAGAAAGCCAAGCAGTACCTACAGAGAGTCAATGCAGATAACGCGGCGGGCAGGATACCCAGTACTGATGGGTATACCCCTCGATATAACTTGTCGTATGAGTTAGATGACCCCAAGCTCCAGGAACGAATTACGGATATAAACGTGGTAATCCCACGACGCATCCTGCCGAGGGAGATGCGGAAGGAAAGGGAGCTCAGTGGAATTCATCGAGACCATCCATATGCCAGAGAGCCATTTAATACGAAAAGGAAGTAAAAACTGAGTAGTCATTTATTAAACACATAACTTACATGAATTTTGTTTATGAAATAAATCGTGTCAACTTTCATTACTGTCATTTCGGGCTTTCGTTGCTTAGCTTATGTAAACAAGTCGTATACTTTGCATTACGTAAGGTTTGAAAATAATTGCACATCCGTTTGGTGGTAATTCAACAGAAAAATCCTAACTACCCTACGACGACCCAGTAATAAGAAAATCAACAGTAAACTCCCCACATCTGTAGAAATTAACTTGATTAAAGTTCATTTTGTAGAAATGGAATGGCGTCAATTTCCCATCTTGCAACAAGAACTAAACAAGGCCCGTGCTGCCAACCGGAGTCTACAGGAGCAACTGCTACAGATTTCTCGAGAGATCCAGAAGGTCAAAGAGACCTGGATCGAACCGAAAAGGATGAGAACGATTTATCAAAAGATGGAAGCGGCCCAAAAGGGATGGGCTGGTGAATGGCAACTGACGCAAAATCTGAAGACACAAATCAAATGCCTGGAAACAGCACTGTCGGCGTGTCAGGAAGGGGCCGCAGTAACTTATCTATTAGTCTTCGCCCCGGCACAGTTGGCTTATCGAGACACGATACCTCCGGCAACACCCAAGGACAGACCCAATAAGCACCGGCCAGGAAGGGCTGAGCGCGTAAAACGTCGGGCGGCTCAAAGTGGAGGAATGTGATATTGTGTTATTTAATAAATAGTATAAATACTAGTTCATAGTGTTATCCGACCCAACTCAATCAAAATATTCCGAAGTTGAAATCAGTAGCAATTACCAAAACGAAAAATACCTTTTGTAAGGGACCTAAGAATCTAAATCGAGCGCAGGTCTTCTATCGGCAGCTCGTTGAACACAGGGATCGTCCGGTCAATTATAGCATTAGCAATAACGCTCACTTTTTGTGGATGATCTACCCACTCGAACACAATTCCAACGTTGTCTAGCAACGGGTGCCGAGTGGTAAGCGAAAAATATTTACATGGGGTTGTCTGGGTAACAACCATATAGTTTCAAAATATCAAAACCCAGAAACCCACCACTTGTTTTAATAGGCTTGATTATGTAATCATAATCATGAAAATTCAATTTCAGTGCAATAGTTTTTGTGTTTTTCACATATTTTTAGAGCACTAGACATATTTCCACTCAAGCAATGCATATACAGATTTTGATTCATATTTCTTTTAAAATCCCACTGGTTAAACGTTTAAAAGCACGTCTTTTCAAAAAAGAGATTATTCATTTTCAAATACACTTATTGTATAAATAAAAACTTTATAAAAAAAAGACATGTTAAAAAACTAAACATTTATTAACATTCCAGCGAAATTGGCGATATCACATTTTTATTATTCATTTTAAATAAATATTGATAAACCAGCTTTCATCATCTTTAAATTCAATTTCTTCAAAGGCATCATATAATAGAACATTTATGCTATTTGGCTACAAGTATCGATTTAAACAAAAATACATTTGATAAATCTTATTAATTAAAACAAAAAATCAATGGCTATCCAAACCGACAATATGACAGTCACAACCTACACACTCAACACAAGCAGAACTAAAAATAAAAATAAACATTAAATAAAACAAATATTACTCCAATTTTTCATAGATAGTCCGCGGACTATCTATAAAAAAAAGAAAAGTTTTGAAAAATAGTTGCAGCGGCTTATACATCAAGTGGGTTTATCTATAAAAATCAAATTTTATTTCCATATTCAAAATACAAATGAAACTAAAAATATTTTACAAAATTTGCAAAATTATTTTAATTAAAATCTTTGAAGTCTTCATCAGATTCAGTGTTGAAATCATTTATTAAATTAGATAAATCCAAATTTTTAGGCACTTCTGCATATTCTATGATCTCGAGTTTTTTTATCCCGAGTTTTCGACATTTAGATGGATAAATAAGGTATTTGAAAAATATAATTTAATTTAAATTCAATTCAAACACAGTTTAATGATTTCACATTTTTTAGAAAAGAAATTTTTAAAATTTTGATGGTGTGGACTATACATGAGTGCGGACTATCTATGAAAAATTAGGGTAATTAAAATCATGGAAAAGCCTACAAATGCAGACTGGAACACAAAGTTAAAATTTAAAAAAAACCAAAACCTTCCAAAAGAAAGTTTAAAAAATACACGGGCGGAAGGGGCGACCAAAATCCGAATATTATAGAATAAAAAATGAAATAATCAAAAGAAAATAGTGTAACAATAAAAACTAAAATTTGTAAAATTACGAAAATATTATCAAAAATAATAGAAAAATAAAGGAAAATTAAAAAAATATAAAAACAATTAAAAATAATTAAAAACCCCTAAAAATGGTCGCACCCAGACATGCATTCACTATATAAGTAACGGTCTTATTCACTTATTTAGAAATTTTTAGTAATCATAATTGTTTGTTTTTTGCCGATTTTGAACTGATATTTTTATTGAGAAAAATTTGTAGAAACCAATTTGTAAGTAGTTTGAATATGTTGAATTTGTCGGTTAAGTTAAATATTATCTGTTTATAATCTGATTCCAAGCGTGCCTTTCTAACAATAACGAGCTCCAGACAAAATAAACTTTATTGATTAACACACTTTATCACCATTTTACAATTACACAAAAAATTATATGTTACAATTACAACTGGGTGCTTATTACAACACTTTGGGAGGAATAACACATTTAAATACCAATTGGATTTCACAATCACCTGACTACTATGACGGGTTTCTGAAATCTAGTAGTTTGATAATAAATATATATATGATCATTCGGGTAAACACCATCAATAAGATATCAGCAATGACTTTTGGCCATCAAACAGAGATTATTTGATTGACAGTTGCCTTTAGATTTAATACTCTAATCAAGATGATTGTTTCAACAGTGACCGTGTCAAGCTCAATAAAAATTTTATTGTACGAAATTAGTATTATATATAGTGCCTTAGTCTGAAAATTAGGTCCGTAAATATCAGGAGTAAATACTTAATGCTTATTTTTAAACCTTACTTTGGGTCTAGTTACTAATAAAGGAGTAGTCTAAATTAAACATTTGATAATTAACAGATCTTTTTCTCGTTAACGTAAATTTTTTTGTCGGTATTTTCAAAATATTTGAATATGTTTTGTCGATATTTCTATTTCTAATTTATTTTCATTTAATAATCTTGGAATGTTTATTCTTTTTTGAAAAATGTTTATCAATAGATCGGGAGACTGCTTGCTCAACTCCGCTACTCAGGATTTTCCAGAAAAATCTAAAAAACTAGTATTTTAAAATTGTTCAACTAAAAAAACTTAATTTTTTACGACATAAAAAATTTATTAAAGACAATTTTTAGGGGTTAATGTAGGTCAACTTAAAATTAAGTAGGTCAGAAACTATATAGTTTTATTATATAAATTTTTAAAGAAGGAGCCCATTAATTCAAACCTGATCTAACAAGTGTCGGGGTAGAAAACTATATATCAGATGTAGAAAAAGTGATTGTGTTCATGCATGTGTGTAATAAATAAAATCTAACGAAAAGTTAGATATTTTTAAAGGAAATAATTGTAATTTGGTTTAAATTTATGAAAAAATTATTTTTAAGGTTTAAAATTTGTGTGTTTATACAGAAAATTCACAATAAAGTGCAAAATTCAAATGTTTAAATTCTAATAAATTATAAGAATATTATCACATGTAGATTTTTACTCAGTTCGTATGATAATAAGTCAGTTATACGAATGCCCTTTGGAGTCGCGGTATCTTGGAACCTCCTACTAACTGCTTGCTCACGATGCGTCTCTTGCTGTCACAAGCTGGTAATCACTAATACTAATCTGTGAAAATTCCTTAGACAGATGAAAATATTTAGTGAAATCGATATCCTGATTGAAATAGACTTTGATTCCTCGGTTTTGTTTCACGGCCAACTAAAAGTCGAAAACGATCGAAGTCAGAATATGCTTTATTGCTTTTATCTTATCTTACAGTGCGTTAATTAGCGAGACATTAAAAAACGATGAAGGTTAACACTGTTTTAGACCATTAGTAGATTTACAAACACAACCCAGCATTTGCCACAAGTTTATAAAACTTTTTACCCTATTTTGACCAATTAAATGGCCTACATCATTTTCAGCTTTGATTCATAAAAAACTCTTCCATTACTATTTTCGTTGCAATATTTTATTTACTTTCATTAGATTTTATTAATGTGTTATATCTTACAATCTTCACATTGTAAAAAATTTTAAATCGTACACAGCAGCATTTTCAATTTAAGTGTTAAAATTATTTTTTAATGCTATGATAATTGAATTTCTATCGATTTTATTAACGAGGCCCTTAAATTCATTTTGATCAACCATATCTAATAATTACAACAAAAATTTGAAAAATATCACGTGGTGGGTTACAGGGTTTCGTTATTCGCTTATCCTCATAGTAGCCCTGGTAACGCCATACAAAATGATTCTGATCGCCACTTGGAACCCGTTGCTAGGCAAAGTTGGTAATGTGTTCAAGTGGTGGATTGCCCGCAAAAATTGAGTATCATTGCTAGTACTATAGTTGCTCGGACAACCCTCGGGTTCACGAGCTGTCGATATAAGACTTATGCTCGCTTAGCTCTGTCCCTTGTAGAAATTCTAGATCAGGTTCTTAATTGACTGTGGAAAACTAAGACGTGATAAGAATGTTTATAACAATGCTGGCATACAATTATATTAAAGAAACAACTCAACTAAGGCTAAAACTACTCTATTTGAATCAACCACATGTGTAACATTTACTACTTGACGTTTTGAAGTTGGGTTGCTCGACGTCGGGCACGTTCCTTGCGTCCCGGTCGACGATTAGTTGTTGGAGGGATAGGTTGCTCTGCTGGCTTGGTGGTTTTCTGCGGCATTTGGGTTGGGGCGAAGATGAGCGGATAGGTTACCGCTTCCCCTTCCCGGCAGACTGCTAGGGCGACTTCGAGTCCCCGAATTTGAGTGCGCAGGCTTTGGTTGAGCTGCCGCTCTTCTGTCCAGCCTTTCTGTGCTGCGGTCAGGCGGTGGTACAATGGTTTTACCTTTTCCGGTTCCTTCCAGGTTGCTCTAATCTGTTGCATTTCGCGGGTCAATTGAATAATTTGGGTGAGTAACTCCGCGTTTGACTGTCTTGCATGGTCCAGTTCAGATTGTAGGATTTGTAGGGAAGACATCACTATAACCAAAGATATCATTTTAATTCATTATAGGTTAAGTTAAATCATCATTTATCTCATTAAACAAAGTCACGAATAATTTTAACCATAAGAAGAAATAACACGCAAATTTCTAATATTTTAGATCAGTTATTACACGAAATCTATCACTATCAATTCACTCTTCGGGACAATGTCTCTTCAGGCTTCGCTTGAGAGCCTCCACTGTATAGGGTCGTCGGGTATCTCGAACTGGGCGAGGTGGATAGGCGGCTGCAATCCGCCCGGCAAGGATGTCTTCCACCACGTTCGCAAGATACATCCTCGCCTTAACCACCTGTAAATCCACCTGCTCCTGCACCCGTTCCCATTGGGTGAGGAGGTCCTGTGCGTTCAGGTAGGTCTCCGCAGCTGGATATTGCTGTTCCGAGAGACCGCAGGGATCCGTCTCCAAGCCTAATATTCTCCAGGTGGCAGGATATGGCCACGGTCGTTGCAACTGGTCGAGTATTCTCATGGTCGGCGGGACTCCTGTCTGTTCCTGTTTGGCGGTCTCTCGACTGGTAATTCGTTTGGACGACATGTCTAAACATTATTGTTATTAGGTTCGATTGATTCACCCATTCTAAGTTATTAGCAAACAAATTGTGTCTATGTTATTATTATGGGTGTCATACACGTGACTATTGCTTTCCTTTACGCGATGGGACATTAATAAGCAGGTTGGGTTAATTTGCGGGCCTGGTCCTTTAATGTGCACTTCTTTATAGGGGGAATATATAATAATATGATTAATCATATGGGTGAGATAACCTGATGTTTAATTTATGTAATATATACATATTAACCTTAATATATTACATGTTAGATAGTAGGCGGATAATGGTGTATTGACCTAAGAGAATTTGTAAATTGATTTAAAGTTTGTTTACCAATTTCATTTACAGTTAATTCGAACTTTAAGATCTAGACCGGATGTTGATCCGAGATAACTTAGTCGTGCGTGGGTGTATCCTGGTGGGCGAACGATTTCCGGCGGATCTTACCATTACAACTTAAGCGGTTGACTAAAGGTGATTTAATGTCGACATCCGGTAGCTACATTATTCACGTCGTATTTTCAGGGTTACTATTCAACTACTTCGCCTACACTCGATTATCTCAATTTTAGTAAGTTATTTCATTGATTAGTTTGGACGTATTTTACGGGCAATCTTTAAGGAAACTTCCTACGCTTACCGAGGCTTCCAAGTAGATGTGAATATCGTTATGTGGAATTTTACTTGTTCAATAAAATCGGTAACAATTTATGTGATATTAATACAAATTTTCTCTTATCTTAAACTTTGGTGTTCTCAATTGATTTTAAGTAATAATTCGTCCATTTTATCAATTTGCTGTAATTCCTGAATTTATAATAATTACAGAAAACCTTTTTCCGATTCCATAGATTATTCTAGTTCTAACTAAGGGATTGGGTTATCATCTATTATTCAAATTTCTAATAGTTTTCCCTAAGGCTAGTTGGATCAACTATTACTTTAGTCCGTGAAATTAATTTAATACTAATAGTTTTGAATCCGTGAATTCAGTTTTACTTTAATTTGCATCGAAAATTACTGGATTTTTCCCAAAGAGACTATCTTACGGTTATGCATTCCTAACTTTAATCTATGGATTACTTTAGTCGACGAATTTATATTTATCTTTAAACAATACTTTACTTTACTAAAACTAGGTTACATTGGTTTTACTCAATAATTATCTGAATTAGTTTAATCAATGAGATATTTCTGTTTACCCGAAACTCATTTTAATTGTTACCAATGAATAGATTTAATCAACGGTATATTTACTTCTATTCAATATTCATTTTATTTTTAATCCATAATTTGATTTAGTTACTTGCCTCTACTTAATCCCTGCTTCGATTTTATTACAATGAATTATCAGTAAATTACGTGTCGTTGCATTAATTTTAATCAACAATTTAATTAAGGGATTCCACACTTTTATTCGAGAATCATTTTACTTTGAATCGATACGTTTCATTATTTGAAATCAATGAATTCGATCCTTAATTGCTTTCATTTTTATCGGGGGTTGATTTTTGATTAGATCCATGCATTACTCGTTCCTACCCAAGGATTAGTTGAATTTTATTGAAACGAACTACAATAATTTAATGGATGGAATTGTTTGCTATTACCCTAATTTTTATCAATGATTTACGATCATTTAAATTCTGAAGTTATCTTTACCCAATATTTACTTTAATTTTAAGCCATAAAACACTTTACTTTTCTTTATTTACAATCAATGATTACTTTAATTTTTATCAATAATCGCAATTTAATCGAATTCAATGATTTCCAATAAATTTTATCTGTTTCAAAATATTAATCCAAAATAGTTATAACAACGATTTCAGTTAATTTAATCCCCGTACCATTCCCCTTTAATAGGCCTTAAACGCATATTGTGTTTACATTATATTTATTGAGTGCCCACTGGACTACTCGGTGTGATGATTTTGAGCCGTATGTAACATAATTTTAGGTTGACTTTACAGAATTGAGAAACGAGGAAGCAGCCAGAGACTTCTTCCTTATTTCTTGCTTCAGCTATAGGGATAAATATTGACGTTACGACCGCTGCGTTGCGCACGCTGAGTCTTCACGGGTACATATCATTGGCGATTTTCCACGCACTTACATGCATCTGTACTATGTAGATTTTGCTTTCTTGCGTTATGTATTGGCTGTGGGCCGGAAAAATTTCGACAGTTTAATTTAGTTTATGAAAATATATATAAAACAATTTATGTGTATCAATAATATTTATTAATTATAAACAAAAATAACATAATTACCCTTAGACCATTCCATAAAATTGCATAAAATATCATAAAATAAAGCATAAATGCCTCTCTCCCCACGTCGACGCCAAGCAGAGCTCTACCGAGATGCAATGGACGTGACGTGGAAAGAGGGTTCCAACATAAATATTTCTCACCTAAAATCAATTGAACGAATTCAAAATTAGTTTCACAATAAGGTTTTTAAAACTGGCTAAAAATAGTTAGTTTCGAAAAACGGTTAAGATTTTCAAAAATGGTTTGAAAAATGGTTAAGTTAAATGTGAAAATGGATCAGTATTTATACCTATTTTTCTCGCGTGTGGAATTTGATGCAGTAAAACAAAATTCAACCTTGTTATTTTCTAGTAAATTCTATTCGTTAATTTTATTATTTTTTGATTTATTTTTATAATTTTTTATTTAGAATTTTTATTGAATTATTACTAATTCAAATTTTCCGATTTAATTTTCACTTTAATGAACTTTTATTAATTTTTTCAATTTTGTCGAATTTGTTGTGTTTTCTTGTTATATTTGTGTTGGTATCGTGCGAATCTTGGTGCGTTTTGTTATTATTTTAATTTATTTTTATGTTTATTATTTTATATTTAATTCTCCTTTTTTCTCATATTTTATATGGTTTAATTGATGTTTCCAGGTTTATTTAAATCTGCATGTTATGTTTGCATGTGTGTTACTGATCCATTAAAACATTTCTCAAGGCCGTTTACGTTCTGGCCCAACACACGTAAATACTTTTAATAAAATATATTCATTTATTTTGGCGTCGAAAAATTTTACAGAAATTGATATCATAATAAACTTAAAATAAATTTGATTTATTTACAGATTATAAATTTATCAAACTCAAATAAATATATAATGAAACTGGAAAAAATGAAATTGTTGTGAAATTAGTTTTAATGAGTATTACTTTGGCGCCATCTTATTATTACAGTAAAATCTTGAATTTATATTATAAACAAATTATCTGAAAATTTTTAGTTAAATATTTTTATATTCAGAAACGATTCATCAACAAATATTAGAAGGAAGTAATTTTCAATTTAGTAGTATAAAATCTTCATATATTGATTCGAGATATCAATTATGACGGTCAAAGAACAATTATGAGTTTATCGCTAGCTAATCTAGTTTTTCGTATTCACAATAAAGAATGACAATGAAGCTGTGAATTATTTCCTTCATATATGTAACCAAATTCCATAATATTTCTTATTATGGTAAGTTTTATTAATATATTTTTAATCATGACATTATTTTATAAAAAGCTTATTTATATGATATATTCAAATTTACACTGATTCTATCTAAACATCGAGGAAAATTATACTTAAATCTCTGAGATTATTGTATACAGCTTGCCCAGTGTTATTTTCATTGATTATAGCCTTTATTGGCAATTAAAATATATATAATTTCTTGATCCAGCTTCTAAAATTCCCCGAAATAATTTGGCGTAGACAAATACCTTCAAAAAATGCTATGCTGATTATCTATCGTTTTATGTTACATTTTTTGTAGGACATCTTTCGGTGACGAATTTTGCTCAACGCTTTTTGAAATAGATTGTAGCTTATTACATAAATCCACTGCTTCAATGTACTTGGAGTCATTGTGGCTTAATGTTGATCCATCTTAGTACACGACACATACAATTACTGTGTTATTGCTTTTTGTAGACTGTGAATGTCCAAAATAAATCCAAAAACTGTTTCAAGATTTTGCATCTATTTAAATCGATCGTAAACAGAGTTAATTGCTGTATCAAGGACTAAAAATAAAAATCAACTTTTAAATTTTCCTGAAGGTCTTGGATAACATTATCTTACGATTAATATGAAAATTGTATCTTTTTAACCGAATGCGAGCTGGTTCTCGCTCAAATTCCGTTGGAAAGCCATTTTCCTTAGCAAACTCCCAGGCATCTACTAAAATACTGTTAAATTCAATGTAACTTCTTAAATTCGCTAAAAAACACTTTCGTATTCTTTAATTGATTAACAAAAAATTTTTTTTTGAAGTATGTTGCTGGTCCTGCCAATTTCAAACAATATTTTATACCATATTGTAAGTTGGACAACAAATGTAAATTTCGAAATTTTTGTTGCTAATTCATGTGCTTCTGACGGGTTGCTGCTTCAATAGTGCCAACCAAAGTTTTATCGTCCGAGATATCCATAAGGGCATTGTATATATTTTACAATTCGTAACACAATGGCTTCAAAGCATCAATTCGACTTTCCCATATTGTATTACTTAGTGGTTTTGCAGTCAAAACGTCCCATATCCTTGTTGAACCCGAAAAAAGTATATATTCCTTAATCAATAATTTTTACAACATCTACACAACACTTAGCAGTGTCATTAACAACCAAATGTAATGAATGTGAATTGCAAGGACGAAAAAAGCTCTTGGGTTTGCATTTAAAATTTTTCTCTGTACTCCATACTTATTCCCTTTCATGTTACTTCCGTTATCATAAGATTGTCCAAGTAGCTGTTGTACACCCAAAGACAAATTTTTTTAAAAGTTTCTATCATATACTGACCTGTAGTGGATTTTAATGGTACAAAACCCAAAAAATGTTCCATAATAATTACCCCCACTTTTATAATTGTCTAGCAATTGGTTAGACCGCTACCAGTACCTCGAAGTGGTAAATTTTGTTGACCTAGAATCCGAATTAAAGCTTTTATCCGTGATAGAACCCCTTGCCAATAATTTTCTTTTTGTTTGATAACCCGTAGATCAATGGTTCCCAACCTTTTTGGATAACCGTTCCTTTGGTAACATTTTGGAATCTTACGTACCCCATAAATCACACGCAATTTTTTTATTAGATTCTCACGATACTTTATCCTATTTAAACTATATGTAAATTTCTCAGCAAAATATATTAAACTAAAACTGATTAGAGTAAAAATAGTTAAAAATAGTGTAAATTTTAAACAGTGTGGGTACGTAGTAGTTTATTTTATATATAAATTCTATTTTGGATCTTAGTTCTTTTCTTATAATACTTACTTAAGTACGTACTTATTATGATTTGTAATTAGGGTCTATGTTAATATTCCATTAAATTTAACAGTTAGTGAAGAAAGATTAGGATATAAAAATATATTAGTTCGAAAAATCACCATTCATTACAATCCTTGGTGATTGGCGACAAGGATAGTATACATTAATTGCCACTTATAAATCACTATGACAGAATCACTATGATTAAAATATCAATAATTCGAAAACATTTTCTTACCGGCCACGCTTCTCGTACCCCCGAGGAATGCTCCAAGTACCCCTATGGGGTCCATGGACATCCGGTTGGCAATCAATGCCGTAGATTATCATTATCTACCTGTTTTTAGACGCAACTCAAGCTCATTCCATTCTTTAAAGCATTCCAAGTGTTTTGAACTTTTTTCATGCAATAAAAGAATCGATGATATATTTTTTCAGTCACTGCAACCATATTCAAATACAGATACCGACTTTTTATTCTCTTTCTCAAATAGTTTAAAGCAAAAACAAAACAACGAATCTTTAGTAAGTGAATATTGTAACCAATTTCTATTTGATACTTCACACCATTAACAAGTTTTTTTTGGAAAATTTTCGATTATTAGAGTCACTTGGATTAGAAATATCATGAATTAATTGCGACCAATTTTGAATAATCAGTCAGCGTACTGTGCTACTGCATTTTGCTGACCATGCGCCCGGATCGGTGTAGTCGTATTCTAATGTTAAGTTGTTTTCACATTTCTTATTATTTTCATTTAAAGTGGCTTCGGCATCCATAGAAGGTTCCAGATTCTCTGTAATGCAGATATTTTCACTAACAATATTATTTTTTTGGCTTAAGCATGTATTAGAGTGATCAGCTTCGCTTTGTTTTTCTTTTGAAATATATTTTAAAAGAGCGCCGCTTTGATTTGCAAATTCTTTTTATACTTTTCCGATTTTCGCAACCAGATAATTTTTTCTTTTTATTTTCTTCCATGTCCATCATAAGGCTAAACAAAAAAAAATTAAAAAATATAAAATTTAACTGCAAAAGAAAACTTACTCAATTTTTATTCACAAATAACTATTTTACTGAAAAAAATTAATTTTAATGAATATTTGGTGCATATTTCAAATTTTGAAGTTTCCACGACAAAAAATAAAATCATATCAAAACGTTATTTTATTTTTTTAAAAGTTTTGTGATTTTTTTCCATAAACTGATGTTATTCAACAATAATATTTAAATTGCTAAATAAAATCAAGTGAGTCACTTGATTTGGCGCC
Source organism: Schmidtea mediterranea (assembly GCA_022537955.1). Lineage (NCBI taxonomy): Eukaryota > Metazoa > Platyhelminthes > Tricladida > Dugesiidae > Schmidtea > Schmidtea mediterranea. The sequence goes on from CM039680.1 coordinate 220,750,770, forward strand.
ATAGACGGTTGCCTAGTTCGCCTTATAGTGGAGTCACAACTATATATCTTTATGACATGTGGATTATATCAGTATTTTGGGTTGAAAATATAAAATAGAATTAATCATTATTATAGATTTCAATTATTATTCATAAATTAATAATTGAACAATTAAACACATAAAATTTTAATAATTTTAATAACAATCAATAAAGCAATCAAATATTTTATCAGTGAAATAATGGTTTCTTTTTTACTTATTTCTTTCAAGTCGATTTCAATACTTGTATTTGCACATTGTAGTTGATGCTGCAGGTTTTCGTCACAATTCTACTGCCAAAAAGTCATAATAATATCACAAAATAGTTTCATAAAATTGTTTTCAATCTCAATGGATGGGGCTTATCCCATTGCTTATCCCCGCATTAGCACATTTGGATTTTGTTTTACAATTGTGATTGGAATTCCTCTGAAACAACTTAACATACTTAACATTATATTCAATGGGATTTGACTTTTTACATTTTGTCTTTACATTTTATTTTAATACTATCGATCAAATTTTTTGTAATAAAAATAAAAAGAACAATCTTAATTAATAAACAATTCAAAATACAATAAAATCAATACAAACTTGATGATAAGCAGTGTTAATCCAAATAGTATACCATTTTCAATCTTTTGGGTCTTACCAGAAGTACATATATGTGAATAATAAAACTATATCAACTGAGTTGCATACATTTTTTGTTACGCTGGAATTTTGCTTGGGCTAACAGAAAATTTGCATAATTACTAATGACACTTAAATTGTGTGCAACAGCATCCGACTACCTTTAGCTTCTCTGTATTTGACTACGATTTAGAATGTCGAAGAATAATTAAAATCAATAAAACCAGTGTAAAATTTTTTTAAAAAGATATAATTAGAAACTACATAAAATTTAATTAAAAACTGAATATTCATGTAAAAATATAGAATCAGCGAAAAAAATAAATTATGGTAAAAGTAAATATGATAGTAAATAATTAAATAAAACGTACAAAAATACTTGTTGATGTAAGTATTATTGTTGAGAAATTCGTCATGTTGTTTTATTAAATGAGACACTGGTAGATTTTGAATTTAATAAATGTTATCTCAGTAGAGGGTTATGTACCATTCTAGCCACCACATAAAAGTATCTAGGTTGATTCGAAATTTTATGTAGGTCACGAAAATATTTATCTTTTAACCACAATACACATACCTTTCCTTAGAGAACACTTCAAAATTATGTAGGTCAAGCCAATTTTGATATTTTACGAAAAGCAGATAATTGCTCTGACGATATACGGCTGTTATGTAGAGGAAATCTCAGCTATTTCAAGAGAACCTGGAATTCGATATTCGTTTTCTTTCATACATTGGTGACAGATATATAAGAAAATGAAATCCAAACACGTAGGAAAGAAAGACTAAAGAAGATTTTGTATATCAATTGAGAAGAGAAAGAGAAGCTGAATTGGGTTCTATTTTTTCTGAAGAAGTAGCCAGATTGTGATTCTAAGAGAGAAATTGAAATCATTTTTGGCATAAAACATCTAGATTATCAAACCTTTGTTAATAATTTAATTTTTGAATGGCAACAGAATACAAAGGAAACCATATTTTTGATTTTATAAAATGTGTACATCAATTATTTATAATTTCTTATTTCATTTTTAAAAATGCATCCTGTATTCTACTGGGTACTTTATAAAATTAAGAAAAACCAAAGAGCCCAAACGTGGTATAATAAGTAACACTTGTTGGACGTAGGAGAGTGTTGAATACCAGACCCTTGAGTCACCTTAATCCTGTACTTTCGCTTTCCATCACTAGGGGTAACTCCTCCGTACGCCACATGATTTTAATCACTATCATACAACCGTGACCGGAATCACGTTGGAATTGTGTACAATAACCGAATGCCATTCGAGCAGGTGAGCGCCATCACTAGCACTACTCCCCGAAGGACCTTCGTCTTTCCCGGATTATTAGCTGCCGTTAGGAGGACTTACGCGTTTATTTATAAACCCATTTTAACTTTCCGCACTTTCCTTTTATCCTGTGGAGGAAACCATGAAAACCTTTATCCCCGAATCTACAAGCGCCTATAGTTTCCATTGCCTCCAATACCCCATTTTTCGAGCGATGAAGCAAAGAAAGAAATCTTTAACAGTATTAATTAAAAACCGAATCAAACAATTTTAATGAAAACTAAATATCAAGAGACATAAAAATAAAACTATATTAATGTTAACAAGTGTTGAATCAACCAGTATGATAAGAATAATGTGAAGAGTCAGGATAATCGAATGGATGCTTTAATTCTCCTCTGCGTCCATGTCGGTTGGGAGGCATCTCCTCTTCGGTGGACGATATGGCGGGGGGTCGCCTCGAAAATCTTCGTCTCTTCGCGAAGATGGCCCTGCAATTTCGCCTCGGGGGCCGATATTGGGAACCTCCCCCGTGAGGATGGCGATTTCCTCCAAGTTCAATTCGAGATCATTTAGAGACCGAATCAGTTGAGGCGGTTCGTTCTCCTCGTCCACTAAGTTAATGTGGATAGATTCTGGGGGAGAGGAGAACATAATCCGCGGGGCATAGCAGATGTCCGGGTCGAGTTCTGAGATCTCAAACTCTTGGTATGGGGGTGGCAAATCATCTATACGGTACACCCCCTCCGTTGGCCGAGTTTCTCGGAGACGTGCTTCTTCTTGTCGGCGTCGATCCCGACGCCGCTTGTTTCGATTCGGCCGGTGACGGGGCGGAGGAGTTCGCCCGGGTTTCCACTGGCACCAAAGGTGGTGAGCGCGTCGAATTCGCGCTTGATGTAGGAACATTAATTATCGGATTGGTGAGATCTTCAACATTGGGGAGGTGATGAGCCGGAACGATATCGAGTTGCTCCGCCCGAATATTCCCGGGAACCCGGACTCGGAGTTCGGTGTCCGAAAAGGCTTGTCGAAGCGCCACCGACTGCTCGCGAATCAGTAGACGCTGGGCGCGTGACTCGACGATTAGTTCGTCACGCGCCTGGGTAAGTCGGGAGATTTTCTGCCTGAGCTCCCTGACGACTTCTGGTGGAGCCCAGGTCCCTTTTACCCTTTCATGTTTCATCTGGAGGTCTCTATGTTGGATTTTGAGATCTTCGTACTTGTGGCGGATTGCCACGATTGAAGGAGGCAGGCGAGGGATCCTCATTGAGTTGGTAGAGATATCATTATTCGTCATACTAGTGGCAAAAGAGAGAAAATTTAACTGACATGATAAATAAAAGGAAATATTTTTATAAACAGAATTTGAGTGATGCTGAGAAGTGGAGTATCGGCGGCAGTTTGGGTTTGTTTTTCCCCTTAACTAAGACCCTGACTCCCGACTTGTATTTATGACCGGAACGGTAAATCTCGTCCTACCATAGTGGGTTAGGCGAAGTCATATAATATATTTTTTGCGTATGCCGGGACTATTACATTGTATGCTAACGCTTGGGGTAAATTCCGACCATTTATTTGGGTAGTGAATTTTGAAACACGATACTTTTATTAAATTATTCCTAAGATAAGATTTAATAGGTAACGTAGTCATCGTTATTTATATAACTGAGCTTAAGAACAAAACACGATACCATTATTAATTATTTATATAATAAAATTTTGCACTTAAGGCTACTATTAAATTATTTACATAACCAAATTTAGGATACGACATAATTATGGGTTTAATAGTATAATTAATATTTCGAATTAAAAGGCGGGGGTTTAGTTGTTATAAGCTGAGCTATTAATTATGGAGGGATAGTTCCAAGATTACTATCATTAGCTACTAATAATTTATAATATTTAACGACAATTTACCGTTTTTTCAAGTTAAGGTTATTAATTTGGAATACAGCGTAGTTCCAAGATTTCTGTTATTAACTGCTAATGATTTATAAAATTTAATGACAAATTACCGATTTCCAGGTTAAGGTTATTATTTAATAATACAGTGTGGTTCCACGATTTCTACTATTACTTACTAATGGTTTGTAGTCTTCAGAATTTATTTTATTGATAATTTACAATTTTCACGATTTATACTGACGTAGAATAGAAATCCGCAGTTTCCCAGCTCAAAGTTAATCGTAATTTATCACTTTCGTTGGTAACATTGATATTGAATATTAATTTACGGACGTCAAAGTTAAGATTTATATTTGATGTTAATTTATATAAAATGATATACTAATAATATGAAAGCTTACGTCTTTTCGCGATGGGTCCTGATACTGAAAACGAATTAAATCCAAGCGACAAAAACAAAAAAATTCCTTTTAGATCAAGTAACTTATATTGTCTATCGATTTTTGCAACACAAATCACAAGGCCCACAAAAGTTTTGCACGGATCAGTGCAATCTATTGAACATTCTTCATATGGTGAAGGTTTAATAGACCGTGAATGGATTCTTATGTATTTGCGCGTTTTATGGAAAGTGCAGCTATTCTGGATTTTTACATTATGATTCGCATTTACTCGCCCTACTGGATATGTGGATTTCCTAAATTGTTTACCGAGTCACCTGTCTATGTTCACGGTGGATGTCTTGGCTATAAGATGAGGGTGGATTTCTTTTTAAAAAACGACATTTCGTTCGCGGATTTCTTTAGTCTAATTCCAAAAATCGGAATGGTCAATCGTGCTGCTCTCCTGTGGAGCATTTATCGGAAAAGTAATTGTCAGTTTTGTCGTTTGTAATAAATTGTTCCACTATCGTTTGATTTACTGGTTTAATAGAGATTTGCACAAAAAAAATTTTCCATCATTTTCGACTTATATCCTATCCTTGCTGCCCAGTTCTATTTACACATTTCCGTCCGGAATATTCAAAAATTTGGTAGATCGAAGCATGATCCGTCTTAGCTTCCTCCTAACTAGAGTCTTCCGCTCTTCCCGTGATTTTAAACGACTCGCTCCGGCCACATTTTCAGCAGCCGCCTCGAGTATGCAATGGCGCCCTGCGTAGTGGTCCCGTGCACAAAGCCGGAACCGACTGCGAACTGCCAAGGGGTTCACGAGGCATGACCCACGAGCTCAACTAAGGGTTTTCACCCACTAGCCGGCACACGGTCGGTCCCATGAACCATCTATTTCTATACATTAACAATATATGATTTTATAGGGTCCGAACGTATAAATATACATATATAGATATAGAGTTAGTGATGAAATGAGACGTGACATCGAAAATTTAATTTAAATGAAATGTATCATAAAAATGAAAATCAATTACACTAAATGACAATGAAAAAAAAATTCCTTACTTAATTTGTCGGATACAAGGCTTCATTACAAAAATTGATTTTCAATAAAGCATAAGATTAAAAATAATGAAATTCATTGTATTTATAGTATTTTCGTGCATGTGTGCGACCAATAGGCGATTTTCCGCCATTTTTGGGGCTTTTTAATTATTTTATTATTTTAAAATTATTTTTATTATTTTTTGTATATTTTTCTTTATTTTTTGTTACATAATTTATATTATATTTGACTTTTATTTTTATCATTATTTTCTTGTAATATTATTTTTAGCCCTTTTTATTTATTTTCTGGCCCCCACTTCTGCCTATGTTTTTTCTAAACCTTATTTTGCAAGGTTTTGGCAGTTTATTTTATTTCTTTATGTTTTCTTTTTGCGTCTGTAGGCATTTTCGAATTTTAATTAATTATTTGTTTTATTTAATTTTTGTTATGTTTTTATTTTGTTTTAATTATTATGTTATTTATTGATTTTTAGTATCTTTATGCGGTGCATGTTTATGTGCAGTGATTTCCTTCCATTACTTCCACTCTTTGGCCTTAATTTTTACTTTTATTTTGTTTAAATTGTGGCTCTGAGCCCAACACTTTATTACTACATTCGAATGAATTTTACTTGTGAACAATGTTCCATTCAAGGTCCGTAGTCATACATTTTAAAATACCGCGTAATTTGAAATTTGAATAAGTGAACTGCGGATATTTTTTAAGTACTAAACTTTTTTCGAAATCTTTCTTAAAATTTTGAAATCAATTGTAAAAATTAAAATTAATTTCATCAGTGCAGTTTTCGGTATGCTAAAACTAAAACATTTGTATCTTTTTCGACCTTCTGCATGATCAATTATAGGTATATCAGTAGATGTTCCTGGTTTTGGACAATCTCTCTTAATTATAAAAATTTTAAAAATATATTTAAAAATTTAATAAATTTTCGGTAAAATTTCTATTTTTTTATCAAAACTTAGGAAAGTGCTTATTTTCCCAAAATCTTCATAAATATATTTATTTTTACCAATTCCGGTGACCATAAATATTCTCTTTATTCACATTTGCGAAATAATAACAAATAAACTTACATTCTTTGGTAATAAGGTGACCAATTTTTTACAATGAAAAGGAGAACCAAAAAATTTAAGAAAAAAGTAAACGTAAATAAATAAAACATTTATTAATAAAAAAAATACACAAATTATGCTTAAAACACTGACCATAATTATTTAATTAAACGAGTATTTTTCCATTGAATGAATATTTTTTGTCAATATAGAATTTTCTAACAATATATTGGAAATTTCGGAGCAAGAAATATCCTTCATGTTGAATTTTACGGTAAGTGCAGCAGCTAGAATATCAACATTTCTCACTTGTCCAAAAATCATTACCAATCGAAAAACCTCTTTCCACTACTGCATTAGTTCCAGGGCAGCACAGCGTAAATTCAACAAGAATAACTAAATTTTCATATGGAAGGTAATCTTTTTTGAAATGGTCAAATATTTCCACCCATCTTTCATCAATTTTAAGATGTTGATCTTCCCATTGGTATAATTTATCAGAATTTAAATATACATTAAGTTTTCTAATTTCTTCAAACAATTGTCATCGATTTTAATATCAGGCATTTCTTTCTATAAAAACTCAACACAATTTTCAATATTTAGATGAAGTCAAAAAACACCATTGAAAACTTTTATTTCTTATATTTCTTTCAGACCATTCGACACATTGGAAACATGTTTGGTCAAAATTTTGCACTTTGGTAAACTTTTCCGTCATGCCAGGATTTCATTCCTCCAAGTTTGACAATTTTCTTTTTATTATTAAAGGAATAAATTTTTGTTCAAATCGTGATTTATATTGAAGGATAAAATGGTTCAAAATAAGACTAATTTCTGTGGCTGAAATATGTTCAGCTTCAATCTTTTGAATCGTTCTGTGGAAAATAGATGCCTGATTATGTACAAAATACATTAATATCTCTGATAATTCATAATTAAAAAAAGATTCCAGAATTTTTGGACATTTGTCTAAACTTAAACAATACGAACGGAGAGGCTTAAATAAGTGTAAAACGCGCTCTATAGCAGGTGTTAGAGCTTTTGAATATCCTAAAAGTTTTTGTATTCAACATTTGCGTCTTCACAAAGTTGTTTTAAAGTATCCACACGAACAGTAAAACGACTTAAATACAAATAAATTGTCATTATTATTACTTCTACATCAATTGGCATGGCACATAATGCTGTGTTGATTGCATTTGACAAAATATGTGCATTACAACCTAGTATTTTCTTTTTGAGTAAACCTTGTAATTTACCATAGACATTATTCACTCCTTTGCGTCTTCGTCCACCAAAATTTGTGTTTGTATTATCAGCTGTTAGTGCAACAACTTTAGATTTCAAATTGTTTTCATTTAATACTCTGTATAGGTGGATTGACAAAATTTCAGTAGTTTCGCCCTCAGTGGATTCTAAATTTAAAATCTTTACTTGAACTCCCTTGGTAACATTATAATACCTTACTTAGTAATGCTTACTAGTATTGGATACAATTTGGTTTCATTATGATTTGATGCATCAGATAAAACCGATAAAATGGTGCATTTTTCAAGTTGTCTGAAAGTATTTTATCACAGTAATTCTTAAATACTGACTTAATAATAGCCTCACATTTTGTCCTGGCACATGAAAATTTAGGATTGTGAAACTTTTTCAATACTACGAAAACTTTGATTATGAATTATGGTATGAAATGCAAATGTTTCCTCCATTACAGCTAACTGTTTTTCATCGTCAGAATAATTCGAAGTTTTACATTTAAACAATTTTTAAAAATCTGTAAGAAAAAAATAAAATTTAATGATTTTAAAAATTGTTTTGAGAATAAAAGTGATAAACAAGTTGAAATAATTCATAATCTTAGATCAAAAAGTCATGAAATTTATCTTGAGAAATCTTTAAAAACAACATTCGATAATTATGATGATAAAAGATGTATTATGAATTATGGAATTACAACTCTTCCATATGGACATTATTTAATAAAAGAAATATCCCAACTTAATGAAACTAATAAAAAATATAATATTTTTTTCAAACTAAAAATAGCCAATAAAAATGTGGATTACGCCGTAAGCCTAAATCTATAGTTAAGTAATTGAGCGATATTAATTTGTTGGTGGATGATGTATTAAAAAAGATGTATTAAAATTAAATAAATTAATTTTATGTCTTTATTTATTTTTTATTTTAAGTAATTAATTTTTATTTTATATATTTGAAATTAAACTATTAAGGAGATAAATATTTATAAATTTTGAATAAAAAATATCTATATTTAGCTACTTTCATTTACTATCGCTGAGTTGACGAGTTTTATTTTCTGATTTTTTTTGGTTTGTGGATTTTCCGAGTTTTTAATGATTGCTAAATTTTTACAACATTTCAACTTTTTTTCTTAAAACTTGAATAAAAAATTGATGTTAATAAAACAGATTTTGATAAAATTCAAAGATTAACAAGAATTATTTATGTTATTGGATCAACCAATTTCTGAAAATAAGATTTATAAGGAATAAAGGTTGTGAGAAAAAGTGAGACTTAAAGGAATAATGCATGAAAACTAACTACAATATTTAAATTTTTATATAGTAAGTATATTAAATCGCTTTAAAGTGCACTACTGAACTTTTGGTATAATGATAAATAATTCCCTACGTTGGGGTCCTGGAAAGGCCACTCAATAAATGTTTTTTGTATATCCAATGCTCAAATTCCACACCTTCCACTTAAACATCCAAAAAATTAGGCAGAATAATAATGATAATTTGCATAGAAATGGACAGTATATTATTGAATTTTTCTTTTAATTTTGTGCCTTCACATAAATTTGAGTGATTTAACACAAAAGGAAGATTTATATTTAATTATAAATATATAAATGTAATATAAATCAATGCAACATCAAGAATTCTCTTTTGTTTTTACGATAAAGTATAAAATAATAATGTTGATGTAAATGTAATGATAGGTATAATATAATAATAAAATGATACTAAATATAGCAACTAGGAACAAAAAGTTCCACGTGTAAATGTAATGCAAAAAAGACATTTCTTTTCAACGATAACACAGCACTTAATCAGGTAGTTATTTCAGTCGTTTTCATTAACACGTTTAATGTATTTGATAATAGTAGATGAGCCATATTATTATAATATTAATAATAATAATATAAATAAATAACTATAGAAGTCAATTTCCGCAATATTTATTCATAAAATGAAATATTAAATATTTTGACATAAAATAAGTCCTATTCACTCAAAAACAAAATTTAACAAGACTTTCACTTTATGCTTTTCTTTCAAAATATATTTAAACAAATTTTCAAATTTAATTTGAATAAATCCAAATACAAATTTTATACAGACCTTAACAAGGTTTTAAAATATTTTTAAACCTTTTTGCATTTTAGAAAAAAATTGAATAAATATATACAAGCTTTAATATCATTTTTCTATATTTTAAATTTTGACATTCTGTTTAGATAAATTTTAAATCTTTTTGTAAATTGCGGAATCATTGATATAAATATAATTTAAACAAATAACTATGTAAGCCATTTCCACAACGTTTATTCATAAATGTAATATTAAATGCTTTGGCATATAATATTATCACTCAAAAAAATTTAACAATTCTTTTAATTCGCCAGGTCTATTGAACGGGGACCAAATACATTTTCGTAGTTAAATGCTGATACATTATGAACGCACTGACCTGACAAGCATCATTGACACTGATCAATTAGTGTTTTTGGTACACAAATAAATATTTGCAGAGGCTTCCGACTAGCTGATTACATACGCACTCCAAAACGACAAGCACGCAGATTAATATTTTAATAAAGGAATGAAACTGACCAACCCTACCCTACTATAATACACAACATCACTATCTCTAATATTATCTCTTAATTTTCATTTGCTTTGTTATCGGTGTCTATCATTGGGTTTGTCGTCGTCAGCTATCTCGGTTTTTAATCATCTCTGTTATCAAAAATTTTCATTTACTAATCAAAATAATAATATTTAAAAACAAATTAAATACTTTAATAAATTACCAATTTACTTTACAAAAATTAAATTTACATTTAAGTTAATTAATCAATATATTTTTAGCTATAAAACAACTATACTATTATACATTATCTTCATTATAATATTTTTATCAATTTTGTAAGCCATTATCTTCATCAGTCGTACAAAATTAAATCCAAGTACGAAAAATTTATTTATTTTTAAAATTTACATTTTCAAACAACTTTTTACATATTTCTAATATTTAAACACAAATTTTTCACAATTAAAAAATTATTATCTAAATAATTTATCCTAAAATTATCTAAAATTTATAAATTATGTCTATTAATTTAAAATGATGGATGCTAATTTAATAAAAATAAATAATTTATACAAATTCTAAAGTTTAATTTAAATTTAAGTTAGTTATTTTAAAGATAATTTATACATACGTTACGTGTAAATTGTTACGATGGAAGGTAATAGTGGGTTCGGGTGAGTAAATTTGTATAATGGTGATATCGGATGTGAAAAATGGGTCAAGAGATACTAGATGGGGTCCAATATACTATTTAATTTTAATTAAAGCAGACGGAAATAAATCTACACAATAAAAACTAAATCAATAAAAGTAGATATTTTATGAAATGATTTATTAAAATCCAATGAAATTCTGACATTATTGACTTTCCAAATTGAAGTAGTGACATCATTTGAATCGATTTTATATTCTTGGATTGATATATTGATATACCAGCTTTAATTTTCTTTAAATGCAATTTCTTCAAAGGCATCAAATTAGTTTTTCGGTTTTTGATAAATATATTCTTATCACAGCTCAGTTTATTATTGATTTTCCCCAACACTTTGTTCACAATGTCATCTTTATTCAAATGCCAAATCATATTGGAATATGGAGAGTTGAATAGTTTGGTTGAATTTGTGAATTCAAATGTGATTTTATTCACCAGGAAAAACCTTTGGTGATTGTGAATATTTGAACAGGCTTGACATCGTTCTTAACGTTTTTTCCAAATCTTCAACAATTTTCTTTGAGCTGGTTTTCTTGAAAAGTAATTGGATAATGACCATAATTGGACTTTACATCGTATTTATACTTGAAAATTGATGCCTGCAACCAATGCATGATTTTGATTGGATGTTCGTATCACAACCTTAATGTGTGTGCATAACCTCTACATAACTTTGATGAATCTGCACGAGTAATATTTTGCATTAATATTACATGTTCATTGCATTAAAAACATTAAAAAGAATACTGAACCAAATCGGTATGATAAAACAATTAAAATAATATTATAAAAATTTTGGATAAAAACTAAGAAACACTACTATAATTTAATATGATAATTATATTTACAAAAATAGAATTAAATAGCTGATGAATCAAATTTTAATTAAATTAAGCAATGATTCAAATAAGTTGTCCTGATGCCTTTCCTTCCATAAAAATTCAATAATATAATCATTTATTCTTGATTTTTTCAAACCTTTCATTTGCTTGATTGGCAACTTTAGCTTGTATAGAATAGTATAATAAATATAATATGTATAATACAATACAATTAGATATATTATAATAAATTAAAATTTTCAAATAATTTAGTTAATAATTAAATGTATATCATCTCAAAGTTAGGAAAATTGATGCTTAAACCTAATAAGAATTATGTTCTTCAATGGTGACTTTAAAACAATTTTCTTTTTCTTGTGGTAAAAGTAACTAAAATTTATCGCTCCATATAATTTAAACAAGATCATATTTAAACAAATAGAATCTAAAAACACCATTGATAAAAATTATTATAAAGTATTATATAATACTTTATGGTAAAACTGTAGAGAATCTTAAAAAACCTAAAATTTAAGACTGTAATATATCATATAATAATATATCATAATATATCATATAAATTATTAACATATGCTAGAAGATGGGAAAGATTTTGTATTTAATACTATTTAGTGGGAAATAATAGATATAGGATAAATATATACATAAAAAGTAACTGATGATGTTGATGACAATGTGATAATGACAATTCAATGATTCGATGATGACGATTTATAAAAATAATATATTATAATATTGACATCCTATGCCAAATCTTTAATGAATATTTTGAAGTAGGTTTTATAATTTAGATCAATCTGAGTTTAGGTTGGAATGATAAAGATGTTAAAATTTTACAGTTAATAAATATAGACATAATAACTAAATTTTAACAATAGGATTGTAAGTGCAACTGTATAATAACAATAAAAATAATAATATAAAACAACAAACGATGGATAAGATATAAAATCATATTAGTTAAATAATTTTATACATTTAAAATCAAAAAAATCAAAAATATAGTTATTGTAATTAGATACGACAAAAGATGATTTAAATGATATGAGTTAATATATAAGTATTAACCTTTACATTTATAACCTCAGGGATGCTGGGATAAAGAATAACCCTAAAATAGAAATTGCTTTCGTACTTGTAAAAATAAAAAATTGTTTACAGAAAACAAATTATTACTGACGTTTGAAGACCATATCCAGAATATGAAAAACCACAAAAAATAACTATAAGCCACAATTTTTCTAAGTTTAACGACCCATGAAATCATATTCTCTGAAGAGTTGTAATTTCAGTAGTTGATATTACAACATAAATTAGAACATACCTATAGAACATATCCAAGCTCAGAAAGCTGCTTTTGACTACATTACACTTTATCTATTTACATAGTTGAAATAATGGAATCATTTGTACAAGGTGATTGTTATTTATATTATTGTTTGTAACCAATATTATAATAAAAATTTTTTTAAAAAGGACCTTATTTATATAAGATACCAAGTTGAGATTCTGAGAACTTCGACATATACATCAAAACCAACTTTTAAAAAAACTTATAAAATTGATAATAATAAATAAACAGTGTGCTTATGACCAAGTCACATTGATCAATCTTTTCTAGACTTCACAAAATGTAGGGATGTATGAATTACAATATATCGAGTTGCAGAAATATATCGAGTTTTCGATACCTAATTATTAAATAAAAAACATGTAAAACTTATAAAAAGGTAATCAAACTTGAATAAAATAAAAACCTGCAATAACTCATCATAAAAATCAACACAAGTTAAAAGACATTTGTTTTTGTCCAAAATATATTAATCAAAATTTGATTTTCGAGGACCTGATTGTTGCCATTCATCGAATTCTGCGACAATCAGTCATGTAATATTAATATTATTACTTTATTAACACGTTGACGGACAATTGCGGCTATAGCCGTCAAAGCGAAGTTCACAATGTGGCATGACTGCTATAGCCGTCCAAAACGAAACGGTCGTTTTTAGACACTACGGCTATAGCAGCACAAATGTGCACTTACTGGCGTATACGTAGAAGCATAGTGTCGTGTTTTGAAAACATCTTTTTAGGTTGAAGTTCATATTTCACCTGTTATACGAGTTGCAGATTCAGTATGCACGTGGTTGTGAAGGGAAACAAAAACATATAGTGTCAATTTTCGAACTTCGCTTGTTCCTACTGTCCGTCAACGTGTTAACTTATTAAAAATATTAACCTTGAAAGTTTCAAGTTGAAACATACGTAAAACTCAAGTAAAACATAATCAAAGTTTTTTAACCTAGATCCAATAAAACCAATGAAATGAATTGAAATGACATGAAATAAAATAAATTGAAATGAAATAAAATGAAATGAAAGGAATTGAAAGGAATTGAAAGGAATTGAAAGGAATTGAAAGGAATTGAAAGGAATTGAAAGGAATTGAAAGGAATTGAAAGGAATTGAAAGGAATTGAAAGGAATTGAAAGGAATTGAAAGGAATTGAAAGGAATTGAAAGGAATTGAAAGGAATTGAAAGGAATTGAAAGGAATTGAAATGAATTGAAATGAATTGAAATGAATTGAAATGAATTGAAATGAATTGAAATGAATTGAAATGAATTGAAATGAATTGAAATGAATTGAAATGAATTGAAATGAATTGAAATGAATTGAAATGAATTGAAATGAATTGAAATGAATTGAAATGAATTGAAATGAATTGAAATGAATTGAAATGAATTGAAATGAATTGAAATGAATTGAAATGAATTGAAATGAATTGAAATGAATTGAAATGAATTGAAATGAATTGAAATGAATTGAAATGAATTGAAATGAATTGAAATGAATTGAAATGAATTGAAATGAATTGAAATGAATTGAAATGAATTGAAATGAATTGAAATGAATTGAAATGAATTGAAATGAATTGAAATGAATTGAAATGAATTGAAATGAATTGAAATGAATTGAAATGAATTGAAATGAATTGAAATGAATTGAAATGAATTGAAATGAATTGAAATGAATTGAAATGAATGAAATGAATTGAAATGAAATGAAATGAAATGAAATGAAATGAAATGAAATGAATTGAAATGAAATGAAATGAAATGAATTGAAATGAAATGAAATGAAATGAATTGAAATGAATTGAAATGAAATGAAATGAAATGAAATGAAATGAAATGAATTGAAATGAATTGAAATGAAATGAAATGAAATGAATTGAAATGAATTGAAATGAAATGAAATGAAATGAAATGAAAAAATAAAATAAAATAAAATGAAATGAATTGAAATTATAACAAAAGAATTTAAACTTTTAAACAATCAAAACATGTTTCTATAAATAAAAAGAAGTTTTATGGAAAAAGGCTGTGCCAAAAATTCGTGAATATCTTAAATTAATCTGGTTCATAGTCAAATTTTGTTGAAAAAGTACCTAATAATTCACAATAAAAATCAACACAATTGAAAAATCATTGTTTTTTTAATAAATTTATTGCTAAAACCTAAGTTTAAAATCTTATTCATTGAATTGAGGACTATAATATATTTGATACACGTGATTGGTCACACATGCGAATGTTTAAATTTAATTGCATATGTATATTGACTACAACCGATCTTTTTAGAATCTCCAATGAAGAACTTAGCCGACTCTGTAGTTTACTCTGTATCATTTTGGTTATATTCCTCGGATTCCATATTTTGTTCCGTATATACCACAAATTAGATTTTGGCTAAGGTTCCAATCATACAAATTATTAATATGTTAAACCACTCCAGTAGTACACTATAAGGAGTAAGAACCAAGGCGCACCTCTTTTGTAAATGAAGTCTCTATTTTGTTTTAATGAAGTGATCACCATTTCGAATTTTTGTTTTAATTATTAATAATATTTATTTTATTAATCCTATTAAGAAAATAGGAGACAAGATGACGAATGAATTTATTTATTAACAGACACAATGAACAGTAAGCAGAGCTCACGTTTACTTGTGAGATATCAAGACCGTGCTAACCTCAAACTAAGGTCAAATTGTCTTGTATAATCATAGTTTTCGTTGTGACATCGCATTAACTACATTATCAAAACATGATGTCATTTTAATTGTGATGTTATATGAATAATTATACCTGCCGCGTTATGGTCCTACTTCGAAATTTAAAACTTTTATTACAAAATTAATTTACATAATTTAATTTAAGAATAGATACAAATTAAATTTGTTTTAATTATTAGTTTACCGCAAGCGGCAATTATTTAAAATTATTTACTGTTAATTAAAATTTAACCTTAAAAATTTAATTTATTTACAATATTTAAGATAAATATGATTTAAAATAAATTATACTTACATCGAAGATTATACAAATTTTAAAGATTTAATTACATTAACTTAATTAACATAATAAAAATCATCTGCAAATTGCATTTGTTGAGAATTTGGTTAGTTTTTTTTCTTAGCCTCCATGTAGTTTAGTAACTTGGAGAATGGATTCAAAATTTGAGTGTTTTCTCCAAGTAATAACAATAATTGAAATTAAGACATGAAAATTTAAAAAATTATATCTTAAAAATAAAAACAAACTTTTCTTTTTAATTGAAAATTTTAAAAATTGAAATACTGGAATTAAAAAGTTGTTGTTTTAAGTGATCACTGCAAATTAGAGTAATTTGAAAATAAAAATTTGTTAATTAAAAAATTTCAACTAATAATGAATGTTCCTATTTATAAGTTAGATTTGTACAAAAACTGTCCAAAATCAACAACGTTGCTTGCTTGAAAATTACTGTGGCAGGTCTCATTAGGATGATTTCTCTGAAAAAAATTTTTTTAAAAGATCCTCGCTCCACATGCCTGTTAGATTCACGTCAACCGAAAATCCTGGACTAACTTTTAAGGCGTTTTTCAATTTAGAAAACAACAAGTGTTGATTGACGAACTCACCCTTTGCATTAATTGTCGAAGTGTAAGTGAATTTTTTGTGGGATGTGGAAGCCTTTTTCAGAAAAATTTCCTTGCTACCTTTGATTGCGATTGTATTTGATGGCTCGTGTTCGAAAAGACGAGGAATTTGATCGAAATTGAGAACGTTTTCAGGCTTCACTTTGTGTTTAATTATTATCTCTCGAGCTTCTGCAACGTAGTCACAGGAAATTTCTTGAAAGTTTTCAGGAAGTTTTCGACATCCCGTCTGAGTTCTTCTCACCAAATTAAATCTTTTTTTGAAGTTTGTGTACCACGAGTCAGACGCTTTGAAATTTTGGAATTCTGTTTTTTTAAGATTCAATTCTTTTTTCAGATCCTCGTCCAAATCTTCCTCGTTTAGTGTCAGATTTATATCTTCTACATAATCATCTCTCAAAGTTTTTGCATGAATTTGTATGTATTTAGACTTAACGACTAAACCCAGCTTGTTGCGATCAATAACAAATTCATATAATAATTGCTTCAAATTTTCAAATTGTGGCTTTTTTCCACCGCCAATCAATCGTTTGCGTTCTCTTACTTTGATGTCGTTGTTTTGAAACAAAGCTCTCAGTTCTTTTTCTTGTTGTTTCTATTTTCGAATGTTGGATTCGGGAATGTTGTGAGCTTTTCCTGTAGCACGAATGGATTTAGTTTTGATTTCATCCAAAACCCTCAATTTCTCTTTTACACTGTATTGCTTTTTAGTGTGATGAGACTTGTGTGTACTCATTTTGCCTGAAAATGAAAAAATTTAATGAAGTTATGAAGGTTTTATATAAAATTTTCGAAATGCAATTAAAAAATCTAAAATTTTCTGAATAACTCGAAAGTTCTTAAAATATTCACAAACTTTCTCAGAAATTCTACAAAACCATCTAAAGTCCATAAATTTATAAAATAACTATAACTTATTGAAATTCAATTACCAACTTTGAAATTTCATAAAATCTTCTGAATTTCATCAAATGATTGAAAATTTTATCAGAACTTCTGGAAACTATTAAAAGTTTCAATTAATTATCGAAAATCTTGAAATTTCATCGCCAGGCTGTATTTTTCCTACCAACAACAGCGTATGGTTTCCAAAACTTATACCCCATCGGATCATTATCGTCACTGATGAATTTAATTTGTCACTTATTTTTTCCAACACTGTTCAAAAATTAATACTCGATTGATTTTTTTTATTTAAAAAAATAAACACAAATTTGAATAGATTGCGCGCGCAAAATAAATAGATGCGCAAACTATTGAAAAAAAAAATTCCGATTTTCAATTTTTGCCAGAAAGCACCAAACTCGACTAAATTGCGCGCGCAAACTCCACGGGAGGGGACGGTAGCCATATTTTTTTTCCCAAAGAAAGTCTCTTAAATTCATCTAATGATAAAAATGAAAATTTCTGGCAAATTTTGCACAAATTGTGATGAAGTCAATGGAAATAACTTTTATCATAAAATTTTAAAAATAATAACAATAATTGATCAATTGGGAAATAATGTCAACGATATATCTTCTAAGGTTAATAGTATAGAATCCATTATTAATATATATGACAAAAAATTTCCAAAACTATCCAAGGAAATAATCGACATCTTCACTCGATGAATTATAGTTGGTACACAAACTGAAGAACAGGATTATCTTCTTATTGCATCAGTGACTGTACCAAATGAATATAAATGCCTAATTTTAGATATATTAGCATGACATCTAACATCTCGCAATTTTGCTGAGTCAAAATTTCTTCATCATCACATACAGAACACCATATTAGATGCAATTTAAAGCTAGATTCTAGAATCTCAAGCTACGCTGCAAGGTCATATTTAAAGACACCCTTTGCACCATCGAAAGCAGAAGTAGTAAAATGCAAACCTAAGAGTCTTAACCGCTTTTGCAAGATGAATTGACAAATTGCATGCTGTCGATGAAATGAGCATGCTTTTTGTTAATGTATGCGATTTCTACTTAGTCGGAATAATATTTAATTCCCAAGAACGGAAATTATTTAAAACGTGCTTTAAAATGTGTTGCAGGTCGTATTCCCTCAAATTATGAAAAACAATAGGAAATACGACCAGAAACATTAAATTTGCTACAGACAGCACAGACATACTTGCCTATGAAAGGATCATGGTCCCTAACTCGATCTCTTATAAAAAATTTACAAAGGTATCAAGTTCTAAAACATTTGAACTCGCTACTTATTGAAAAAAAATTGATCAAAATATTAAAAATTCTTACGAACTCTCTTAAAGATGATTGTCATTTAACTACATTATCATCTTCAGATATATTATCTAGTCCATTCGAAGGAATTTGTGCAGGTAACAAAAAGTTTTCTAGCTTTGATTGTTCAGTTGTTTCTTTCTACACAGCAGTAATTATAGTTTTATAATTTGAGATTGATTGGCGAATTTTCTGGTCTACACTTCAAGTGATCAGCACCATTTTTAAAAAAATGTTTAAAAGCTTGATCAATTATTGAAAATGCATTTGACAAAAATTTTTTTTTTCTAATACCAAAGGTCTATTTCTTGCTTTGAATACATTTTTTCCTACTCTAGTTGCTCTTTTTTGTCTGGGGCTAAAAGGCGGTGAGGCTAAGTACTTATCGTACCATATAAAAAAATCGCGGACATTATCTTACCAGTGAATGGTTTTCGAAGAGTACTTGTTATAAGATGGTGTGTAAATTATTTAGAGAAAAATACGTAAACTTTGTATACATAGATATATTATTACAAATACATAAAAATAAAATAAAATTATAATATAAATTGAAAATTACTAAAAAAATAGTATAATAAATAAAAAGTTAAAAATCAGAACTGTGCTTCAGTCCATTTACAATATATAAACATCTGAAAAGAGAAAAAAAATCGATAGCATACATAACCGATAAAAAAATAATATAAAATAAAGAATATTTCAAAACACTGACCTATGATACTGTATGATAAACTAGAAAACACGGAGTGAACAAAGTGACATTGCAAGGTCTACACATTTTTGTTTTTAGTTTTCTAATTTTTGACCCTTTTTTTGAACAGAGAGGACACAATCTTCTAGGATTTGGCTGGTTGGCGGTATCGGTTCAATGAAGTGTCTTTCGGTCAAACGTCGAGGATGAATAACAGCAGGCGTTATTCCACAAGGGGTAAAACTAAATAAGGGAAAATATTTGTCTATTGTTTTTTCTATTACATCTAAACAATAATACAGATGGATTGATCTTCCTCCCGATTTTTTATATAAAGTAAATGAATTCTACAAACTAAGTTCTAAAAAGTGGAAGAATATTTTCTTATAATACTTTTTACTCCTTTTCCTAGGGATTGGGTAGCCAGCAAGGTGTTGGTCCACGCGATCAACTCCACCAATTGTATATTTATAATCAACGACAACTCTTCGTTTATTTTTTGCTATGGTTCTAAAAATTGTTTCTACTGAGTCGTTGGTGTGCACTGTTGATAATAAGGTGACATATTTTCTATCTTTCCACATCAAAACTAGCATATTCTCTTTTCTATATACAAGAGTTTTACCCCTCGCTATTTTTCTGGTTCTGATGCTAGGAGGCATCCTTTCCGCTTTTTTTTGAACCGTGCCATACATCTAGGTCGATCTAGCTACTAAAATTTTCGCCAATTTTGGAGATGTATGATAATTGTCTGTGGCAAGGCAGTATAGTATCCCTTATCCAACAAAGGTTTCATCATAGTCAATACCGCTTTCTCTGTTACTGGTTGGTCCAGAAAATCACTATCGTAAGGAGTGTCTTTGCCAGTATATATCATTGTTTTCCCAACGTATCCCGTTTTAGATTTGCACAATGCAAATATTTTTGATAGTATGTATTTGTTCCACCCCAATCTGCCTTTTTACAAAAGGAAGTTTTCATCTATAGTTACATTATAGAGTAAACTTTGGAAAACTTCTCTTGATGTTTTTTGTGTATTGTCCAAATTTTATTTAATTTTGGATTGGGGTGTGTTTGCGGATCATACGTGAAATTATCAGAGAAATGCAAAATTTTTTAATCTGTTTGAATCGTTTTAGTGGCATGGTTTTTCCAAAATATGGCGAAAATAATAATGGCCTTGTCGACCAATTCAAATCTAGATCAGGCATTCTCCTTATGCTTTGTAAAACATTGAGCATAAGAAATATCCGCCGCTCTGGTCCTGTTACATCAACCCAGTTCTTCGGAAACGTCCTTCGTGACGTCGAAGGTCTCAATTGTGCCTGTTGATGTGTTGGATGATGTCCTCATCAAAATATACATCTAAAAACTGTAGAATATTGTCTTCTTCAATTTCCACATTTATTCTTGAATTTCTAGTAAAAGAAAATCTTCCAGATGGAGGTTCTGATGGAAGATTTTCGTTTAGTTCGTACAAAACTTGGCTTTGGTTTACAGGTGGTGCAAGTGTCTCATTGATCTCGCTTTCCGAAGATGCAGAAGATGTTGAAAAACAATTTCTTTCTGGAGTCTTCAACACCAGAAAAAACCCAATCACCCTCGACCCTATGCACTCGATTATACTTTCGTTCCCAAATTTCGATTCATCAAGTTGAACCAATACACCAGGCCCACAAATTCTTAAATCCTCACTACTGACGATTCACATACCTTTGTTAACTATTTTTAAAATTCTTTTAACTGTTTTGCTACTATGACCAATAATTGTAGTTATATAATTATGTCCTACTTTACAAAACCAAAAATAAGCTATCTGTAGAACTTCACTGATTTTTAATGATTTATTTTTAAAAATCAAATCAGTTAACAGAGAAAAGATTTTTCTGTATGACTTTACATTGATAAAAAAATTATTTTTTAAGATGAACCATCTTTGAGACAAGCAGTTATTGGCAAAATCAAAGCGTTTTGATGGGCAAACTGCACATTTTTCTTTATCAAAAATTTCTTTTAATTCTTTTCGGAGTGGAATCATTTTAGGGATGTAAATTAAAATAAAATTAAAAATTAAAAAAAAAACAGCTCATTAGGACTCGAACTCGGGAGTAGATAAGTACAAGAGATCCATAAAATGACCCAAGAAGAACGTTTTGAACATAAATATCGTAAAATAATGTTCTTGGAAATATCGCTCATATGTTTGTTCTCGCCCGGTATCAGATTTCTTATTCAAACGACAATAATTTTTCAACATGAGTTTTCGCGCTTTTGTGCTCGATCGCCCGAAATGGTATACATCGGTTGCGCTCATATTAATGATTATGCAACATTGAAATTTACGCCTATAAATTGATATTATTTCAATTATCGTAAATATCGGAATGTGTCGCACTTTCATATAAGCCGGTCTCCCGTTTTTTCAGTAAAATAATGAATATTATCAACACATAAGTCGCTTCTCTATATAAGCCACATATGTATATAATATTAACCATTAACTAAAATATTAAATTGTAAAAAACATGATTTTTATTAAGGTTTTAATTAATTAAGTTAGTAATTTTCATTAGTCCTTTTTTAAAGAATTCTAAACATATTTCAATCATCATCTGTGAACCTATAAATGTTTTCATCAGTTCCAGAATTTAATTGCTCTGCATTTATCGATTTCATTCTCTGACAGCCTCGTTTAAAGTAGTAAATGTTAATAGTAGCTAATATCAAAAATTGTGATTTTCCCAAGCCTTTCGTTTATCCGATTACAAACTTTCCAAAATATATAACTTGAATGAAGTAGTGTCTCTTTTTCTTTAAATTACCTCATTATGGTTATAGCATAGCCTAACGAATATCACATTTCTTTAGTTTTTTCAAAATATAATTACTTTTAAGTGAAACATCGGTATCAAAATTTATGTGTTATACTTGTGTGTTGTGGCATATAAAACATTTTAACAATGACTCGATTTAGGTTTTTTTTTGATTTCAACTTAAACTAACTACATTTAAATGTTACTGATCACAAAGCAGTATCGGATATATTTACTTTAAAAATTAATATTTTTCTTTGTAAAATTAAATTTCAATCAATGTAATACTTAGACAGTTAAGATAGATTATCATTATTATTCTTTGGACACCGCACCTCAAAATTATTAATTTCTTTTAACACCAGTTCACTGCTTATTTTTATCCATCCTAAATTAAATATAAATCAGTGTGATTTTTGTAACAATTATATAACGGATACTTGTGGGGATGATGGTTGTACATGTTTTGTTAATCTAGAGAAGTGAGAAATATGTCATGTTTTACTTGCTGGATTGCAAAAAATGTATAAATGCAACATTTGTAAAATCTAAATTTAATACATTTATAATATATTCGGTTATAAATTCTTTCGGAGTTTTGATATACTTATCTATGAAGTGCTATGGTAGTTTATCAGCTTTATTTGAAAGCCAAATAAGTTATGAACAAGTCTGATATTAGAAATTGCATTGAATATCACAACACATTTTATTTTAACTAAGTTAGTCATCCGACAGACATTTAATTTCAACTATTTTTTTAAATTTGTAAAATTCCCAGTATTATTTGTTCTATTAGGTAATTTATCGTTTTACCATTGAATGGTCAGTGATATTATATAATTTCAGTGATAAAATATAGTTAAATGTCAATAATATCTGATTGCATCATTTGATATTTAAATTCTCCTTAGCTTATTGGGTCTTGTTTTGTATTACTGATTTAGCCTAAACACTTCTAGCAGCTAATTTGAACATATAATTTTCATATTTTGATGAAATTGAGTTCTCCAGATAAGATTCTCGAGCCACATACAATATGCCAATTTTGTGTTTCTAAAATTCGAATTTGGCAATAATAAACTGAAATTCTTATCTAAAAGAAACAACGAAACCCATTTCAATTATTGCTAATCTGTATTATTAGCATCAGATCAAAATTGTATGTTATAAATTTTTAATATTTTACTAATATAAATACTATTTTCATTTGTGGATATTGCCAAATATGATGTTCAAATGAGTTATTTTTACTGATTTTATTTCAAAATCCTAATGTTATGTAGAAACCTGTTAATATTTTTAAAAATGAATAAGGGGTGAAAATCTCACTGAGAGAAGTATGCATTGACTACTGTCGGGATACTGATCAGTGGTTGCGTGTTATATTAAATATAATCTGACAAATAAGAGACGTCTAATTAATATAACAATCCATGTAACACAATAAAATAAATTATAATATAATCAAAAGCAATGAAAACGTTTATTTTGATTATATTTATGTTTTACAGCTAAAATAATTTCGTGAGCTGAACTGATTGTATTTTTGGACTGTTGATAATTTGGAATTTATTTGAATTCTTCTGTTGAAATTGTTTACGTCTTTTTGACATTTTTTTGTATGTTTTGAACTTTCCAGTATTTTTAGATATTAAAACAAACCTTTTCTCTATTTCTCTAGTATTTTGTTCTTTTTATAATTTATAATTAAATTTTAAAGTTATACTTTTGCTGTTAATAATTATAGATATTGATAAAATTTTACTATATTTTAAATACAATTACATTCGAATTGACATATTTATAATATACAAAGTTGACCATTTTTGCCGCTTTTTCTTTTCATTCCGCTTTTAAACAATGACTTTATCCGTATTAAATTGAGTCAAGTGATTTTTATGGTCATTATAAAGTTAAACGTACGGATCAAAGGTTTAGGTCTGGCATACTTGATAATATCGATTCATTGTATTGTGGCTGTTGTCATCATGGCTTGTAGATTGACAATACTTTGGAAAACGTTTACCTGAAATATGAAAAAGTTAAATAATACTGAAAGTAATTAGTAGACGCTTATATTTAACATTCACAATAGAGACTTTTTCACGTTCATAATTTGTTTCATAAAATGTTCTGTAATCCATGTTTTCAATGTCTATATTTAAATCATCTAATTTATTAATATTTCAATTATAAAATAATAATTATCATTTTTATCTTCATTTCTTTAATTAATCGATATTGAATTAGGAATACTGAAAGTTAATTAAACCTTCATTAAAAAATATCAAAAATTACTTGCATCATATCCATCAAAAGGTCTTAAGGGTTTGTCATCTTTGCCAATATTCAACAAGTTAATAGTTAATTAGTTATATTATAAATAAACTTACTTTTGGTAACTATACTACTCTACTTCTCCGAAATTGTCTGAGATGATGCCCGTGATGTAAAAACATTGATGTTATGTGAGGAATTCTGGACATGCATAACCAGTTAAACCAACATAATTTATCTTGAAATATGTTGACGTAACTAGTTTGCAGTGGTCAACATCTTCGTGATTGACAGCTACGCAAAATTTATAAGTATTGCAACAATTCACTAAAAAATATAAAAGTAAATGAAATATACATAACTTTGTTAATATTTTAATAATAATTTAAATAAAAACTGTTGGTTTAAACTACAAAATTGGTATTTTTTACTAAATAAAATCGATTTTTTACTACTTATTGATTTATCAATTAATTTTTCAAAAAATATTTGCTTATGTAATAAATTATTGGTTGATTCGATACAAAGAAATAAATCGTATAAAATATAACTAAGATATTTGAAAACTATATTTAATAACATAGGTTTCTATAGTTACATTAAAAAGATTTATTTCAAAATATGATAGCCACATCAGAAAATTAATTTTTTGATGAAATTGTTTAAATAAATTACGAAACGAAAAGTTTTTGTACAAAGAATCTATAAGTTATGTATATTTATTCTTATATTTAATTAATTATTAAATTAATAATTGGTTTTGCCACTAAAAAAATAAATTTCAGCAATTTTATTCCAAATTTTTTAGAATAAATTTATCGAAAGATAATCTTTCTTTCCTCAACCATAAACTTCTATAGAAATCTTGAAATGTATTATACAGTTTGCTGCATTTCACTGTTAGGTGTTCTATTATTGGCCAAAATTTTCTCACAATCAATTTTCTTTAGTTCTTTGTAATTTTAAAATTGTACATTTAATTTATAAGTTTGTCTTTGGTGAACACATTTCGAAAAAATGGTGTTTCCGTTGTTTTTCTTGTAGATCAAGTTTTCAATTGATTTTCAAAGATTTTTTTATTCAATAAATATTTAAAGTTCTTCGACATTGTATTTCTCCAGTTTGAATTAGATTTGGGTTTTCCGTGCGTTTGACTAGTATACCGATTAGTTTATCTTGTTATTATATTCAGTAAGTTTTTATCGAAAAGTAAAAAATAAACCACTTCAAAGCATTTTAATCATAAGTAAATGAATGAGTTACTCGAGATCTTTATGAAGTATTTTAGGATTTAAGTTTATTATTTCCATTTCATTATCCTTTTATATCTAAATTATAAAATTATTTAGTCATATTTTTGGGTTTTTGTACTATAATTTATTTTTGTTACTACTACTTTCGGTAATATAAGTCTTTACACATGAATCTCTCATTTATAATATGAATCTACTTTTTTCATAATTTTATCAATTTCAGTTTTCATTTCTTTTTCACTCAACAAACTCGACACTTAAAAATAAATCAAATATATGTTATGTTTATTTTAACATTTTTTATAATAAAATTAAAAAAAGTGTACCGAAAATTTGTGAATATCAATAAATCATCTGATTCATAGTAAATTAAAAAAATTCTTTATGTCATTAAAAATAAACTAATTCCCTGTAAACAAAACCAAACTTAGACAGTGCGAATGTCAATTAAGAGATAGTGCTGATCGGCACTGTTGACAATATATCCTGAATGGGTTAACACTCTGTTAGGATTTGAGTCTCTATTGTGGTTACTAAAATAAGTTTAGGAACTAAGATTTTTGTGATTATGTTACTTTTCTCTAGGAATGATGCTTATGAAAACTATTTCGACACTTTTCTTAATAATCTAAAAAGAAACTCAGTTTTTACTTTTGTATAATCTTTCAACTCACTTAGGAGGATGAATTTCATAGCTCGGATTTAGTAATGTTGATTAGCAACACGTATTATTTAATAAAACCATTCTGCTTTACAATCTTCGATACAATAACTTCGATTTACTTCGTCTTAATTCCAAACTTCAAATCCCTTAAAATAAACTAACAAAATGTAAGACCCGTTTAAAAATGAATCTCACTCCATACAATCACCGGCAATTGAAATCATATTTGATAGGGAAAATATACAAAAAAATCAAAATCCCATTTATGAAAATTCCCGCTAAAGGGAAAATAAAATTCTAAAATCATCCCATTAAATGAGAAAATTAATATACACATAAATTGGGAAACAAAATTTTAAAAATTAAAACGATTTTTTAAAATTAATAAATAATCATCGATAAATAAAATATCTTAGACTAACTATAGTTTAGAAGTTGATAATTTTTCTTCAATTACATCATTAGGCATTATTGTAAATTTAGTACAATTTTGAAAAACAAATCCGAAGCCATTATCAGTTTTCTAATTCATTATGTTATCATCGACACTTCAGTTTTTCATCGAGTTTGCACTATAAGTACCAAAATTTAGGTGAATATTTAGCGGTTCATTTATCGTAATGAAGACTACCAATATATTAAATATGAGTGCAATATTCGCTAGATAGGGCTATCATCTCAATTACTTTGAAAATTAATTACTAATACTAATAAATATATTAATGTGCTACGTTGTGTGTAACTTATCGAGCGGGCACGCCTTGAGCTTAACTCAAATTAAAGGCAAGATATGATGGTAATTAGGAGTACAATACAGAGTTATACTTACTCAGTAATTTTATATTCAGATCACATTCAAATTTGATCCTTATATTTTATGATACAATATATCACATTTTAATATCATACTTGACATAATAAATTTTTACTAGCTTTATTACCAGGCTTCGCCGTGGATAGATTCAAACTCATTCTTTATTCATTAAAATTAATTTTATCAATCATGTTATTACAAATTTATTTTAATACTTGGCTATGTTCAAGATTTTTAGTCTCTTGTTGATAATTGGCAATGATGAAATATATTGAAGGATTCTTCATCCTTATATTCTTACATACAGCTGCTTATATGAAAAGCAGTCGTCTGTCAAATCCAAGCCTGCGCCTTTGAGTGATTGTATTTGTGCGTTATTGATTGTGGTTGCAAAAGTTGAAAGTTGAAAATAGCACAATTGACATAGAAATGCAGCCCCAACGAAATTTGCTAGAAATGTCACGGAATTTTCCTTTTTAAATGAAACCTACTTAATCAATTAAAAGAGGTTTACTATTCTACAATTTACTTATTCATTTACTTTTTTTTGATATTTTTGTATTAAACAATTTATATATATATATATATATATATATATTTGGGTGGTTCTTATTTTTCAACTTTCAAAAAATGCCTGTCTCACCCTTTTATTTTTTTCCTATATATAAGAATAAAAATTTAGGCCAAATATGAGCTCAATTGAACAACATTTAGAGGTAGCTCAATGAAGTCAAAGTTTTATTATAGACCGCATTATCAAAAATAGTGAAATATATAACCCCCACTACTGCTGAGTTTAAAATTTAGCAATAGATTATCATTTAAATCATCCCTGATTTTGTTACTTACTACTCAGTGTGTGGGAACCAGCCTTTGGTGTTCTTGTTCTACTTCTTCAATATTTTGTGCAACTAACTGTCTGGTGAAGTTATGTACTGATTATCTGCTAACTTATTGTTTACATTTTTGTGTAGCTTCTGGTTGAAAATATTGTAATAGTTTTTCTGTTACTGCAATAGTGGCAACCTGACTGTGAATTGTAGTTGCAGTTTTACTGGACTTAGTGGATTGCTAGCAGTAATTAATAAATAATTTCTCACTGTAAATCAAATCATGACATACATTGTATTGTACTTCACTTACTTTTAGAATGAACAGTACCAGGTCTAAGACAAAGGTGTATCTGATGGAGAGTTATACAGAGGTTTTGACTTGTGGGAAGTTGCCTTCATTACGGCAGGTACTCGGTCTTTTCCTTCATGAACACAAAGAGAATGGCAAAACAATACGAGAGGCATCAACGATTGCCATTGAAAGTACTGCTAAGTTTTGGCAAAAGGCAAGAATACCAACAAGGGCAGTTCAGCATTGTCAAACTAAGCTCTAATGGCATCTACTAAAGAAAAATGCATCAAGGAAAACTGAGACACAGAAGGCTAAGGAAGCTGCATTTTGTTCTAGGCTGGATGATTTATTTGACATCGCCCATGCCGATGCACTCAAGAATATAAAGATAGAAGAAGACAGAGAATTTCTTATAGCTCAGAGGGAGAAGGGACGGAGAGGGGCTTGACGTAACTCTTATCAATAAAGAGCAAAGAGCATCTGAAGCTAGGGACAAGCTTGCGGCTAGACGGCATCGAGCAGTGTGTAACCAGCAGCAGTTGGATGCGAAGGCTGAACTCAGTGAACTGGACAGCCGCAGCAACAGCTCCACATCTGAATCTGACGAATCAGGTGATGAATTGCAGGGTACTACTGGCGGAGTTCACACGCCTGTTCGATCTCAACGCAAGAGAGGGAGATGTCCTCATTGATGTCCTCATTGATCTTCCGCAGGTACCGCTTGGCCTGCTCCACTTGCCGGTTTGTCTCGGCTTGATGTCTCTCGAGGTGCGCCAGTAAATACTCGGCCTGTCCTCGCATTTCTCTAGCCGGATTTCTTCCTGGCTCTCTCTTAATAGCCAAGTATGGAAGGTCGACATCATCAGTAACTCGTTGTATGCCAGCTCAGGTTTCACGGACTGGGGAGATAGAAAATCCCGCGTCCCACATCGCCTGCCTGCATCTGACAGCCGAGTGAGCGGGGAAATGGGCTATCACTCGGGATGCGTCGATCCACGAGTCTTCTAGAAACAATAAAATTATCATTCACTAATTAATATCGACTGGGTTATTTATTTTGATTGACTGACTTCGGATCTGGGCAGTTTAATGTGACTTATACGGCGTCCTGCGCCAGGGATCAAAATTCATGGGCCTATTCACGTAGTAGTTTCCGAAATTTTCACAATTCGTTGGTAGTGGTCCAGAGATTCGTCAACAACATCGTTTCCGGGGGGCCTCCTCGAGGTTCCCTCTTCCCACGGTCACGTTATAAATTCGTGATTAACTAACTGTTAGTAAACCCTTTTTTCATTTTTGACATTAGTTAAACTGTATTCCGCCAAAAGTTTACTCTGGGAATGAGGTTTAGATCTCCTCATCCTTACCCCTTTAGACGATTATGATTATACTCAATTAATTCAGCTGTAACTCGCTTTAATATGCGGGTCCAATTGGGTAATAGTTTACCTACTTTTCTCAAGTCCGTTGAATACTCACGCCATCTGTGATACTGTGGGTTTTGTTCCAATTTAATGAATATCTAAATTAATATAGTTTAAGATAGAGCGTCAGTTGGACGATTCGGCTCT
The DNA here is from genome assembly GCA_022537955.1 of Schmidtea mediterranea. Taxonomy (NCBI): domain Eukaryota; kingdom Metazoa; phylum Platyhelminthes; order Tricladida; family Dugesiidae; genus Schmidtea; species Schmidtea mediterranea. The sequence goes on from CM039680.1 coordinate 220,780,977, forward strand.
ACGGGTGACTTGATGATCGCCGAGTTCCAAAAGATGCTAACACGTTTATATGGATATAATCACAATCGTCCATCCGTCTACACTCAGTTTACTCATATACTAATCAATTATCAAACATTTAAGTCTAAAATAATACTGTACATTTCATTCAAAATTATTTGGTCGTCAATACTCAATTTACTTATAGTTACTAATAGCTGACAAACATTGAAATGGTACTCGTACGTTCATGTAGATGCATTTAATTGAAATCATTTATTCATCAAAGTTTACTTTACTTATAATAACTACTAAATTAATAAACATTTGGTTTATTTATCCAAGTTTACTTTACTTACACTCCCGCACACTCCCTCAACAGCTGTTGGTTTATTCCTCACCAGTTATCGACGGTTGGAACACGCTGTGCATCGATTTTTGTTAAGTTAGTTGTCGTGATATTTCACAAAATGTCATGTTCCTTCTCTCTCCGGTGGCCTTATTTATGGATTTGGAATTCTGTTAAATCACGACAAGTGGCTACCGACAAAAATAAAATCGATCGGCGAGAATTTTCTCGATCAAGTGGTTTCACCTTTCTCTAAGAAATTACTAGTGGCAGATCTTTGTCCCGCTAATTATTACTCGTCCACACGGTAAGTTATTTATTTTATCTCCTATATGATTTTATCCATTACTAGTTGACAATATTGGAGTCTGGGTTTTTCTGACAGGTTGTTTAGGTGTCTCCTCAGCATGGCATCGGGGTATATTCAAAATGGATGTTATCAAAGTCAGACGGTGTACGTCGAATGGATTCAGTTATTGTTTGTTACGAGACTTCTTGCCAATGAAGCTTACAAATACCTCCTATGTACTGTTTCCAATCAAGACTATTGTGATCAGTGAAATATTTTTGCACTTTAATAAGTAAACTTGTTCGTTGTATTTTTGTTTTATCAACGTTTTGGAATTAATTTAATTTAATGTGGGAATTTTTTGGCGCTATTTATTTAACTAGTTTATTATTATTTGGTTCATACGATTGATAGAAATTTATGGAACTATGCGTTTCCCTTTTGATGATCATTATATTTTACAAAATTGGTTTCACCTAGAAGTTATTTTATTAATCCAGTTACCTCGGGTATTAGTTTCATGTAGACTTGAATTTTTTTTGTACATGATATTGATCCTAGATTTTAGTTTATCGAAACTCTTATAGTTCGATATTTTAGTTCAGTCAACGAACTCATTTAATGACTAGTGGTTTTACAAGCCTATTTCCATTTTGATCAGAGCACCTCGAGGTTTAATATATTTAACTACTCCCTCACTCATTTATAAACTTCACATTCTGGTCAGAGTATTTTGAGATTTTAATCTTACTAGACACTTATATATCCCGATTGTATTTATTTACTGATTTTGTAAACTTCTCTACATTTCGAATATGACATCTTAGATTCATTAACAAGTTTCTTAATACTCTTAACAAAATTCTTTACATTTTTAGTATAGCATTTTAGTTTCATTAACAAGTTTCTCAATATTTTTAATAAAGTTTCATTAACAAGTTTCTCAATATTTTTAATAAAATTCTTTATATTTTTAGCATAGCAACGATTTTACTATTGAAGAATCCCGTCACTTTCCCTTAATTGATCCTAGACGCGTTTGTGTTTATATTATAGTTAATGAGTGCCCACTGGACTACTCGGTGTTTGAATTTTAACCGTATGTGAAAAATAATTTAGGTCGAGTTTATGGGAAATAATGAGTGATGACGAAACAGCCAAAAGACTATTTCCCCTTCACTCTTTTCCCCTACACGGAATAATATTGACGTTCCAGCTCCTGCGTTCTCACGCCGGAGCCTTCACAGGCACGAATTTTTGGCGATTATACACGCACTTACACAATTCGAATTGTATGTTTGATTTTAATAGCTTGTAATATGTTTCGGCTGTGGGCCCGAAAAATTTCGACAGGAAAATTCTATTTACTTGGATTAATATATATTTTGCCACATAATACATTGTAGTTCATAAATCTTCGTGCATAATACATCATCATTCTCTCCCCACTCCGACATCCAAGCAGAGCTCATTTGAGGTTGCAATGATGCGACGTGGAGAGAATTTTCGAACATTCTCTCACTCACATCGAAGTTTCTGGGTTTCCAAACTGGTTAAGACTGCTTCAGATTAGAATCTATTTCAAGTTTTGTAAAAACTGATTAAAATTATGTGAAAATGAATCGGTATATATACCTATTGTGCGATCCTAACCTTGCGTGTTATTTTTTCTTTTGAATTTTTTAATTGAATTGTTTCCAATTCAAATTATTTTATTTTTATTCCATCTTCATGGAATTTTGCATTTTTTTGTAAATTGTCAAATTTCGGTCAAATTGTTAGGTTTTCATGTTATTTTTGTGTTTATTTCGTGCGGATCTTGTTGCATTTTGTTATTATTTTAATTTATTTTTGTGTTTTATAATTTTATATTTAATTGTCTTTCTTACATTTTTGCAGGGTTAGTTGATGTTTTAATAGGTTCGATTTTAAATCTACATGTTATGTTTACGTGTGTATTACCGATTCATTTAAACATTTTCAAGGCCGTCTGTGTTCTGGCCCAACATAAAACACTCATGGGCCCATAAAATTGCGACCCGCAATTTCAAAAGTCGTTCAGATTCTACTTTTATACACTAGTTTGAGTCTACGAGCTCTCTAGTCGTGATCTCAATACCCACATTCATAAAAGGTTTCTACGTTGTACATAATTGTCAAGATAAAGGTGGACTTACAGTCCGGCTACTATACATATGATCAAATTGAAGTCAAATTTAATCAAAGTGAAGTCGAATAGTTTTTAAAGTTCAACATGAATCAGTGTTACTATACAGTAAATTTGGTCTCGAACGAATCATTGACGGCTTGGGTTTCGCTTTCTAGTTGGTTTTCTCGTTTGGTTGGGTCCGATTGGCATGGTTGGTTGATGGAGGTAAGCGAGAGTTTTGATGTTTCATTGGTTTTATTGATGTTTCGGATTCGGTTAAGTATTTCTCTAGTTCTCTGGGTTGGGGTATTTTGTTTCTGTCGTTTTGTTATGGTTAAGCAGGTGATAAGACAGCATATCAGGTATACGACGTTCAAAGTTATACTGATCATTAGGATTTGTTCAATTTGTGAGATTGTTAAGTTGGGTTCGTATTTCTGTTGGAATTTATTCTGTTTGTGCTTTTTAGCTGACAAGGTGATTTTTAAGATTTCACGCATTGGTTTGTTCTCGGGGTTTGTTTTGACTTTTTCTTGGATTTGTCCGATGATTATTTCCAAGATTTTCTTTATCTCTAGGTTCTCATTTTTCATTCTTGACACCTCATCACTTTTATTCAGATTGGTCTGTATCATTTGCTGGGTTTTTCTGATACTTTGCTTTAGTTCGTCGTTTGTCCTTTCATTTTCTTTTATTGGGCATTGGGTACACTGTAGAGTTATTTGTTGACATTCTTCATTTTCGGGGTTTCTGCAGATCTCTTTGTAATCTGCGCAGGTGCTGTCTTCTCTTCTGAATGGGTGGGTTTTCTCACATCTCTCTAAAGGGTTTTTGGTGACGCATATTCTCGTTGTTGCCATTTTCATTGTCCATAGTTTTAGATTCATTTCTCGCTTTTTCTAATATACATTGGTTATTCTAAGTTTATTCACAATGTTATTCAACTATATACAGTGAAGTTTATTCCTTTTTTACTCTTTCTCTTTTCTCGGAGGTGAGTGTATCTCGCACTCTTCTTTTGCCTTTCTTTCATGAAAATCTTATTATTAGGACTTTAGTTGTTCTTTGTTCTTTTCGATTATCCTCCGTTGTTTGTTTATTTGTATTCGGAGATTCTTCTCATTTGCTTGTTTTCTTTTGAGTGGGCGTTTGTAGTTGATTTGGTCGATTGTCTGCTTCTTGAGTTTTCGTTTCGATTCTCGGAGTTCCTCTTTTAACGATTCAATTTCCTCTCGAGTTTGTTGGTGATTTTGTTTTATTTCTCTCGCTTCTTTACAACTCTCTTCTAGCTGTATTAAATATCTCTGTTCGCTTTTTCTGCTTTCTCTCATCTTTTCTGCTTATGTTTTCCAATAGTCTTCCAAAATTACTCGAGTTTTTATCTTTGCTGATTCTTGTCTCAAATATTCGTTTTCTCTCTTTTGCTTTCTGCCATCTCCCATACTAGTTGTTAATTTTCGCTTCACTGTATTGACTAGTTGTTTTGTTTGGGTTAGTTTTTGACTTATTCGTGCGATTTCTAATTCTTGTTCTTCTACTATTTCTCGCCATTCTTTTCTTTCAGTTCTCAATTTCTTACTGTAATACTCTAATGGTTCTTGTTCAATTGGTTGCGCTAATTGGATAGGAATTGGTTGGTATTTATCGTATTTATTCTTGCCGTCTTCTTGATTCATTTGAGTTGGTGTTTCGTTCGAGTTCATGCTAAATATACATTATTTCAGCTTTTTACAATTTTCTGTTTTTATCATTTTTATTATTTTTTATCTTTTTACACTTTTTACAATTTTATTTTCTTAATCATACAAATGTTTCCTCCATTTACCCAAATCCCTCATCTGGTTCTGCGGGAACTTGGGTTGGTATTTCCGTTGGGTATACAGGTACGAGTAAGTTTGGTGGTCGGTTCTGCAGTGTGGTTACTTCCTCTCGTAAGGTATTTGATATCTGCAACTCCTCATCTAATAGGTAGGTTAGGTATTCCACATTTTCTGCCAGTCCTTCCACTTGCGTTTCTAGATGATGCGTTTTCAACTTTTCAACTTTTCAATTTCCTTTCTTAGGTTCTGCTCGTTTTCCTCATACCCTTGCTTTATCGTTTTTATCTCTGCTTGAACTTTTCCTCTAAGTTGTTCGTTGATTTCGAGTTGATGCCGTAATTGGATTTCTTTAAACACCACTACTCCTCGATGTCCATTCACATCCTGTTGTAGTTCGATTAGTTTCTCGTCTAACTGTTGCTTTTGTCGTTTTTCATCGGCTAATTCGTTTTGTGTTTCCAGTACTTTCTGGTTTAGCTGATCAATCCATCTCCTGTGGCTGGTTTCGTTTTTTCTGAGACTTCGTATTGTGCTTTGTCTGAGTCGTTCCCGAAATTCCATTGTTTGGATCTGGTTTTTGTAGTCTTCAATTGTTCGTTTTTGGTCTTCGATCTGTTCCCATAGTTCCCAATCTTCCATATTTAATAACTTCTTGGGCAATCGTATCACCGCTTGTGTCGAGTTGTACCATTCTAGGTTGTTAACCAACCTTTCGCTGATTATTCTCCTCATTGTTTTGGTATTTACTCCTGATAGTAACATTAGTGTCCTTGTTTTTGGTCGATCTAGGATATCCTCCACTTGTTGATTTGTGATTACTATTTCTACATTCTTCGATTCTTTTTCCTCTTTATACATACATTTTCCTTTATGTTTTAATTTTGAAACGTTTTGATCTGGTATTGGCTGTTGGTTTTTGCATCCCTTGCACATTATTCCTCGTGCTGTTCGACAATATCCTTAACTTGCAAATTCTGCTGTTCTTGGGTTTCTTTTGAAAGTTTTTATCCTTTCTTCAAATGTTCTCTTTGTAGTCTCTCCTTCCCATTTAGTTCGATTGGGTCCTCGAAATTCTTTGTTATTACTATCTTTTTCTCTCCTCCTTTTTCATCTTTGTCCACTTCTAATTTTGGAGATCCTTCTAGTCTGTTTGTTGCTTGATTTCTGACGTCGAGATTAATTCTAAATGGACAGGTTGAGAATTTCCTCAGGTGTTCTTATTTTGCTGTTTCTCCTTTCTCCCATTGTGCGAGTTTTCCTTGACAAAAGAATCATGTTACTTCGTCTGGTAATTTCAAAGTTCCTGTAAAATAGAATCCCTGTGCGGCTAATTCTTGGCTTTGTTGGTCGGTGAATACCTTGTTACCTTTGAATGTTAAATATCTTTGTTCCTCTTTTCTCAGCTGCTCGTCTTTCACTCTTTTTTTTGTGAGTATAACACTTTCATGGTTTGTTGTGGCCTTCTTGTCCCGTCATAATTCATATAATATGCAATTGCCGTTGTTAGTGTATTGACTTTTTCTTCCTCTTCTGGTTTTTTCCACAGTTTCGCCCACATTGATTCTGATTCCTCTCTTATTTTTACTGTTATTTCTTCACTGCTTCCGTTCGCCATCTAATAATAAATGTCGTCATTGTTTTGAAATTTAATTTTTCTGATTTTTCTAATTATTTGTACTTTTTGATTTTTATGTGATTTTATTATTTTTTATTTACAATCTATTTACATTTTCCTTCCTTCTTTACAACGTCTTCTCCGGGTTTTCTACTTCTAGCTTTATATACAAATTGTCTTCTCGCAAGAATCCTTCTTCTCTTAATCGTTGTTGTGAATAGAAGAATGGTGTACCTACTGCCGTATTCCAGGCAGTTGTTGGTCTTCCTAGTTGGGGTTCGTTTCCTGCTCTGATGGGATTGCGATATTCCTCTCGCCCTAGCATTTTTAATATAATATACTGCTTGAAAGGCCACGTTAATAGTTTGCCATATTCTCCTCTTCCTACTCTAAAGAAGACACTGATATGGGTGCCTGTTGCATTTCCATCTCCATTTGGATATAGTCTAATACCCATCTTGTATCCGTTTTTCCAACTATATATCGGTGGACTATCTATGATTCTTTGCACTCCATCTTTTGCTCTTTGTAGCTTTTCTGCGAATCCAGTTATTCTCCATATAAAGGGCGTTGTGGGTAGTTTTCTAGCTACCGGGCTGGTTGTTTCTAGATCCTGTATGCTGCTGATTATTTGTTGCATTCTCTCTTCCATTTCGGCCATTTTCTTGGATGTATTTTCTTGGCTTTTTTCGAAGTTCTTTCTGGATTCTAGTATTTCTCTCATCAGTGCTTTGTGTGCGTCCATTTCTGTTCGTAAGCTTTTCACTTCCCCTGCTATCATTCCTACCGTTTTCATCATGATTTCTGTGTGCTCGATACTGTTTTCTATTATATGTTTTTGCATTTCTGCTATTGGTAGTCGTGCTTAGCAATTGAATAGTTCTAACTGGGCATTTGACTGGTTTGCCAATACATTCATTCCAATGTTCTTTTAGTTTAACTTTGTCTTTCCTGTTGCAGTTCTTGGCACATATTCCTTCGTAGGAATCGCATATTTGTTCTTCACTTGGATTCCGATGCTCCTTTTCTATTTTTATCCATTCGTCTATGGCTCCGCAGAATTCGCACTTTTCTTCTCTCTTGATGCACAATTTGTTGTGTTCTTCCATATTCTTTTTCGTTGTCTTACTTTGACATTTTTCACATGCTATCTCACTATATTCGCATTCTTTTGTGTGTCTTTCGGCTTCCTTCCTCAGTTCTTTCCATTCACACTCCTCTACTCGGCATTGGACTATTAGGTTATTTATTTCTTTGTTTGTGGCTTTGCTAACGTTGTAGGGTCTTCATCTCCTTCAAAAATCTCATCGCATCCAGGGCATTTTATTATTCTAATTTCTATTACCTCTATCGTACAATCCGTACATATTCTGCATCCGCATTTCGTCTGTCTTGATCCAATCAGTAGTTCTTTACATTTACAACATTTTAATCTTTCTTCTATATCATTCACCCTTCTGATCTTGTTTTTCATTATTTGTCTTGTAGCTTCGGATGGTTTCTCGCTTCCTCTTATTCTCTCTATAATTGTCTGCATATCTACAATAATTCTCTGATTACTTGACGTCGTTTACTTTTTATCGGCTTATTTACACATATTTACATAGTACGCTCTATTTTACTCTACTGTTGAATCCGGTTCTGGGTGAATTCTGGCATCGATGATATCCATTCCACCCAGCTTGCTGGATCTATATTCTGTTGGCTACTTCGTAATCTTCTAATTTCTTCAGCTTGCCATCTAACTTGGTTGTTTAATTGTTCATTTATTCTTTGTAGTTGTAATATGGTTCTCTGCTGATCTTCTATTCTTGCTGCTTGGTGTAAGCCTTGATTCACACTTTCTGTTAATACCATATGAGTGTTTGTCCATTGTGCTTGCGCATTGTTGGTTATTTGTGTCATTAATTCGCATTGACGTCTCCATATTACTTCGACTCCTTGGTCTTGATATATCCCTCGATCTAATTCTACTATCTCTATAGGTACGTTGGCAGCTGTAGGTTGTTGGATTACTTCCACAAATGGTTGTATTCTGGCTTGATATTGTCGGTTATCGTTATTCGGATCCATCTATCGATTATAATATGTGGTTAATTCATCTGCATTCTTTTCTGTTTGATTATTTTCTCTGGTGCATTTTTACAATATTTATACATAATTATACATATTATTACTATTATTATACTACATAATATTCTACACTTTATACATCGTCTCCATCTTGTCCTATACCATTGTCTCTGGGGGCTCTATACATAGTGTTCGTATATCCCCATATCTTTCGTCCGTTATCTGGTATACATCAAATTCGTTTGACCATTCCTGTAGTGTCTCAATAATGGGTGATTCTTTTAACCAGAGACCACTTGTACTTGAGTTTCCAGTGACTTCGTATTCTTCTGATTTTTCTGTATCGTATTGTTCCAATTCAATATCGTAGTTAAATTTTTCTATTGCTAGCCATAGTCTTTTCTTTTTTGGCTTCGGTTTGCATTTGTTGGTGGTTCTTACCAGTTGAATTATTATCAACATTATCACTATGCTTGCTACTGCACCGATTATCCAGATCATTTTTGTCGTCTCGTTGGGCTTCGTCGTTGTTATCTCTCTTGTGGTGGTTGTTTCTAATATTCCTTCCTTTTGTTGCACGTTTTTGAGTGCTTTCTGAAGTTGTAGGGCTTCCCGGATTGAAAGATGACTGTCGTCCATGATCGTCTTCTTGATTACTTTTTCCTCTGATTGCTTTGTTGTGGGTTGGTCTGTCGCGATTGACTTGGATGGTTTTCCTGTTACCGTCCTCCAATATACATGGGTTCTTTTTTGAATGTGTACCACATATTTCCCGAGTTTGCTTTTAATTGAGATGCGGTATTTCTGGTTCTTTACCTCCTCATTTGTCTTACATTGGATCCTTTTGTTTATTTTTCCGTTCTCCTTAACTTCGTATACACAGACTCTTGTAATGGGTTCTTCTCCCCGTGTTTTCGACTATTACCTCTTTTCCATTTGCTGCGTTTGATTCCACTTTTATTATTGTCGCTTAATTCTCCCTAGTTTGACGTTTGTATGGTTCTTCCATTGTTTCCTTTTCTGGGTGATTTATCGTGATTAACTTTGATAGTTTTCTTGTTACCAATTTCCAATAGTTATCTCTTCCTTTCTGAACGTGTACTATGTATTTTCCGTGTTTTCTTTTGGTTGGGATGCGGTATCTCTGATTCTTTATATCTTCATTTGACTTGCATTGAATTCTTTTGTTTACTGTCCCGTTCTTTTTGGTTTCGAATACACAGACTTTTGTAATGGGTTCCTCCCCCCGTGTTTTCGACTATTACTTCTTCTCCATTTTCCGTGTTCGATTCCACTTTTATTATCATTGCTTTATTTTCCCGTACCCGACGTTGGTACGGTTCTTCTTTTGGTGTTGTGTCTATAATTACGAGTTTATCTCCTAGAGTTTTGGCTACTGTACAGGCTATTATCCTGTTATCGTTACCACATATTATGTATTTCGTATCATCTTTTAGGCTATCTCATGCACATTTTTGCTCCTTTCCCAGGTTCATTTTCCAACAATCGGTAGTTAGATCTCGTACGCATATTTGTTCGATCATTTTTGTCCCTATATTTGTTATTTGCAGGTGACCTATCTCAGGATTTACTTGCATTCTTATGCTTCTGTCTTCCTTCTCCGTCTCTTTGCATGTATCTTTTGTATTAATGCAAGATGATAGATTTTCCGGTTGTATATTCATTTTTCCGGGTTTTCCAATTGCTTCGAAATAGCAACTTACGCTGGTATTTTCCTTTAGGTGAAGGCATATTCCTTTGTTTGGGATTCCTTTATCATCTATCGTTCGTATTCTAAACGATTTCAGCTCTTTTAGATTATCTTTGTCAGCTTCCGTTAATTTAATTGACGTGATCAATATCATTAGTTTTTGTAGGAGGGACGGTCGGTTTTGATTTTCTCTTGATTGTTGTGCATTTTTACTATGTAGTGGTGTCCCTCGTTTTTGTTGTCTCCAGTTCCCTTCCTATTTCCCGTTTCTTGAGGAGTGTTCTTATTTTCGTCATCGGGTGGTTCCATTTTATCTTGTTGTTTATTCTCGTCTTTCGTATCTGGTCTGGTATTTTGATCGTCTTGGTCTTCGTTATTGTTATTACTTCCTTCACCGTTATTATTTCCATCCGGAGTTTCTTTTGAAATGTCGTCCTCGACATTTATTGATTCGATTATTTCCTCATAGACCTTTATTATTCTTGCTTTTAGACCATCCATTTCCTTTATCTTTTGTTTACTCCTTTGGAATCTTAGCTGCTTTCGATGCCACTTATGTATTATTGTTAGTAGCTGTTCTTTTCTGTCTCCGATTCGTATTGCTTCCATTGGATGGTTTGTAAATTTCAATCTTTCCCATTTCAGCATTGCTTTTATCGTCTTTGGAAATGGGTAGTAAGCATATATTGTTTCTTTTAGAAGGGTGTTTCTATTTCTTACCATATAAATTAGATCGAATACTTTACGTGACGAGCTTTCATAAGTTCATTTCATTAGACTGGCTGCTGCTTCGTCTTGTTTGGCATTGATAGCTTCCCATAACGTTTGAATAGTTTTACCCATTATTTATCTCTCTCTTATTGTTGCATTATTGGTTATAAATTTCACTGTACTTGCCTATCTGGATTTCAGTGCATAATGTAGTACGTTATTGTCTCCATTGTCTTTTTTTTAAAGGATGATTCAGTTCTTAGTAGTTCCCTCAGAACTGTTGTAGAGGCATCTGCTGCAGCTGCGAACATTAATGGCGTTTTTCCTTCCTCGTTTGGTATATTCGAGGTTTGTCCACATTCCTGCATGAATCGGATTATATCTAGTGTTCTTTGCATGTTTCTATGTTGCACTGCGAAATGTAGGGGTACGTTTCCTTCTACATCTGCCATGGTAAAAATTATGGGTATCTTTTCTTTTATGAGATCCATTTCTGGTGGACTTCTAGTTCCTTAAGCATAATCAATCGCGATCTTTCCCGCTTTGTTTACTATCATTAGTCTACTAGAGGCTTCTTTGTGTTGGCCCAACCATACCAATGGTTGATGATCCGTTGTGATATATATCTCATGACCCCATAGTAGATATTTGAAGTGTTTAATGTATAGGATTATAGCTAGTGCTTCTCTTTCTGTTACTGAGTAGTTCGTTTCATGTTTCTTAAACGTTCGACTGTAGTATCCGATGACTCGTTCCCTTTTCTCCTCGTACCATTGTCCTAGGACTGCTCCAGATGCGTATCCGCTTGCATCGGTTGCCAGTAAGAATGGTTTCTTAAAGTCTGGATGTACTAGTATCGGTGTTGATATCAGTTTATCTCTGAGTGTTTCGAAGGCTGTTTGTTGCTCCTTTTCCCATGCAAATTGGGTATCTTTCTTTGTTAGTTCCTGTATTGGTTTGGCAATGAATGCATAGTTCTTGATGAATTTCCGGTAATATCCGCATAAGCCTAATAATTCTTGTACTTGTGTGACAGTTTTTGGTACTGGGCAATTTTTTATCTTTTCGATGTTCCTCGGGTCTGGTTCTTTACCTTTTGCCGACACGATATGTCCTAAGAAAGTGATTTTTTCCTTGGCCCAATCACATTTTGGTGGTTTTAGTTTTAGTTTCCATTGTCGTAGTCAAACAAATACGTTTCGTATGTCTTTTAGGTGTTGTTCGAAGGTGCTAGAATAAATTAATAAGTCATCAATATATACCATACACTGTTTGATGCCGTGCGTTACAAAGTTCATACATCTTTGAAAAGAAGCTGGTGCGTTGGTTAATCCAAAAGGCATTTTCTTGAATTGATATAAATCTTTTCCTATTGTAAAGGCAGTTTTCTCTCGGTCTTCTTCCTTGACCTTTATTTGGAATAACCACTTTTTAAATCTAGTGATGTAAAATAAGCTGCTCCATGTAACGTTTGCAACATCTCATTTATATCTGGTAACGGGTATGTATCCCGTTTTGTTACTGCGTTAAGTCGTCGGTAATCTATGCAGAACCTCTGTGTTCCATCTTTCTTCTTTACCATGACTACTGGAAATTGCCATAGTGAGCAACTCGGTTCGATTACTCCTGCATCTAGCATCTTTTGGACTTCTTTTTCTGCGACTGATTTCTGGGCTTCTGCTAGTCGATAGGGTCGTAACGTTATTGGGGTATCATCCATCAATGCTATCGTGTGTTGTGTTACATCGCTTGTACCGAGATCCAGGTCAGATGCTGCGAATATGTCCTTGAATTCCATTATCAGTCTTTGTAGTTGCTCCTTCTCCGTTTTGTTTATTAGCTGACTGTCGATTGTCCATAATTCTTCTTCTTCAGTTCCTTCGGTTTTCGTTGATGGAAGTTCGATATCCATCATCGGGGTTAGTTTCCTTAATCTTTCGTTCTCGTAAATTACTTTGTCTTCTTCATCGAAATTAGTGATATTAATTGGAATTTTGCAGTTGTCATTTACGTATACTATTTCTCGGGTTAATGGTAGTTCTCTCTTTTTCTCAAATTTGTGGTTGGGTTCGAAGATCATTTCACCTCTGGTTTCTTCGTTTACTTTTACATAACAGATCATTTGCGTACGTCCAGGTACTACTATTTTCTCTGAGCATCTTACTTCTGACTTTGACGTGCATATTCTCCCAGTTTTATCTCTCAGTTCCATGGACCCTAGATCTATTATTATTTCTTTTAGTAATTCTGGCATGAGATCCGTTTCAATTATGCAATCTGCGCTTAGTCTCCTGATGACTGCTAAGTAAGTGTTAATTTTCACATTTTTATATTCGATTATTGACCAGATTTTTCCGATGACTGCTACTGATTCTTTGCTGCAGGTTATCACGTCCATGTTTTCTTCTTCGATACATGGCCATAATGTCCCTGGTATTTTGTCCAATTTTATTGCAGAGATGTTTGCTCCGGTGTCAATCACTGCTTTTATTTCTACTCCATTTATATCTATTGGTATTGTTAAAGTTGGTCCTGCTAATGTTTGTAACATGGCTATGGTTCGTGTTTCTGCGTCTTGATCTACACTTCTCGATCTTTGGCTGGTTCTTGGTATCAGTTCTGCCCAATTTGGTTCATATGGTGCTGGATATATGTTGCGTAGTGTTGCTGGCCTTGGTATTGGCGGATGACGTTCTACTGACGTATTTTTCTCCACTGGTTTTATCGATTTTTTCAAGTATTCGTATACCGGTGGTGGATGATTGAAATGTTCGGTTTGTTTCACTCTCTGGTGTTCCCATTGTTGGAGCTTTTCTTGGGTTAGCATCTGTGTTTCTCCTTTGTTGTCGTCGTTGTCACTATTGTCGCTGCTGTCGTTCTTAAAGTCTATCCATCGCTTCCAGTTGCTTGTTTTCTGTCGTTTTATTCTGGTTCTCTCGGCTTCTAGTCTCATTATCGCTTTGAATTTTCCTCCAACTTCTTCATCAGTGTCATTCGTTTTGGTTAAAATTCCTACTAATTTCTTTATCTTGTGGATGTCTTTCGAATGCCCATGTAATAAAAATCCTATAGCCATTTTCCAATTTATTTTCCTTTCTCTTTTATATATATCGAAGCATGCTAACATCTGTGTTAGGATCACTCTCACGATTTGAATAATGAGTATAATTCCTAGTATTCCTGCCATCATTTGTCCGAAGATTAAGAATCTTCCCCACATGGCTTTCATCATATTTGCTGTGGCATGTTGAAAATGGTCCGGTGATAATAGTAATTTGTAGTTGGGTTTTTCTCTGTAATCGTTTCCTTCCGTTATCGTCACTATATTCGATAGTATTGCATGTCTTTGCTCTGGGAATAATAAGTGTTCCCGAGCGCGTTTTAACTGCTAACTGATTTTGATACAATTTCTTTGTATTCAATCTTTGCTTTACTATAGAACGGGAGTGTACTCTTAAAATCTTGACCATAAATTTAATGACTTGATTGTCTGGATGAATTGTTGGACAACTATTGCTCGGTAAAATCATGAAGAAATTCATTTTATTAGATCCTTTGAGGATATCAATGATGGGTTTTGATATCCATGCCACTTGATATAATATTTTTTATCTTTATTCACCATTTTAGTTTTCAAAATCTTTTCAATTCTAAATACTGTTGATGGAGGAATAACTTGTAGCTCTTGTTTGTAGAATTTACCAGATACCTCATTATTTTCTCCGTCTTTTATAACATACATGATCGGATTTTGAGCTGTATTGATCTTTGATTTAAAAAACTTCATCACTCCAATTGTTATCAAAATTCTTAATGAATGGTGATGCTGATATTTTAGATATTCTTACAAAATCATCGACATTATATTTTGGCTTTTAAATTTGTTCTTCCTGAATAAACCTATCTTTTGAAGTTACATCTACCGGTTTCAATCCTTTTAAACCTCTATGAGACGAATGATTGTAACTGTAAATCATTTTCGGTAAAACATTTATCCATGTTTTATTACCCCGATGCACGAAATACCTTTAAAGTTTATCCCTTAATGTTCGATTAAATCGTTCAACATGTGCTGCTTTGAATTGTGAAAATACTGAGTAATGATTTATTCCTTTTATTATTTCTTTAACTTTACTGTTGTAAAATTCTTTTCCCAAATATCAGTTAGCAAATTAATCGGTTTTCCATTTTTAAACATTGATTTTATTGCTAAAGCCATTTATTTGCAGATTTTGTTTTGACTGGAATAGTGCAAACAAATCTACTAAAAGCATCAATAAATGTCAAAAAAGATACTTGTAATTTTAGAAAATGCTATCATTTCCATCAAATCCATTTGCCATAAATCATTAATTCCGTATGTTTTATATGCTTTTGTTGGAAACCTTTTCAACATCGGTTTGTTCAAATTAAGCCAGCTGACCGGATAACCATTTTTGCGTCTCTTTTTTCGAGTTTCTAACTTTTTTCTTTAGATTTCCTATCCCACTGAAACCTGCTTCGTCTTTTGGATTTGTCCAAATTTTCTCCATTACAACAGGTAGACTTAAAATTAAGTATAAGATTAGGTAATTAAGTAGTTGTACCCATTATTTATGATAATGAATTTCCTATTACTCTACCTAATAATGGTAATTCTAATGGTAGCAACGCCGCAATAAAACCACATTGTTGTTTATATACGAATTTACGCATCTGCATTTGATTTTTTGAATTTACGAGTGATAATAGTGGTTTTTTGTGTTTTTTTAATACCTTTTTACTTGATTTACTGATTTCAATTTTACCTTTGACAACTTTGACTATAATATCAAGTAAATTGTCAATAACGTAATATGGAAAAGATTGTAAGATATTCATTCTTTTCACACTTGGAGTCTTTAATAAAGCATTAAAAAACGGAAAACCACGATGACTTGATTTTATAGACTTTTTATTTTTATTCGGAATTGATATTGTTTTTAAATTGTGTGAAATAAGATTTTGTACAGGAATATTTTCAGTTATAAGTTTTTTAGATGGGGTGAAACTAGTCGTTGGCGGAATCAATGGTTTACGAGTCTTTTTAAACACTTTTCGAAGTTTTGATAATTTTGGATGTTTAACACGAGATTTAAGTAGCATGATTGGATGTATATAATATCATTTTCAAACTTGTTTATAAAACATTACACCTTCTTTATTGAAAATATCAGTTCTAACTTGTAAATCATCTGGACACTGCTGTGTAAAATCAAGCAAAAATATATCCATGTGGAATTTTGGTTGCATCTTGAAAGGCGTTTATCAAGAAATTACGATTATTAGGGCAAGCCTGTCTTGGAAGGAAATCAATAACAGTTACATCTATAGGATATTTGATAACAATCAAATATTGGACATTCAAATTGCGAGTTCTGTGAGATCCTCCTTGGTAAAAAATATTTTGTGTTATAAAATTAACTTTAGTACCTTTATGTCTAGCTATCTTTGTAAATAAATTATTAAAATCCCTTTTTTCATTCGCTTACTGATATAAATCATCGATAATTATCACATCACCTTGCCGTAATCTAGGTACCAAATTTTTATTAAACCCTTTTATAATTATCATTTTTATTTTACAAAATTGATCCTGTGTCATTCCATGTTCATCATCGGCTATGCGAATATATTTTAGTAAACTTTGATTTAAACATGTTTGATTGCAATAATTTACAAACAAAGAATGTTTTCCCACTTCCGCTTGGACCAACAATTTGATATATTGCATAATTTCTTAATTCCATTTTAAATATTAACTTTAATTATATTGTTTATATTTGTTTAAATTAATAGTTATACAAGAATAAAATATATTCAAAAATAATTACATCATAGATGCTTAGTAACATAAATTATAAGGAAAGATGTTCAGTTTCTCACATCAATTTTCCATTTGAGAAACTGCAACAAATTTTAGACCGAAATGGTAAGTATCCAATTATGTTTTTCAAGTCAGGTAAGTGTCGAATTATGGGATGTAAGCAACCTCTAAAAGTTAAAGATTTACCATTTACAATTGAAGATGTTCAAATTCAATCAATTACAGTAACTACCAATATTAAAGTAGATATTAATTTATATGATTTATTAAACAAAATTAATTATATATATGAACCTGAAATATTCCCAGCTTTACGATATGTTAAATATAATCATTTATGTGTTAACGTGTTTGCTAGTGGTAAAATAGTAATTTTAGGTCTTAAAACATCGGATTATCATGAAATTGTTGGAAATATTATTGATGATATTAAGTCAGTCATTGAAAACGACGAAATCTTAAAGTTTTTACTTAGCATTACCTAACGTAGATTTACTAGTTGTGTATAGTTTTAATTGGCTGTGATGTGTTTGTAATTTGTGTGAATGGTTCTGATTCGTTGAAATGAGTCTGATGTGTGTTAAAAATTAGTATAAATACAAGTGTGTTATTCATTCAAATAACAAAATGAGAAAAAATTCAACTGATAGTAAGTTTCTTTTATTATAAATTGATATGTTTTAATTTATGATTTTAGAAATGGCTATTCAATTCTTTATCGAAAGGATAATTCTCTTATATCCCGAACTAGGGAAAAATATGGTATTCTGGGCCCCGGAGGTGATCACATATAGAATATTTAAGGCGACTGGTATCAGCGTCGAAAAGATTCTTATGTAGTATAAAAAAAAGAAAGAAACTTCAATCAAAACACAACCTATTTGCGGATCACCCTGCAATTGTTGTACCAATTGGATGGCGGAAAAAGCGAAAGCAGATCTTTTGTACATGCTCGCAAGATGGAGCGAAGATTTTAATTAAAAATAAATTGTTTTTATTTAAATTTTGTAGTCATTTTATATGTTTTATGTTTTTATTGGTTTTCATAATTTTGTTTATATAGTAAACATTTTATTAAAATGATTCTGATTGGACGCACACGTGTTATTTCAAGTATAAATAATGAAATTTGTAAATTATTTTCATTTTTCAGATGCAAGGACGTTTTAGCGATAAATCCGTGATGGTAAACAATCAGAACGAAACAGCTAAAAATACTCGAACAAGAAAAGATGTAAATTTGAAGCCTGTTCACATATATCACAATCATAGAATGTACTTCATAGTGAATGAAATAGAATATAAATTTTCCAAAGCTGCTAAACTGAGTCAAACTCAATTTTCAAAACTTCAGGTGAATATTACGAAGGAAGATGCAGATTCAATCAATAACATTTTACGTCAAATTAATAAGAAATTATGTTGCAGTGAGAAAAACAATTATATTAATTCTAGAACCACTCAATATCATGATGCTTTTGAAGAAATCCAATTCTAAGAAATTTGGTACATTAATATTACTATTCAAGGTTATAAAGTTGATCAAAATGAATTTATGTCACCAATATGGAGAATTGATAATGCTAGAATTGATATTGTTAACTAAATAGATTTATATTTAAAAATTGTTTATCTTTTTACTTTGTGTTATAAATTGTTTATGTGATTATTATATTTATTGTACTTTGGAACTTAAGCATCATTCTTCCTTGAAATTAAAAACTGTAAATTAAGTACTCTTTTATCTGCAATGGTTTCGGATAATCTTTTGGACACTTCAAATTATTATACTAGTCATCCTTTGTATTCAAGAAAACTTGATTCAGTAATAGGTAAATTCAAAGATGAGAGTAAGGGACTTGGATATAAGGAATGGGTTTTCTTACGACATAAATGCTATAGTCTTTTAATGAAACTGAAAGTAATAAAGCAAAAGGAATTACTTTGGAAGGAACTGAAATAAAGCATCTTTCTGCTCTTGATTGTTATAGAAACGATACAATTTTTACTGTTCCTCAAACGAGAATAAGGAAGAGAAATCATCAATTGTTTATTTTTAAAAATTGTAAAATTGCTTTAAGTAACAACGATGATAAACGTCAGTGGTTAGGTAAAAACAACAGTTTTGCATTCGGACATTACTTAGGTATCAATGCCACTGATGTCCAAAATATTGAAGCTTTTATTTAAATAAATGTTGTCTCAAAAATGTGTTTGTCTTTTTATTCTATTATTTTCGAATTATTATTATTATTATTATAATTATTATTATTAATATTATTATTATTTTTATTATTATTATTAGAAATTTGGATAATAAAATGAGACTTGTAACAGTCTGGTATCGGTTATAATTCGTTGAGTCAGGGGTTCAAATCCAGTTGTAAATCCAGTGTTCAAATTTAAGTTTTAAGTGACTTATTTTTAATTAAATAAACTATCAATATACTATAATTGTTGTAAACTTAAATTTTCATGAAAGTTAATAAAGTTTTATGATTATTTTGATAGAATTATTACGTAATATACTACTAACAAAATAGCCAGTAAGCTAAATAATTTAGTATTGAATATTTATTTTAAGACGAGTTTGATGTTAATTTATTATGTTTAATGACTATTTTACATTTTTTATGTAATAATATAATTATCAATTGAAAATTTCATGTAAATATAATTTTTTAATATATCACATGCAAGTAACATAAATCAATAAGGTAAACGAAACTCTTACGTTTATATGAAGTAAGCAGTATAATAATATGAATAGTACTAGTGAGTGATTTTGTTAAGTCTACGACTTAGTCGTAGACGTAGTTGTAGGCGTATTAGGCGATGATGGGTATAGATGGGTATGAATGGGTATGAATGAGTAGGGATGAGTATGGATGTCTATGGATGAGGATGGATGGGTATGGATAGGTGTGGATGGGTAAATATGGGTGTTGTTCGGTGCTGATCGGTGTTGATGGGTGTTGATCGATGATCGTTGGTTGGTGTGTGTGTATAAACGCTTTAAGAACGGTAGGTTCTAGAAGATGTGTGTTGGTCCACAACTGCGTGACAGAATAAGAGTTTGGTTATCGATGTGTAGGTCTATAACTACGTGACATAGTAAGAGTTAGTAAATCGGTGTGTATAATGTAATAAGTGTGTTTCCGGGTAGTGACTGACCAGTAGGCACGTGACATAATCGTTAGGTCACCTGGCAACAGTGGACAAAGGTAAAATACTATGTATCAACTGAGTGGACAGAGGTCAATCTCAAGGTAGTAGCAGTGTAGACAGAGTTCAGATATTATGTAACATTACGTAGCCAGGGGGTTTGTATCTGACGGGCTCACATCATGGTACTGTAATAGTTTTTGCAAAATTAGAAAATTTTAAATATTTATTTTTAGGCAATGTATAAAGGGTAGTGCCTGTTTGATTTTAAAGGCACATGGGTGTCATATGCAGGTTTTAATCTAAAGCCATTAAGACAATGGGGACACCAATGTAAAGAGATTTGGATATTGCAAGATATCGTCGCATGGCAGTTCATTAATTTATCCAAATCAAAAACAGCAGTATAGTGATAATTATCGGCGTCCTCCAAAAGAAGTAAATAAATAGGTGTAGCGTCAGTAACTTTGGATCGGTGAATTATATCTTAATGTGGATGATGGGGGCTATAATTTTTATCATCATTTTGAGAAATTTTAGACGGTTTTACTTTATACGCCAAAACATTTATAGCAAGGTGTAAGTCCTTGTTCTTTCTCTCGAACTTGGGAATATTACAGAATCTCATAGGACAATCGTCAATGGGGTCAAAATTCAATTCGCCCAAATTATTCTCGTAAAAAGTAACTCTGTTTCTATGAGTGCGAACTACACTACGTTTTAAAAGGGCTAATATATTATATATAAAACAATGATGGTCATTGTTTTGAATATTAACTATAGCCTTTTTGACAGATAAAGAGTTTGGTGTGTGGATATTACTATGGTCAACTAGTCTATTTATGGGATAATATTTAGTTGGTATAAAATCAATTTCTATGATTTTAACAACCCGCCGGTCGTTTATTATTATTATTATTATTATTATTATTATTATTATTATTATTATTATTATTATTATTATTATTATTATTATTCTGGTTTTGTACTAATAGCTTCTAGAAATAAATTCCTATCATCATCATTATTATCATTATTTAATAAAGCATCAATTAATTCTCCTCAGCCTCCGCCACCATATTCATCACCAATATCATAATAATCGCTATTATAATATATTTCCCTCCTTTTGGATAAGAAAAATTCTATTTCCTATTTTTTCATTTCCTATTTTTTTTTATTTTTCTTTTTATTTTCACAATCAAATTCAATAACCATTTTCTAAAATAAAAAATGAGTGACGATGATGATGATGAAGATAATAAAATTCAATTAAAACTAAAATCTATTATTGCTTTAAATAAACCCAAAGCAATTAAATATAAAGATATAAAAAGTATTTATTACAAAAGAAAAAATCAAACAAATAAAAGATTTAGAAAGTAAACAAGGAGGAATTCTCCATTCAGCTGCATTATTACCATTAATTTTCGGTGGAATAATTGCAGCTGCTGGTGCGGCAGTTGCGAAAAATGCAAAAGAATCACAAAAAATAGATTAAGAAAAAGAAAAAGCCAAAGAAGAAACTGAATTCATTAAATCTAAAACTAAAACTTTCCCTAACTCGGATAATGCATTTGATTTCAGAGATGGTAATATTTTCTGCTCATTCATTATCACATCTTTTGCGGTTTTCATACCAAAACTACCAATGCGTTTAAGAATAGGAAGTGCAAATCGACCAAGATTTCTCAACCATCCTAATCCGTACTGTTTTCAAAAAAAATTGGTAATTCGCCACCACTTTGGCTACCATTATACATACTAATAATATCGTTATTGGCCATCTAATTTACGAAAATGTAATGTAAAATGAGTTTTTGTATCTTTACTAAATTTACCGCTATCATCACGAATATTTATTTCTATATTGTTTATACATGATGTTGATACGGGTAAGTACATGGGACTATCGATATTTATATTGACAACTTCATCCTGGTCAAGTTTATCAACCCAAACAGATTTCAATAGAGGAACCAAAGATCGATGATTTTAGTATATATGTCCATTTGTCTATGAAGTTTTATTATTTTTGGTTTGCGTACACCAAAAATTTATTATTTATTTATTTTCTTTTATTTTATTTAGACGAATATGAAGCAATGGTAATAGAAAAAATAATATTCTATTATCCACAAATGAAAGAGATTTTAAAGAACCAAGAGCCTGCAATGTTTCAACAACTCATGTTCGATGAAACCCGAATCCGAATCTCAGAGCTGATCAATGAGGCTCTATTGGATAGTAAGCTGAACAGAATGGTAACGGAAATGGCCACAGAATACCCATGTATTCTAGGTTGTAATTGCTGTAATTTCCGTTACCAACGGTACGTCGAATGAAACCTGGTCAACTCCATAAGGAATTTTTGTAAATTCAAACTTGTAACACAATAAATGTTTAGTGTTTGATTTGTTTTTGGTTTATTTTTGATTTGTTTTTAGTAATAATTTTATTAGTAATAATTTATATAATAAACGAAATAATAATAGTAATAATAATAATAATAATAAAAGAAAATAAATAATAATAATAATGTTACACTTAATAAGTATAAAAACACATACATGCATGATACAACTGTTAGATGACGAAGTACGACCATTATAGACCTTCGTACTCTCAAAATACTATAGAACTGGGCCTAGTAAATATCGAGTCAACATCCATGTGGAAAATTAACCCCAAAAAGCCAACAATCAAATCCCAAACAAAATTACAATCCAAATCCAAAACTAAAATCCTTTGAATAGACAGCATCCAATTATGTGACTTATTATCTGTACATAAACATATTTCTTTATATGTGTGATTTTATTGACTTATTATCTATGCATAAACAATATTTCTTTATATGTGTGGTTTATTATTTATTTATGTATTATTCTGTTATGTTATGGGTGGAATATATTTTTATAAAATTTCTACAAATATTAAATATAAGGGTAAAATCATCATTAAAATCATTATTATTATTGCTAGAATTATTATTGTTAGTATTGTTATTATTAAAATCGTTATTATTATTATTATTATTACTATTATTATTGTTATTATTATTATTATTATTATTATTATTATTATTATTATTATTATTATTATTATTATTATTTCGATTATAAAGAATATTATTTCAACCGAAAATTAAAAAACAAAACTTTATAATTAAATTTTATAATTAAATTTTTATTGTATAATTTAATATATCTAGTGCGTGACAAGAAATATATAAATAATAATGGTTATTCATATTATATAGGAGTAGTTATTTTGATTTAAAAATAAATTAATTTTTTCTATATTGTAATATTAATTTTAATGCGTGACAGAAATATAAAATAAATTAATTTTTGAAAACCAATAGTAAAAATTAGTATATATACTGACGTAAAAGTCAGTATATTCGCCCAAAACTTAGCAAACTTGCTTATTCTTTTAGATGAAATCTCCAAGAGAAGTTAAACAGAAGAAAAGCTCAACATAAACTTTTTGCAAGAATTACATAACACGCTTATACAACATACAACATAATACAAATTGCACGCACCAATTAGTCGAATTGTAAATTGTGTTTTTTATATAAACCGAAATTTTGAAATACTATTATTGAAATTGGTAATTTTTAATTTAATAAAATTTTTAATATCGAATTAGTCTTTTGTCTATCGAATATATATATATATATATATATATATACTAATACCAGTGCACGTTGAGATCTCGATTAGCGATAGTGAGGCCTCGACACAACACATAATAAGTATAGAAATACATAAATGCATAAACGATTCTGATTGGTTAATCAGTATCTATCAAGTGTATAAAAGCTCATCACCACCTTATAAAGATCAAAAATCAAACATGACCAAGAAAATCAATGCTATCAGTGTCCACCCAGTTCAGATGTTCCACAATTATAAAATGTATTTTTTAACGGAGCCTATCAATATGCAACTGTCAAATCCAGTCAAACTCCATCGAACTCAATTTCAATCTCTCGCTGGGACACTCTCAATGATAGATATCAAGGATATTGATACGGTGTTCAAAAAGATCAATTCAAATTTAAAATGTAATGAAAATGCATTCCTCACCAGTCAATATACCAGATATTATGATGGATTTACAGAAATAGGTTTCGAAAAACATGAAAAATAGTATTTAACAATCGCAATACAAGGATATAAAGCTGATCAAAATCATGTGCTTTCTCCAATATAGAAAATTGTTACTGCTAGACTTTCACAATTATATTTATGTATATTTTAGTGTTTAATGTTAATAAATGTATTTAAACAGATTTTGCTTTCTTTACAACATATTCTATAAACAAAATTATAATTATTTTTAAACAGATTGTACTTTCTTTACAACATATTCTATAAACAAAATTATAAATATTTTTAAAAGGTAATTATCTAAAATATAAAATAGTTAATTAATTTTCGTTTAGAATATTTAAAAAACTTTTTGTGTGATAAACTCGAAGAAGTAACCGGTGTAAAAATTAGAGATATGTTGACTCTAGTTGAAGCATTGGGTAAAGAAAATTCATGTTGTGATTCAGAATGTCAGAGTGATGATGATGAAGAAATTGTTAATGATGAAGAAATTATTAATGATGAAGAAACTCCAATTTTAGTTGAGCCTAACGAATTTAAGACTTGTGTTGATCATGTTATAGAAAATATAATGATAGAATATTGTGGTGATGAAGCATGTACATTTAATAATCAATAAATCTTTAAAAATGTAGTTTTTATTAATAATTCAGTAAAAAACAAAGAATATACATTTATTAATATTTATGGTAAACTTTATTGCTGATATACATGACCGATGCTCCAGTTAATAGTTTTAATAAAAATTTGCAATTTGAAATATAAATATCTGAATGTCTGGCTTCTGCTGCAACTTGAATAATTGTTACCCATCCACCTTTTGCTTCTACCCATGGATCAATTTTTGTTTCTATTACCTAAATAATGATAAAAATAAAATAATAATATAAAGTAATATACCTCTATAGACCATTGGAAATAATTTTCATAGCCGAATCCGGATTTTAGTATTATGTGTTTCATATACATTAATTCTACTATTATTTGCATCCATTTATTATTTTCATCAAACTTATAACTAAATATCGATTGGAAAGAATAAATGAGTAATCCTGACGTTGTAAAATCTTATAGTAGAAGTCAATCTGGTGGAGAATTACTATATTTTATAGGTAAAAAATATGGAACCGGTTGGTTGAAAACAATTAGTAGATTTGCATTACCTATTCTTAAAAGTATAGGCAATTTCGGTATAAAAACGGCAAATGACGTAATAATTAATAATTCTGATTTTTATCTGGTTTAAAGTCAAATGCCATATCTGAAATTGAAGAATATTTACCTAGTGTTATTAATAAAGTAAGTGATGCATTTAATCATGAAAATGAACAAAAAGGAGGGACACTTAAACGTAGAAAGATTATGAAGAAACATATAAACAAAAGAATGAGAGGATTTGGAACTATATTTGAAAAATGATTAGTGCAAAATCTGATTTATGTCTTTTTGATAGACCATCCCCTCAAGCCGTGATTGAATATGGTTCATTTGAAGATATTTTCCCAATGAATTCAATAGCTGATGGTGGTACCTTTTCGATTCAATTTTACATTAACGGATCACAAACAGAATATTTAGATTTGAACGATACTTTGTTATATATTCAGTTGAAAGTTGTAAATAGCTTCGGTGAAAATATTACACAAGAAGCTGACGTAACAGCAAATAATTTCTTTTTTCAAACTCTTTTTAAAGACGCTGAATTAGTTTTTAATTCTACTAAAATTGAAAGAGCAAATGATAGTTTTGCACACAAAGCCCTAATTGAAACTATTATAAATTAAAATCAAGATACTAAACATACATGGATTGCAAAATAAAAAGCATTTTCAATATTTGAATTTATTATAAATGAATTTATTGAATAAAGTTTCTTTTCAAAATTATTTTTTAATTATAAGTGTAATTAAAGATGAATTATGTAATAAGTATTACTTTTAAAGGATTAAGTTCAGAGGATTATATGTATTTAAATGTTTTTGGTGTTATGTAATTAAGTGTGTTTTATAAAATAAATTTTAATTGGTCGATCATGTAACTACTTACATGTTTGTTAATATATAACTGAATGCATTTTTTAAAAAATTCACTTTTATCAAATACCAAACTTTAGTAAGTTTTTTATCATATTTTTAATTATTTTTATTTTTAGAAAATGGAATCCGTCAACATTATAATTAAAGATTTAAAATCATTAATAAAAATGATCAAGAAAAATGTTCAAAATGTTAAAACTCCAATTCGTAAAAATAAAACAATAAAATGTAAGTACTATTAAATTTTAACTATCATATCATAATTATAAAATGATAATTAATTATATTTGAATTAAATTTAATATTAACATTTTAATTTAAACACAATAAATTCAAAATAATATGATAAAAAAAATATGACGAATAAAGTTAAATAAATTTTATTTAAATACATTTGGCTTCAATAATTTTCCAAATTGGTCGAATAGTCTGGTTTCCTTCTTTATATCCTTGAATTCTTATTTTAATCATAAAATGTTAATTTTCATTTTTATTTTCATAATTACATTCTTTTTCATAATTCATAAAATTGAATTGTTCATTAAAACTAATATCTTTGATGATTGCTAGTAATAACACTGTTATATTTTTTCGATCAATTTCCTCAATTTCACAAACTTTCATATTATATAGGCTTTGTTTCAATGTTGTTGGTTCCTATTAGAATTTATTAATAATATGACTTTTAATGAAAATACTTACTCTAAATGAGTAGATGATTGGAAATTTTAAATATTCCATTGAATATTGTAAAAACATTACTGGTGAATTTTTGCATAAACTGATAGCATTTACAGAATTTTCCTCAAGAATTAACTTGACAGCTTATTTTCTAACCGAGGTTTCTATAAAAACAATTAATGAATAATTACATAATATGAAAAACATTTACTTTTATTCATTTTATGATTTTTAACTATTTAAATGTACTTACATAAGATTTTCAAAATAAGATTAACCAATCAAATTCATTTATTCATTATGTGTAAAATTAATTTAATGTTTATATTTTAATGATTTATTTTAATGATTTTATGATTATATATTTAAATTTTCCTTTTATTATAACAGGTAACCTTTACACCAATTTTCGCAATTCTACACAACATGATGAAAATTGTGACAAGATTATGGAGAATTATTTTTCTCATGCCTATAACCACATCACCTATTTTATTTGTCCCACGTGTAAAACCACCCATAAAATGAATTATACAGACTTTTATTCAAACCACAAGGAACATTTAACACAGTTTAACTGTAAGAGAAAATATATTTTTAAATTACAATTGAGTGATAATAATAATAATAATACTAATAATAATACTAATAATAATAATAATAATGATAATAATAATAATAATAATAATAATAATAATAATAATAAAATAATAATAATAATAATATTACAAAAAAGAAAAGAAAAAAATATAATAATAATAATCCGCGCTCTTCGAAAGTTCCTAAAATTATAGATACTATTATACTTTCTGATTCTGACGAATCAAAGATGGTTGATGATGTAATAATCATTTCTGATTCAGATGATGTTTCTGATGTTTTTAATGTTGATATTCTTTCTGTTATTGTTAATCAATATGGTGGCTCGATAGCACTTATTGTTAATTTCGATTTAAACAAATCACATGCCATTGTTTGAATGGATGTTTCGAATTTAAATTTAAAGTTAATTCCAGTACTCACACAGTTAATTAATAAATTAAATAATGTTATCAATAAAATGAGATCTGTTAAGATTTAATTTTGTATTGACGTAGAGTTTGAAAAATGTGGAGAATTTCAATCTTTCATCATTTCAAACTCTGCCAGAATAATGAGTGATTCATTTTTAGACGAAGGCGCTACTCTTGACAAAAAAATAACATTAATTAATCACAAAGGTAGTAACTGGGTTATAAATAAAATAATAGAAATTCATTTTGTTCTTACTAAGTTTTCACAAATAAATCGGTTGAGTGGTCATGGATTTATTCCAACACCATTATCCTTATTAAATAAACATTGTACTGTAAATGTTGCTAATTCCGATAATTTATGCTTCATTTACAGTATTTTAGCTATTTTCAATCATGAAAATATAAGTAACCATCATAGAAATGAAACCTTTAGTTACAACACATCTCAACTTGACTTTTTACCTTCGGATTTACCTATGAAACTTTGTGACATTCCAAAATTTGAAGCTAAAAATCCAAATCTTTCAATTAATGTCCTTACGTATGATGAAAATTATTTAATTAATAATTTTTCTAACCCTGAAGTTTACAAACACCCATATGTCGAAATAATTCATCGTTCTAAAGTTGTTGGGGGACAACCTATTAATTTTATTTTATAAGAAAGCCTTGATTCTTATCATTATATCACTGTTACTGAATTAGATAGGCTTTTAAATTATAGGAATCATTCTTTTACTGATAATAGAGTTCAAAGTATATGGTTTCATTGATGTCTAAATGGTTTTTGCAATATAATTTTATTAAATAAACAAAAAGGGTTGTCAATTAGGCACAACTCTTTATACATTACCTTTAAATAAAAACTTGGAATTTAAGAATTGGGCTAAAACTATTACTCCCCCTTTCGTCCTTTGCGCTGATTTTGAGGCTATCTTACCTTCAGATGACATACATTTTCAAATACATATGCCGATTTCGGCCAGTTTACTTTTAATTAACAATTTTACAGGTGAAAAATCATATAAGAGTTTCCTGGGTGATGATTGTGTAGTTAATTTTCTACAAGAAATAAATAATATTTCAATTAATACTGTTTTATCCTTTAATCAAAATAATTATAAAAAGAAAATATTATTAACAGACTCAGATATTCTTTCGTTTTCTTCGGCTATTTGTTTTTATTTATGTAATAAGATTTTATCAGTACCGGTTAAGGACCTGATCACTTTACTGGAAAATATTTGGGAGCAGCTTGTTCTAAATGTAATATTTCACGACAAATAAGATTTAAATTTCCAGTTGTTTTCATAATTTGAGAGGGTATGATCTTCAGCATATCTTCAAGTATGGTATGAGTGATTTTAACAAGTGGAAAATAAGTTGTATTCCTGTAATAAGTGAAAAGTTTCTTTCTTTGTCGGCAAGAATCAGTGGATTAACTGTAAAATTCATTGATTCTTGTCAATTTATTAATAGTTCATTAAGTAACGCAGTTAAAACATTGACCACTCTTCCTTTAACTCGTTCGGAATTTTTAGGTAGTATTATCGATACTAAAGGCATTTTCCCTTATAACTTTGCAACTTCTCAAGAAGTTTTAGAAACCACATATGAACTTCCACCGATTTGGGAAGATGTAACTGAAGCCGAATATGGTAAGGCTCAATCTATTTGGGAAGAAACCAATTGTAACTCTTTACTAGATTATATGATGGTTTACCTCAAACTTGATGTTTTTCTTTTGGCTGACTTTTTCCAACAATTTCTTTCAAAGTCCTTAGCTCATAACCGATTTGGAACCACTTAACTTTTATGGAATTTCCGGTATGTCTTGGGCATCGGCTCTTATGACTCTTGAAGAACCAATTGAACTTCTCACTGACATTGAGATGTATAATGTTTTCGAAGGGGGGAATCCGTAGTGGATTAACCTTTGTTAATTAACATCACTTAGTATCGGATGATAACACCAAACTGCTTTACATTGACATCAATAATTTCTACGGTTGGACTTTAAGTCAACCATTACCATATGGAGATTTTGAATGGGTTACTGATACTAATCGATTAAATAATTTAATTAGATTTTTGAATAAGGATCTTGAATCACTCTCATTTGCTGTCACATTTGAAGTACATTTAGAAATCCCAACATTTCTTCATGATAAACTTAATGATTTTTCAGTAGCTGCTGAAAAGATGTGCGCTACGGGTTCTAAGGTTGAGAAGTTAATGCTAACAAATTATCCAAAGAAGAATTATGTTCTTCATTGGAGACTTTTGCATCTTTTTGTTTCATTACAAATTAAAATTACACATATACATAGAGCCATTAAATATAATCAAAATTCAATATTTAAAAAGTATATAGACACTAACACACAACTTAGAGCGCAATGAACCAATGACTTAGATAAAAACTATTATAAACTTTTAAATAATTGCCTCTACGGAAAAACCGTAGAAAATCTTAAAAAACGAATTAATTTAAGACTATGTAATTCTGCAAACAAATTAATTAATTATTGCTCAAAACCAACTTTTCGGAAATCATTTAAAATCGACAATGATTTGGTCTCTGTGTTATTATAACCCAAAACATCCATTGTATAGTAGGAACCTTGATTCTGTCATTGGAAAGTTCAAAGATGAGAATAAAGGACTTAAATAAAAGGAGTGGGTGTTCCTTCGTCCAAAATGTTATAGCCTCTTGTCTGAAGTTGAAAGTATCAAAGCTAAGGGTATAACATTAAAGGGTACTGACTTAAAACATAAGTCATACCTAGATTGTTATAATAAAAACTAAATGTTTTCGGTACCACAAACTCTTATTACTAGTAAAAAACATCAATTATTTACAATTAAAAACAATAAAACTGCAATAACAAATAAGGATCATAAAAGGGTTTGGGTGGGGAAAAATATGTGTAGCATATGGTCATTATAAGGGAGGTAATTTGGTTTTAGCTAACAGTCCAGAAGAATGTTCGGAATTAATGAAGAATATGACGATTATGAAGAACATTGAATAAATAAATATTTTAAAAATATTCTTTGTTTTTGTATATTTTTGTTGATGTTTAAAATTTTTATGTTTTTAAGTTAGTATTATTTTTTATTAAGTATTAAAAAATGTCAAAAGGTAAATCATGTTTATTTAAATATGTATTTTATTTTAATATTTAGTTTATCTCTTTGAAGTAATTTTAAAGTAAATTCAGGAACTTTATCCAAGAATTAAAAATACGTAGGATTATTGCGCACCAGAGTTTCTCGCAACAAAAATTTACCATTTCACAGGGGTTAACATTGAAGAACTTCTCGAGATTCACTATGACAACATTCAGGTATCCGCTGACCGATATGTTGCAAATTGCATTGTTTGTAAAGATAATATGAGAATAACATGTTCAAATGAATGTCCATGTTGCCACGATTTCAAATGTGACCAAACAATCCATTTATTGTTGGCCGAAATGCGTAAAGCATATTACTCGGATATTTTTGATTTGAAATAAAAATTAATCTTTCTTATTTAATCTTTATTGTCAATAAAAATATTTATATGGATTGAAAGTTTGTTATTTTTACAATTCAAAATTTATCGATGATTTTTAACTCTTTTTTACATTGAAAAATTATTCTTAGAATTACAACTAAGTTTTAAAAATATAAATAAATAAAAGTATTTTTTTATTATAATAAAATAATGATAATAGTAATAATATTGTGTGGTTTGTGGTATTTTAACCTTGACCCCTACATATAACTTTTCTCGCCCCCAATGGTTACCCGTTGTCAAGCAACGTTGGTAATGTAACCACTGGTTATGAGATCGCCAAAGGTGAGCGCTACGAAAGAACTGCTAAGGCCCGATTTCATAGTGGGTTCAACACACTACCGATAGGAGGTCTGTGTGCGGTTTCTTGTTCTGGTCCCTTCACATCATGTTCGACACACTTAATCATTTATCTTTCATCCGAACCCCTTTATAGTTTCAATTTAACGGATTTAATCCTATCATTACCAATAAACAAATAAACTAAAACATTTAAAACTATCATTTATTAAATTTCAACAATTATATATTTGGATATCCTTTGATTTTCAAGGCTTGGCGCTTTGCGCGTTCCATCTTTCCGGGGCGACGCTGAGCAGGTTTTACCGCAGGTTTAGTTGCCTCGGTCGCCTCTCTATAGGCCAACTGAGCTGGCGCAAAAACAAGTAAATACGTTAAGGCCTTGCCATCCGGACAAGCCGATAACGCCACTTCTAAACCACGGATCTGAATTTTCTGAGCTTGGCCAAGCCATTTGTACTCGGCCCATCAGCGTTGTGCAGCGGACACTCTTTGATATAATGTTTTTACCTTGGTAGGCTCCACCCAAGTTGACTTAATCTGCTGGATCTCTCTGGTGAACTGTAGTAGTTGTTGATACAGTTCAGCATTTTCTTTGCGCGATCTTTCAAGTTCTATATTCAAAATTTTGTAGAGGTCCATGTCTACAATAAGACAAATCATTATGGAGGGTGCACTTTATTTGCCAAGATTCTTTATGCTATGATTATAATAAAACCCTTTAAAAACCTGGAGTTCGGTTTATGACATAAATCTATCAATTTTTCGTCTTACTACACTATAATGGTTATTTTAATTCCTTACTGTCATGGGTAAATAATTTATGAGCAAAAAATCAAAGGCAAAATGCAATATTTATTTTTACAAAACCCAATGTCTTTCCAAATTTCGGTAATATCCGTTGGTGCTCCTTCTTGGTGGATTTCGTGCATATGCGTGGTCTCGTTTCTCACTCAGGCTTCTATCATCACTTCTCATCGCCCAAGGGATTATCAGTTTTGGGACTATGACGTTCATAGCTATGGATTGTCTTTCCAGTCTCGAATTGTTGAGTTCAAAAGAGATGCCGTACGAAGGGGCATAACCATCCGTACTCGGAATCTTTCCCACCGCGATATCGAAGTTGATTTGAGCCAAGTGGCGTCTAGCCCTTTCTACTTGCATGTTGGTTTGCTGTCGGTGCTCTTCGAGGCGAGCCAGAACATATTCGGCGTGACCCCGAAGTTCTCGAGCCTGTTACGGTCTGGCTTCCTCTTGATTGCGACATATGGTAAATCCAGATCTTCATAGTCTTCTTATCGGTTCGATCTCGATTCTCTCACGGGAGAAATTGAAAATCCCTTATCCCACATCACCTTCCTGCATCTGGCTGCGGAGTGAGACTGGAATCTTACGGTTACTTGTGATGCATCTATCCATGAGTTTTCTAAACAAATTGATGATCATTATCGCCAATAATTGCATAAATTTTTAATTGTCGAGACCGAGGTGAAGTGTTGGATATGTGGTTGATCGACCTTGGGTCTAATGGATGAGTGGATGATCATTAGCGACTAGTTGGGGATATGGAGTTGATGCAGTAGTATCACTATGTACTATGGGGTCGGTAATGCGTTAAGGAATTATATACAGAAAGTTAGTTAGCCTGGGTTCTTTTTCATGGTTACCTGTTAGTAAACTTAATTTAGCGGGACATGTAATCTCGCGAGATTCACCATTTTTATGGATTTACTTGTCAGAATAAATGGAACTCTTTCTCAAGGTGCTTGTCGGTACAGGATAAACACTCTATCTATGACCATAGGCGGCATTTGACTGGGGTTGGTTATTTCTTTGTTTGATTCATCGTTAAATCTTTTAATTATCAAAATAAAACTGTATAAACATATATTCCAAACCATCGTGGAGAGTATTTATTAATAAGAAACATCGGATCTTTCCGGCATGGAGGGTATTCATTTAATAAAATATCGATCTTTTCATCATAGAGAGTATTCATTAATAAAAACATCGGATCTTTCCATCATATAGAGTATTCATTAATAAAAACATCGGATCTTTCCATCATATAGAGTATTCATTAATAAAAACATCGGATCCTTCCTGTTTTTCATTTACAATTCATGAGTTTTATCCCTTCAGAAGATCAAATGCTATCCTAGATGATAATTTAGTTCACAGAGTAGTTTCATTTGAATTGACGGAATGAGAGAAGGGTCGCATCGTGAGCATGAAATAATCAATTAAATCTTGGTTAATAATTTAATTTAATTCTTTACCTTCCCTGTTGCTGGTCTTCTGCTCCATAATTAACGTATCCAACTCTTGGTCACCAGATCGCTCGGTGAGATTTCTCCTAGCCGTGGAATGTCTCTGCTGTTCATTGGCGTTCGTATTCGTTTTCTTTACTTCTAAATTTTCTAAATTTTCTGAAATGACATGCCATTTATGCTGTCGTTTGTAGGCATGCTTGGCATTTGAAATGGTTTTCCCACGTGTGCTGATGTGGCTAAATTTAACCTTCTCTCTGTGACGTGTCAAATTCATTCTAGTTCAATCGACCAATCTCGCGGTGTGTTGGTCGCGTGTGTCTTCATTATTTCATTGGATTTCTAAAATAATCCGTTTCTCTCCAATTTCATCGATTGTGGAATATTGCAATAAATTGATCATTCAATTTACTGATTTCACTCCGATTTCCAGTAGATCTTAATTACAACTACTCTTACTTATATCGTTTGTTATCCCGCTTCTCTCCCGTTTTCGTGAGTGGTGGTCCGTATTCAGAGTTCGCCATATTCGACTTCAACTTATCTGGTATCATATGGTTGTTCTCGAACAATCGTTTATGTATTTTATGAAGGATCTATGGTTGAATTATATTCGAGCTTCAAGTACATCTATGGATACGAGTATCGTTCCTGCAGGAATCATGATCTTGGGTTCATCCTGCAATCTCAATTATTTTCTGGATACCATTCGTTCAATGTCATGGTAGTTATCTTCCCCATGTATTATAGATTGTTCATCAAGGATTATGAGTTTTCACTATTGTCTTATGAATGTTGATTTCTGTTGATATTATTATAAATGCAATATTACCTGTATTTAACTTCGATTAATTAAATTAGGACTCGTCGATTTTATGATCGGGTTTAGTTTAGGGTGGTATTTAGATTCTTATAATAATTTTATTTTATTTTTGTGAGGAATTATTGTCGGGGTCTAGTGATCTTAGCTGATTTATACAAGAGCTTTATGATTTAATGTTCATTCTCAATTATGGTTGTGATAGTCGTTAGTGATTTCAATATTAACTCTTATTAACTGATTTATGTTTATTTCAAGTTATTATTGCGATAATTGTTGATAACCTAAATATCAAGCTATGATTAGCTGATTTATGTTCATTTCAAATGATTATGGTGGTAATTGATTCGTTATCGTTATTCATTCAGTTTCAGCTGTAGTGGTAGTCTCTAGGCTCGCTTTAGCTCATCGTTTTCCTGTGGAACAGTCAATTGTACAGATTTAAGTGTGATGTTTGTTTTGCCTTCATATCCTAGCTTCGAGATCAATTTAGTTGTCAGGGATTTCATTTAAGTATTTTGTTTTATACGTTAGAACAGTTTATTTATTTTATGACATAACAACAATTTCCGATTCTCTCCCACACTCCTTTCCTTATTTGACCTTAGGGTAGATATGTCAATATTATTATTTTATGAGTGCCCACTGGACTACTCAATGTTTGTGATTTTGAGCCGTTGTGTGAGAATGATTTTTGGTCGATTTTTTTAGGAAATGAGTGATGAAGGAGCAGCTACAAAACTACTCCTCCGCCGTCCCATTTCCCCCCTATAACGGATAGTATTGACGTTTAGGTCCTGCGTTGTTCACGCCGTAACCTTCACGGGCATAAGCTATTGGCGGATGAACCGCACTTACACAGCTTGAATTATTGTGTATATTTTACTTTCTTGCGGTGTTGTAGCGGCTGTGGGCCGGAAAAATTTCGACATAAGCTTGCATTCTTTTGAAACATTTATTTCGATCATAATTGGCATAATACAGTTGGCTTCGTAGCATAATTAATATCAGAGCATCATTGGCATCATCCTGGCATTCATTATTATCAAACGTAATAACATTTCCCCACATAGACGCCCAAACAGAGCTCATTCGAAGTTGATTGTGCGCTGCGTGGAGAAAGTTTCGAAATCGTCCAATTACCCTAACCTTGCGTATTAAATTTGATGTGGTAAAACAAAATTTGACCTTGAGATTTTTTGTATATTCTAACTCAAATTTTATTATTTTTATGATTTAATTTGACAATTTGTTTCATTAATTTTTTTATTAAATTGTTCCCAATTAAATTATTTCATTTCATTTCATTTCTACTTTTCATGAACTCTTGTTCTTTTAATTAAATATTAAATTTTTGGTCAATTTTTCATGTTTTTCTTGTTATTTCTGTGTTTATTTCGTGTAGATCATGTTGCATTTTGTTATTATTTTATTTATTTTTATGTTTTTTGATTTTATATTTTAATTATTACTTTCTCATCTTTTAAAGTGGCTAATTGATGTTTTATGAGTCTGATTTAAAAAAATAAATAATTAATTAAATAAAAATAATAATAATATTAAATAAATAATTAAATGAAAATAAAATAATAATAAAATATTTAATTCACTTGATTAAAACAAACGATTTAATTTAATAATTATATAATTTTAAAATAAATAAAATAATTGACTTGATTAAAACAAACAATTAAAATAATAATACAATTAAAATATAAATAAATAATATTATTGACTTGATTAAAACAAATAATTAAAGTAAATAAAATAAAAATAAAAAATAAAAATATTCAGGATTTTTAATCGAGCAAATATATTTTAGGCATTTTAGTCGACAGGCAATTTGAGCCAATTTTATTTTTATGGGTTTTTAAGTATGAAAAAGTACTTAGGCTTTTTATTCGATGAAATATTTTTAGGTTCTTTAATTGGGTTTGAGCCAATTTTATTCGAAAATACTTTTCACTATAGTACGACCAATAATATGCGATTTATGCCAATTTTTATTTTTTAGACTTTTTAATCGAAAAAAAATACTTAGACTTTTTTATCATGAATTAAAATTTTTTTTTAAATTTTTAATTTGAACATTTAAACAAAACATTATATTAAATAAAAATTCATTAATTAAAACAAATAACTTAAAAAAAAAATTTTAACATCCCCCTTCCCCAAACATTTTTTTTAGGTGGGGTCCCTGTTTTTTTTCAAGCCAAATATCCACGGGGCATAGTCCTCATTATACACTAAACTCAACCAAGAATTGAGAAATACTAACACAAATTTAAGCTCATTATTTTTATATGCATTTTTACTATAATTTAAAGCAACACCCAATTCATTCATTCATCCAATTACACTCAAACTTTCCAAAACAAGGATCCTTAGGATTTTTAATCAATTTGTCAACAGTCACTTTTATCATTAATAATAAAAATGATTTAGAATACCGATTCTTTATCAACAACTCAATCAATAATCAACACTTTTTACTGAATTAGCAAAAGTAGAAGATAAAGACTATGAACGATAAATTAATCCCTTCACCATGTTTGTCTTATACCTAAATTCACAAAATCTGTCTAGAAAAGTAAAAAGATCAGCATCAGTTGGTCTTCTATAAATTTTTGTCTCATGTTTATCTTTGCGTTAAATTAACAAATCCAAGAACGCAATCGATGACTTTCTCTCCATTTCATATTTGAATACAATGTTCTTATGTAAACTGTTCATAAAATGCAAAAACAGCTCTACGTGTTTTTGATTATAAACATTAGAAATATACATCCACATACATTCTGATTCTGATGTATTTGTTTCCAGAAAAAATATTAACCAAAATAATCAAACTTAGAACCTAATTCTAAATAAGTAATTTAAATTTATTTAAATTAAGTAATTCACAGTATTTCATTTTAGTTATTTATAATAACTTTACATTATATGTAAATACAATAATATAAAAATAAGTTATTAATATAAGTTTTATTAAAAAACATTGAGATATCTGTTTTTCCTTAATTAAATATTTAATTAGCGATTTTCGGTTTTTGTACACGTTATTACTTTTCAAACCTTTCTGAACGTATTCTGATGAATCCATTCTCGCCATAATATTCGCCATCATCTCATCTACACTGTTGGAAAAAAAATTTCGGCAAATGCCAATTTTCTTAAAAAGTACGCTAATCCGAAAGAAAGCAACTTTAAACATAATTAAACAAAGTAAATTCTCTTTTTATATTATTTAAACATATTAAGGAGGAAAACGGTCTAGTATATGCTTTTAAAATCATTAAAATTTATACTTTTTCAAAACAGACTGGAAAAAAAATTTCGGCAATTATATTTAATAAGGTATATGTTTCCCTTTAACTCGAATCACACAATTAACTCTATCGTTCATAGTCTTTACGAGTCTTTTACAAAGCTCTGAATCGATATTTTCCCATATTTCTATAACATACTGCTCAAGTTCTCTTAAATTAGTCGGCTTTCTTTTCCTTACTTCTCTCTTCACGTAATCCCATAAATGTTCAATGCGATTCAAATCTGGAGATTGTGCTGGCCAATCTAGCACATTTACATTCTTAAAAATGAAGTATTCGCCTACAACTCTGGAAGTATGTTTAGGATCATTATCCTGCTGAAAAACAAATTCATCATCGAGACCCATATCTTTTGCCGAAGGACCTAGATTTTTAGTTAGAATGGACTTATACATTAGACCATCCATATTTCCCTTGATAATATGGAGTCTCCTGACACCTTTAGATGACATGCATCCCAATAGCATTATACTACCCCCTCTATGCTTTATAGTTGAAACAAAATTTTTAGATTCTAAGGCCTTTCCTTTCTTTCTATAGACTCTCTGCCGCCCATCGGATGAAAAGAGGTTAATCTTTGTTTCATCGCTCCAAATTACCTTATCCCAATCACTTTCTTCCCAAGAAGACCATTCATTTGCCAAATCCAATCTTCTCTTAATATTGGATTTGGATAATTTCGGTACCTTCCTTGGGACTCGAGATCTATAAGAGGTATCTTTGATATAGTTTCTTACTGTTCTGCTTGTAACTGATTTTTTAGTAGTCTTTTCTATTTCATTTTTGATACTCTCAGATGACGTAAACGGATTTTTTTCAATTTCATTTAAAATAATCTGGATATCTGAATCATCCAATGACTTTTTTCTTCCAGAACCAGACAATCTCAATACAGTATCATGTTTCTCATATTTCTTTATGATACTGTATATCCAGTCTTTTGGAAATTTCAGAATCCGAGAGGTTTTCTTTATGCAACCTTACTACCTCTGAATCACGTACAATTTTAATTTCATTTATGCTCATTAAGGGGTAATAAATTATTCCACAATTTTATTTTTTGGCGGGAAAAGTTTTTGAGAGGTTTGTAGAAATCTGCCGATTTTTATTTTCCAGGCATATAATAAAATTTTTAGATTTAAACAGAAAATCAATTATAATATCGAAAATAAAAAGCATAAACTATGTTGAACTTGTTAGTTTTAATACATGCCAAATTTTCATTAATAAATAATGATATTATTAAGGACTAATTCGAAAAAAAAAAAAAATTTGAATTTGGTGATTCATTGATTTTCTACGGTTTCGCATTCCTTTCCATTCAATTCTAATAATATGGAAATTATAATTCCTTTTAAATAATTTTTATTTGACAATTGTGTGAACCATGCTCCCAACAATTTGTTGAGTTTGATGAGATCATTGCTTATACCTAATATATACTAATATCAATAATTAATTAAAAAATACCAAACAGTATTTATCAATCCGAGCAAACAAATATTTGCATTTGCTAGACGTTCAGTTTGTAAACCATGCTACTAAGCACTTTTAGCAGTCAATTTGGCAATCACCAATAAGTGGCTTGCTGACATCGATATCAATTATTCCACAACATCGATTGGATCTCCAGCGCAACTGATTGACCAATGAATATTGCAAACTCTTCCAGATACATTTGTCAGGTTTATATCAGTGAGAAATTGAAACTTAGGAATATTGTTTCGGTAAAAGGGGAGAAGTTTCTTATAACAGTTCAAAATGTACCAATTTACAATTTGCAAATTATCGCGAAATTGTTGCTAAAAGTAGGCAATGAACTCGATAGATCATATCCGGATTTATATAGTGATATACCAAATCAACTGGGGGCCGGCTATTATCCAAACCATGAACTCACGAGGTTAGCATATTTGTTATTTTGTGAACATTTGACAAAATCCGGCATGAATTGGGTGAAAATGGCAGCAATGTTAGCAATGGCTAATGGATTCGTTATGGATTGTATTCAACGCAATGAAGAGGAGGTTATTGGGACAGTGATTGACAGTTTCTCGGAATTCGTTTCCAACAACCTTACCAATTGGATGCACATGCAAAACGGATGGAATGTGGTAAGAATTATTTGGTCACTATTGACTTTGTTATAATTGGATTGAAATATCTATTAGTTCGTTTTTATCTGCATGTGCAACAGTGGCAATCGCATTGGGTCCCAAATATTAGATAATCTATAAAACCTTTTTCAGTGCCAAAAAAATATCACAAATTGAAAGAAAAAACAAAGATGAAAACTTACAATTCATTTAGAAATTTAATTCATAAAATGAAAATCACAACTTATATAATTAAATATACAAATTTTCTGCACTGCTACATCACATCTCTTGCAGTATCTGTTTCTTCATTCACTTTAAAAAAAGTTTTATTTTTTTATTTTGAAAACAAACGAAACAAATTAAAAAATTAAAGTTAAGCAAGTTATTATTAATCGGTTTTCATTAATTTTAATTTAGTCCAGAGATCAATATTTTTATTTATTTAACATAAACTT
Organism: Schmidtea mediterranea; assembly: GCA_022537955.1. Taxonomy (NCBI): domain Eukaryota; kingdom Metazoa; phylum Platyhelminthes; order Tricladida; family Dugesiidae; genus Schmidtea; species Schmidtea mediterranea. Next base: position 220,821,375 of record CM039680.1, read on the forward strand.
TCGTTACAACCGATTATTTAAGTATTTTTTTCAGGTTTTGAGATTTTCGAATTTTCAAAAGTTTTAAAATATATATTAATGAAAATAAAAAGATAAAGTAAATATATTCATTCCTAAATAATAGTTTTTTAATCTGATTTAGTAATTTTAAACCATCAGGTTTTATATTTAGAAATTTTTAAAAGTATTTAGTTGACATTTAAATTGACTTATATAATTATTATTCTTTTAAATATTTGTTTTATTGAAGTTCATTTGAAAATGCAGTAAAAAATGTTACATATCAACTTGAATATAGAAATTCTAATTTGTATTCAGTAAAAATTGAATCTGAGCTGTTGGATACAGAAGGCCTTCCAACTAGTCTGTTAGGAAAGTTAAAATTTATTGTAAACATATATTTGTTATCTGGTGCTAAACTGTTTTGACAGACTTCCCGATTTCGCGGGAGTTTCCTGATTTGGAAAGCATATTCCTTGATTCCAATATAAAAACTATAACTCCCAATTTCAACCAGATTTCAATAATTTAATTACAATAAATTATGTTTTTTTCTATTTCTAATTTTTTTTCTTGGGGTTTTTTTCTTATGGATTAGTTTGACATTCATTTTTATTTGGACGATAAAGAGTATAATTTTATCAAAAATGTAATGCAAAATTTACAGGTATAATACCTTAACGTAATAATACAGAATCGCTGAAGTAGATGTATGTGTCCTCTTCAGCACATGTCCCCCCAATCACACTCTTCCCTCCCAAGAAAATTATCTATGTCACGAAAATATATATCTTTTTTCCATAGCACACATACTATTACCATTCAAAATTAGATTTTTTCAAAAATTTTCTAAGTATTTCAAAACATGAAAATTTATTTTATATATACACACAAGATTTTTAGAGTTTGAGGATTATACTATTATCAACAAATAAGCTTTATATAATTTTTAAGGTTTTTAAATTCTCTGAAAAAACTTTAAACTTTTGGGATATTTTCGAGTTGCGAAATATTTTTTATGGATTTTAAATTTTGGGATATTTTTTCAATAGGAAATTGAAACACAATAATATCATAATGTTTACTTGCTGATAAAAGTATAATTCTCCAAGCAATAATAGAAACTCAAAATATTAGGTATCATTTACTTGTATATAAAAAATGTTATATCCTTGTACATAAATGATATCACCTAGATTTATTTTCTTTGTGTTTTAAAATACTTCGAAAAATTTTGAAAAAAAACTGTGCTGACTTACATAAAATTTTTAATGCCTTGAAATTATTTGGACTGGTTTAGATAATTTTTTCTAAGTTTTTAAATACTCTGAAATAACTTTGGAAATTATGGATGTTTTTGAGTTGGGAAATATTTTTTAGGTATTTTAAGTGTTGGGATATTTTTAAATGGTAAATTTAAAACATGATAATATCCCAATGTATATATAAAGTATATTTGTGTTAATTATAATAGAAACTCAAAATATCACGTGTGTATATATATATAAATAAAAATATATTTATAAGAATGAAAGTTTATCTGTTTGTTTGTTTGTCTGTATGTTATAACCAAACATTATCAGTTATTCTAAAAAAACTAGTAATAATCTAGAAACTGTAAATATAAATTTATAAAGAATCGATTGATAAAGTATCTAATGAATAATCAGATAAGTTTGACAATGATTTTATTAAAAGAAAACGTCAATAAAACACTCGTCGTACGATATATTTCGACTGTTAAAATGTCATCTTAAGGCACTAAAACCTACTTAAAATATTATGGTTTAATTATATAATTTAAACAGATTATTTATATAATTAAATGTTTTAATAAATAAATAATTAATTAAATACTTTAATTAAATTAAATATTTTAATAAATAAATATTTAAATATTTTTACACTACTTTTTAAATTTTTTTATAAATATTAAACTTGTATCATTATAAAAAAATATTAAAATAATGAAGCATTTTATAAATTAATTTTTTTATATTTTAATTTGACATACTGCAAATAATTTTCTAAAGAATAAATAATTAATTTATCGAAATATAACATACTCAAACTATTTAAAATTATTCAAAACATTTGTAGTCATAGCACTTTGCACATTACTCTTTGAATACATAATCAACAATGCCTCACATATATAACGTTCCTAATAATTATTAAAACTTTTCAACAACATTTTAAAATCAGATATTCCTATTTAACTTTTAAAGCTTCTCAATAATATTTGTCAATCCCTTCAATCGACCTTGCTCTAAAACTCGAGTACATAGATGACCGTAAGTCTATCCAATGTATGTGGCATTACACCCATTACATGTAAATTGATAAACAAGATTAGAACATAATTTAACTGGAGTTTTTGATTTATTAATAAACATATTGCGTACCTTACACGATCTAGAAATGATTTTATACTCTAAATTTTCCATTTGCCTACTTAACTTCTACAAAACTTCAGAGTTGGGAAATACTAACACAAATTTAAGCTCATTATTTTTATATGCATTTTTACTATAATTTAAATCAACACCCAATTCACATTCATTTGTCCAATTACACTCAAACTTTCCAAAACAAGGATCATTAGGATTTTTAATCAATTTATCAACAGCCACTTTTATCATCAATAATAAAAATGATTTATAATACCGATTCTTTTTCAACAACTCAACCAATAATCAACACTTTTTACTGAATTAGCAAAAGTAGAAGATAAAGACTATGAACGATAAATTAATCCCTTCACCATGTTTGTCTTATACCTAAATTCACAAAATCTGTCTGGAAAAGTAAAAAGATCAGCATCAGTTGGTCTTCTATAAATTTTTGTCTCATATTTATCTTTGCGTTAAATTAACAAATCCAAGAACGCAATCGATGACTTTTTCTCCGTTTCATATTTGAATACAATGTTCTTATGTAAACTGTTCATAAAATGCAAAAACGGCTCTACGTGTTTTTAATTATAAACATTAGACAAATGTCATCCACATACCTTTATAAACAATGCGTTTCTCAAATTTGAGTGAAGCAATTTTTTTAAAACTAGCCAAAATTATAGTTGTCATCGTTGGTGCTAAAGAGGAACCAATCGCGACTCCATCTATTTGTTTATTTCATTCATCATTGAAAAGAAAATTGTCATTTGAAGTAGCAAATTCAAGAAATTTACAAAATACCCTTCTGTCAAAAGTGTGATGTTTAGAATTATCTTCATCCCACAACGCACAGCCTCAGTCAATTTTATCAATCAATGGTACATTTATAAACAAACTGCAAACATCAAACGAAGTCTTAACATCATTTAAACTTTGTCTTTGTAATTGTGCAATACAAAAAACAAACTTAAACTTATCCTTAAATTCAAACTCCGATCGCATTAACGGTTTTAATAATCCATACAAAAACGTTTTGATAGAGAAAATTGGTTTTGAGATTGATGTGGAGAAATCTCCAAAATATATCTCAATACCAACAAAGCTGAAGCCTGACATGGTAATTAGGTCCAATAGGAATAAGGAAATACATGTCCTGGACCTAAAAGTGCCATATGACTCGGTGGAAGACTTTGAAAAAGTGCGGGAAGACAACTATGTAAAGTATAAAGATTTGGCCATGGAAATCGGAAATGCATTTGGAGAAAAGGCTACAATATCCGCTGTGGTGGTCGGTTGTTTGGGTACATGGGACAAGAAAAACAATGCCCCCTATCAAAGATCGGCTTGTCGAAACCTGAAATTGTATCTATTGCGAGGATAGCATGCTCTAAAGCGGTGATTGCATGCTATCATATATACCGGGAACACATATCATACACAAAGAGTGCGATGGCACTACCATTTTCCATTGTTTAAGAAGTATGTGAGGCAATGCTGGTAATTACATCGGCGTTGCAGACTTGTGTAGTTAGTTAAAAACACTATTGGTGATTGAAATGCTGAGCCTAGCTCGCATATAAGCCGAAAGGCCGCTTTTGTTATAAAATAAAATTTTGAAAAAAAAAAAAAAAAAAACCCAACGACAACACTGCTTTCATAGGTACACATCTTTATGGATTTTTGGAAGCCCATGTATTTTTTCTGGTTGCGATCCTATAAGTCGAATAGGTTTATCTATCTCTTCATTAATAAGTTTTTTCTAAATAAAACCATTCAGCATTGTTTGTACAAACACTTCATCCTTAAGATGAGGCAATTTTCCATTTTCCGACCCTTTTTTAATTTCACAAACTGAGGAGCATTTAACGAATCATTCAACTTATGTATATACACATCATGGCCTAGAATAACTAACCCTTTTCGTTTGTAAAACTTTACAGACATTAATATTTTTGTTAAAAAAAGTTTTTTAAAGTCATAAAATCCCTAATATTCTGACTTTTGTTTTTATCGATATACTCCATCGTACTTGCACTTAACAAGGTCTTCACATAATTACTGTTTATGTCTTTCATTGATCGGGATATATGAAAATATAAACTTTAAATTTTTGCACACAATTTTGTTTCATCTGATCGATTCTGAATACAGTGATTTGGACAAAATTTAAAAATATGTTCCTCTTCAAAATTAAAAACAGTATTTTTCACACTAAATTTAGAAATCACAAATACTTTTCTCAAATTAATCAATTTTTTAATATGAGCATCCATTTTCGATTTTAATTGTAAAATCGAATATTTGACACACCATTCAATACAGATTTCTAAACAATACTCATTCGTAACGTTATATAACATTAATTCAATATTCGTTAGTTTTTATCTTCTTATCTTCTCTGATTCTAACATTCTTCGTAACGTTCCAATATATATTAATTGAACATCTTTACTGGAAAGACAATCACTTAAATTCATTTTAAAAATAAGAGAAGGAATAATCTTTTCTTTTAAACAAGTCTCAATAAAACTAATTTCTAGTTCATTTTTTTTGGAATTTATAAGCCTTCATAAACCTTTTGAATATTGGAACAGCTGCAACATAATTTATAAATAAATAATTACATAAGTTTTGCAATGATTCTATTAAAAATAAAACACCAATCAGACACACGTCTTTGGGCACAAAAACCAACTTAAAATATTATGGAATGCCTGATTTTAAAATTTTATTGAAAAGTTTTAATAATTATTGGAAATTATATGTAAGGCATTGTTGATAAGGTCATTGGATCCAAAGTTTTTGTCAGTTAGAAAAGAAAATCATGTCATGAAATTTTTACAACCAAAATGAATTGCTTATTGATCCATCGGTTCATACCAAGAAATTTCGCATACATTAAAGCACGGAACAATCTCCCAAACGGCACCGATCGCAGTATGATTGACTCTTATTTAAGAAAATTTCTTTGAATAAAAAAAAACCTTTTCATGTAATGTTAAAAGACATGTCATCGTTTATTTCAATAAAAAATTACGTTATTTTTATTTTGTAAAAGTGGCTTGAGGATAATGCAAAAGTACCGTAGAATTAGGGGTCATATTCGGTACAGTTTCCGTTTGTCTCAAATAGTATAAATGCATTCTTCATAAATGAATTTTAATAACTTAATAAAATTTACTTTATTAAATTTCTTTATTCAGCCAGAAGAATTTAATTCTTTGAAATTATATTTATCGAAAAGAGAAATTATAAATGACAATTCTTTGAAGATTTGTGCAATAATATTTGTTGTTTTAATTTTATTATATTTCTGGTTGCATGACAACCAGTACTTGTAATGCTTTAATGAGAAAAAATAACTAATTTTATTCAGGTGTAAAATCATCTTTAAATAAACGTGATTTAAAGGCAAAATAGTTTTGTTAAATTTCAACTATTTCGAATTTTAATTCATTTTCAATGAATTAATATTTTTTATTCAGGTCTCCATTAGTAAGTTTTTGTCTTTCTTTCTATGGTGGGTCTTTAGTCGGGTGGGCTTTTTCTCGTGCAATTCGCTTTCTTTCAAATCATATTTTCGTTTCAAGCTTCTTTCAAGAGAAAAATCCCAGGAATTAGTTTCGTGCTCACCTTCAGGCAAATGTGAATTTGGCGTTTGTTCAGTTGAATTGAAATTCGATAATTCCGCCAAAATTTCACCTTCGAAAACTTTAACATAATTGTTTCTTTGTTTTTGATCAATTGACTTTTTGAATGCACTGTCGAAAATGCTTTTCGTTTTCGTAAGCAGTTTGTCCCTTATGGATAGTTTTCCGATATCATGTTTGTTTGATTCCAACAAGTTTGATTCATCGGTAAATGTATGGACTCCTTTATGTCCATGTTTTCTGCTGTTAATCGGTGCCATTTCTTTCTCATAACTTTTGTCAACTCGTTTCTTATCACGTTTCTTTTTGCGGGTTTTGATTTTTTTCCCACTTTCAATTTTATCAATATTACTAACATTAATATTTGTGAATAAACTATTGTTGTGGGTATTTAGGGAAAGCGTTTCGTTTTTGGATGGTTCTGAATTTGAACTCCCCCTTAAAATCTGGTTTTGATTTAAAGAATGTCCTCCAGGTGGTGGAGTAACATTAGTTTGGTGGGCTTTAAACCCATTCGGTGTTAATCTACCTTCAAGATAATGTCTGCGGACTGAATAATCTGCTAACTCATTAAAATGGTCCGATTCAACATATTTCGGATCTAGCTTTACCAATATGCCAACAAGACGATCATTTTCTTCCTCTAACAAATCCATATCCAACCTTGAGCCATGTATTTTTCGTAAAACTTTGTCCTTTTCTAATTGCTGCACCTCTAAACGATCTTGAAATTTTCTTTCGAGATTCTTTTGAAGTTCGACTTTATTTTGTAAAAACATGACGTTTTCCACAAGTAATGTTAGAACACTTTGAGTTCTTGTAAAAATGTCCTTTAACCGATCAGCTATTTCACCAGACTTTCTTACTAGTTCAAATTCTGGCCGATCAGACCAAAAGAATACTCGGTCAATCAAACCAACATTTTCGGTGACCAAAGGCATACAATAGTTGCAGATTTGGGTCAGAACCAAAACGAAATGTAGTTGAAGATAGCAAATATCTCGATAAAAGTCACAGAGGGGTTTCATTTTATTTTTAATTTCTCTTTGAATTTCTTCAATCGCAAGAGCAATATTTTCAAACAAAGTTAAATCCTTAGACTTCATATCAATAGAGGATGACATGTGAGGACATTTTCTAATTTGGGGAGATCTACAGATATTACGACGAGGTGAACCATCACCGAGAGTTGACATTCCACGAACCGAAAGTTGCCCAAGTAGAGTTTCATTGTGACGAGTTCTCACAGTTAATTTGTATTCAGCATTTGTCAGTTCTGTTTGTAACTCATCGATCTCTTCATCCCCAATTTTTATTTGAGACTCAATGAAATCTTTTGTAATTATTCTATTTTGTTCTTCATTTAATCTACGATAATCCTCCAAATATTTATAGCATAGTAAAAACAAATCTTTATTTTGCAAAACCAATCTCAATTCACCTTGAATATTTGGCGGGTAAACCGGAAGTTGATCACCTTGCATTTATATAATCAAAATCGAGAAGCAGTTAATAAATAATATAATTGATTTATCAATAATTTTTTGTCAACAACATTTAATTACTAGGGATCAGTAAAAAGAGTGCATTTCGGGTTTAAAAAAAGAGTACATGGAGTTCTTTTTATTTTCTAAATAAACTTGGAGATTTCAACAAACTAAGAGGATACGATTAGGAATATTATATTTCCCTATATTTAAGAAAATATATTAATTTTTTTTAATAAAAATAAAGTAATTAACCTTATTTATTAAAATATAAATATAGTAATTTTAGCAGATTTTCTGTTGTTAAGCGCCGTCTGTTATCTGTTAAAATGTTGATTAACATCGAATAACTACGATCTACCAAACATCCTGTCAGCGGTGCATGTTTGAAAATTTTATCAGAATCACTACTGCTTATGTGATGATAATTTATTTATAAATTTACTATTTTTAAGCCATAAATTTAAGAGTGCTTTTTTGAAAAAAGAGTGCATACTCTTTTTTCTGATCACTAGTAATTACATAAACATAAACAAAATACTGGTTTAAATGTTTAAAAACGCCACTTGAACATTCTTTATACAATATATTTAGACAGGTTCACTGTCATTACCAGGTATAAAAGAAAAATCTTTTGTAGAATTTCAATTGCTTATTTGAATAGAAAAACCTTTAGCCATATATTTTATTAATTTTAAAAACTTGTATTAAAAAGGGAAACATGGTTAAACACTCATTCAAAATTAAGCTATTAAAAAGTGTTAAATTTAAACAAAAACATACTTAATTTTGAGATGTAGCAAAACCGTAACCTCTTTCTGTTAGGATTATAATCAAATATTCTGTCAATTTTTTTTTCATCCAAATTCATTCTGCAAATTGCTTAAGATACATATAACCTTTATAAATTGGTGCAGTACAAGATATTCCATCTACGGATTTTAAAACGACAACCGTTGTGTTATCAGAAGCATCTATTGTCTTCATTATCATGTGAATCATGACTTCACATTTAACCTTGACATTCAACGACGCTTCATTTAGCAAAACTTGTTGTTTTCTTAAACCTTCTTTCGAGCAAGCATGTAATATTTTAGCTTTAACTGTTATAACATCTGGAATCCAGACAACAAAAACAAAATTTGGGAAAATAAGAATAATTAATTATAAATAATTTTAGAAAAATGAATAGAATATCAGCCACGAGAAAAATATATGATGGATACCTAAAGAAATCAGTTGGGGCAATCGAAAATAGGGATGCAGATCAACCAGCAAGTGCCGAATTATTTCAGGACCGACGGCAGGAAAATGAGAATATATATTTTCCGATTAACCAGAAGATCCAGAATCAAGTTGGAAGAAGAAATCACAGTGAGAAAGGACGAAGAATATCACTTGCATATAGCGAATGGTAAATTGGAAATTTTGGATATCTATGGAAGCGTATGGAAGGAATTTGACAAATTGACATCGTGGAAGATTGGAAAAGAAATAATGAATAAAGGATTAAGAGCATCCAGCGATGATGTAATAATTGTTGTAGAATCAAGAAGAATAAAAATCAGAAGGAGAAGTACCACGCACATAATTAGCAGACGATTCAGACCCAAGATTGCTCTCAATTTCCGAAGAGGTGATTAAGCGGAAAATGTCGTACATCTAAAAACGGCTGACTATCGAAGATTTTTAACAGAAAATATTGTTTGTGGACGCAGAATATGGTGGCTCTGAAGCACATGAGATGATACCATTGTCCAAAGCCAAATGGTGTTTTATAGAAGAATAATCAAGGATATCTACATCACACCCCGAATGAAGTTAAATTATTTCAATTCAAGCATTTACGACATCAATGAGCTGAAAATCAGAAATTAACTAGATCAAAATATAAAAATGAAAAACATTCAGAATCTCACCAGAGGGATATTTTAATTGTGCAATGATTTGCACGCTGAACTAAAATATCTAAAAATCTGGATTGATCAACTTTATTGGATAAGAGTATTCGCTGCAGCTCAGGTATTCGCAAATGCTTTGGAAATGAAACTGCAGCAGAGACTTTAATGTTGATTGGTTTAAACTCTACTACTGGCTATCTTTTGACATTGAAAAAGGTCAGTTTGTCTGCTTTGTGTGCAATGAATTTTATAAGGACGTTTCATTCTGTTGGGGTTATAAGAAAACATGAATAAAAATAATAAAATTTTAAAATTATCAAAATCAATTAAAATTTTGAAAAATGTAAAAATCAATATGTTTCGGGGGGAAAAAGTGGTAACCGATGACAAATTTGATTGTGAAGACGAATAAAATACTATTAGACTGAGATGACGTATAGTGAAGGGTCGGGAGCCCAAAACCAAATTAATTAATTAATTAAATTATTTACCGACTAATCAATTAATCAAGGGCCGCCGAGCTGAACGTCAGCTTAATGTGTTTCTTGGCATTAGTGAAACGGGCAATAAATTGTCCGAAATGGAAAATTGTTTTTCCAGCAGTAATCCAGATTAATGGGAACCCAAAAACTACAAAAGCAACTGATAACAAAATAAGTTGCCAGTTGGTCGAAGAGAGAATATAACGAGTTGGAGGAAACGAGTGAAGAGCGGTAAATCGATAAAGTTTATCAGATTGCAGTTGGACTTACACCGTGATACCCTTAGGGTATGTACGAGAGATAACTATTGTGTATCGTGGTGAATATTTGTCAATAAAGATTTCTTTGTTGGGATTTTGTCTATTGAACAAAATTGATTATTGAACACGATGAGTCGGATCGAGAGACCTATTCATCGACGAATAAATATTTAATATCATAACAATTTGGTGAGCCCGACGTGATCTGAATCGTCGGTGAGAAGCATCTAAAGAGCAACCAAAGCTTTGTGAAAACTGTAATATATTGAAAAAGAGAAATCGAAACTTTGAAAAGTGTTAATATCAGACGTTCTGAATTGGAAAATAAAAGCATAAAACGAATAGAGATTACTATGTGCAGCAATAATTCAACTACGTCTACAACTACAGCACCAATAATTTCAACATCAGCAGCGACCGTCAGAGATACAAATGATTATGCTAGTTGTCAAAAGTTACTAGTAAACCAGTACGGAGGAGATCCTGTAGAATTCGCTGACTTCATGGGCGAATATTACATGTATGCTACGCCCTACGGATGGACTCAAGCGGTGATGGTACAGCGATTGCCCCTTTATCTCAAAGGGGCAGCAGGAGAGGTATGGCAGCAGTTGTACAAAAGAAACATTGGAAATGACTGGTCAAAGTTAAAAGATGAACTTGCAAATAAATTAAGCGAATAATGAGACAAAAATTTTACAACAGAGTTCTAAGATCAGACGAATCGCTAACTGAATTTGCTCATTACTTAAGAACACTTGCAGATAAAGCGTTTGAAATCAAACAGGGACAACCAGATACTGTAAAACAAATCAGAGAATTACTACAAGACCAATTTCTAATGGGCGTTGACAAGGAGATCCGAAAATCTCTATGCTACTTAGATTTCAATAATTTCGATGAATTAGTGAAAAAGGCAATGCAAATCAAATTGAATCTAAAAAGCACCGAAAAGAACGGAAAATGGAATGGAAAGCAACAGTAATTCAATAAAGGATAATTTAGAAAATGAAAAAGCTGCAATGTTGATTATGAAGATAGAAAGTTGTTGGAAAACAGAGATATTAACGCTCCAAAATTGATGCAGGGACTGCAAGAGCTATGCGAGATGTCGTTGAGTATCAGAAAACATAAAACAGTGATTAAATTGTACGCAGATTGGTATGAATTGAATCCGCGGGTGAAGGACGAGATCGAAGTTTTGATGGTAAAATTTGGTAGAGAATTTCGAGCAAGACAATGGTTAGATTTTATTTTTATTGATATTTCAGATAAAGAAAATGAATTAAAAAAATTTCAGAATATCGAGATTCACTACGCCCACCAATCTTCCAAACAATCGGTATCTAATCAGCCCTATATCAAATAAAGTCAATTCCACAGACTAAACCAAGTTTCAAAGCTAAACCACACAACTGATATCGAATCGTCAAAATCAGAACCTGCTAAAGAAAGTAATCAATTGGTGGGTTACTGGGTTTTGCTATTTGTTTGAATCTTCCCATTGTTACCCCGGTAACGCCATATAAATATTTTCTAGCTACCACTCGGCACCCGTTGCTAGGCAACGTTGGAGATGTGTTCGAGTGGGTGGATTGTCCGCAAAAAGTGAGCGCTATTACTAATGCTGTAATTGCTCGGACAACCCTCGGGTTCAACGAGCTGTCGATGGAAGACCTATGCTCGCTTTGTAATGTCCCCTGTGTGAGAAGTTTCGAGATTAGAATTATGTTGGTGAGTATTAGCTGCAGTGGTGGTGTGTTTAGAGATGGAACGACATTTATCTGACGAAGCGTGAATACTCACGAGATTTCTGTAGTGTTTTTAATATTCCTCGCATTTTAAAATATCACTTTTAAACGATTGAACAATATTTATAATTTAATTAAATTCACGAATAACACAAGATCAATTAGTTGAGTTTATTTGCCAGGCGGGCGGCTCTGTGTCTGGCGCGCTCCTTGCGCCCCGGCCTGTAACTGCTTGAGGGTGTCGTAGAAGGAGTCACCACGGGCGCTGGATTGTTGGTTGAGTCCCGATACGCCAATTGGGACGGGGCGAAGACAAGAGGGTAGGTCACCGCCTCTCCCTCCCGACTGGCGGACAAGGCGACTTCCAACCCCCTTATCTGCGTCCGGAGGTTCTGATTTAATTGCCGCTCCTCGGCCCAACCCTTCTGAGCGGCAGTGAGCCGGTGATGGAGGGGTTTAAGTTTCACTGGATCCACCCAGGTGGACTTTACTTGTTGGATTTCTTTCGTGAGTTGTATTATCTGCTCGTATAGGGCTTTGTTAGATTGTTGGGCACGAGTCAATTCCTTCTGTAAGAGTTGGATAGACTCCAGTTCTGATAATATAAATAATTAAAATCTTGATATTACAGAAGGACCATATTTGTACAAGTTATATTTAAACAAATAACTAGACTATTGCATTTCAACAAAAATAAAACGGTTACTAAGAGAACACTCAATTTATTTATTGAAAGGAAAAAATTTCATTACAATTTATGTTCTAAGCTAGTTCATGATGAGGAGATGGATTAGGGAAAACCCTTCTCCACCCATTCTTCCGGCGAATAACCGGAGATGGTCATTATTGGCCGTCGGACATCTCGAATCCGGGCCGTTGCTGGTCGGGAGGCTCGTGCGGCAGTACCTTGCTGAGGGTGCCGGTAGTTGTTGGCGATCCGACCCACCAGTAGGTCCTCCTCGACATTCGCCAAGTACTGGCGTGCCCGAACCACTTGTACGTCCACCTGTCGTTGGTGGGCCTCCAGTTGCTCGAGGAGATGCTGGGCTTGCCGGTGGATTTCCTCGGTCGGGTTCCACTCTTCGGCCAGCCACTGGTCACGATCGTCCTCTGTTGAGATGGTCAATTGAAATCTCGACGGGGGAAACTCTGGGCACCTCTCCTGCCGGAAGCATCCCCACGCCCATCTCCACCGATCCGCAATGTGAGTTGGAATTTAACTCATCGAACTAAGTTTTTCTGAATGCCAAAAATCATTAACGACGCGGTATATATTTTATAAAAGTAAAACAAATTGAATAAATAAATAATTTCGAAATTTTAATTTAATCCTCTGTGAAACCATACGGGGAATCTAAAATTATCCAAGCCTTTTATCAAATCGAGGGAAAAATCCTACGTTTCCGTGGATGCTTTACTCTAGTAGTTAATCAAAATTATACAATTCATATTCATAAAAAGTGGGTCGACTAGAAACAAAATTTATCGCTTTCCCGAGATTCTCGATTCGAATTAGACTTTTTGTAAAATTTAATATAACATTCCCACAATTTGCATTAGAAAATATGTTTGAAATAGATTTATTTCTTAAGTTCTATACTCAAGTTACCTCGGTTAAATTATTAAAAATTTTACAATGCATGTTAATAATTATAACGTTTCTGTTTAGGCAAATCAATGAGATTAAAACCATCCTTAAGATCAATTAACTATCATGGCGAATTGAAAAATTCGGGAATGTAGATCCGATCAAACTTATTAACTAAATATTGCAGAAAAATCTGGAATTCATTGTGCTTTCCTTGGTTTGATAGTTCAATTCAAAGATAATGTTTATTCGGCAAAAAAAAAATCTAAATTTATTGGGTGAAATTATTAATGTTAACTATTTAAAGGGGTATGGTTTATGGAAATCAGTAGATATGATTGCGAGTGGGTTTGATGGTAATAATGGTTATTAAAAAAGGGAACAAAACGGACATTAATATAAAATTCTACCGGAGGGCTTGATGTCAAAAATTTTAATGGGTGTAATCAAATAGATTAAGGATCGAATTAATAATGATGAGATATTATTTATAGAGGTAACAGGGTGAATGATTTTTATAATCAATGATGCAAAAAAAAATCATGGGTGACAGGAATATTATTAAAATATTATGAAACTTATAGGAATATCATTAAAATATTATGAAACTTATTTGTAATTATCACTAGTTATAATTTATTAATCAAATATATTTTATGAAATTCTTACCCTCCGTAGATATATCCAGATTTGTCAAGGCACCTCCGTTGCGTACCTTAGTCGACGACTCTTCATTATCCAAAATTTGTTGAGAATTCATGTCAAAAAATCCAAAATTTCTGTTAAATGGTAGTTGTGATTGCACTTTTATTGAATCGACAGAGTGGGTGTGTTTTGTGTTTACACTGTGCCTATTAGTGGTAAATAATCGATAAGTTCCGTTAAACTATCTATTTGGCGAAATTGAAAACCAATGTGAATTGCGGTGGATTATAATTGTTTAGGTTAATTATGGTAATCGTTTGATCGGGTGATTGACGACTCGGTTTATTTGTTGTAATTTGCGTTGGCTTTTATTGGATTTTATTTAGAGATTCGTCGAGATCATCAACATTAGTATCTGGTAATGTGTATATATTTTTTTTGTTATCTATTTTTGATGGTTTGATGGCATTTTGGAGTTTCGGGTTCGATATACTATCTGGCAAGTTTGTTTATCACATGGATTATAAATTCATTGAATGGATCTCAGGTTAACTGGATTTGGAATTTCGTTATCTGGTAAGTGTTTGTTTAATTAATCTCTACCATAATGAGTTTTCTCTAGCTGATGTTGATGAAATTTAGAGTACAATGTGAAAGAGTTCGGAAACCTATTCGCGTTTTGGATTGTCCTTATCCCCTACTGTTGGTCGTAAGATTTATTTATCGGAAGATTTATTGGTTTCTGAATTTTTACTGATCGTCTAGTAAGTTATATAACAAATTTAATTAATTGATTTCGGTATAGTTTTTAGGGATTGTTGGGATTTCTGGTAACATTTTTTTAGCAAGCGAAATAAGTCAAGTTTGTTAGCGGGTTTTCGTAATTTACTCCGTGGAGACTTTATTCTGATTTTATTTCCTGATTTGGGAAGTGTTATCGATTATCCGTTACTAAAATTGGATTTGGGTATGGATGGAGCTCTGGTTTAGCCGAACCTTCCACAAAATCGGGTCACTACGCTCATCGTCTGGAATCTTGGGTTGTGATCGTAAGTCTATCGTATCGATGTGATTTTAATAGAGTTTTGTTGATTTCAGATATCTTATGCCTATTTGTAGTGAAGCTGATTTGGTAAGTGGGTGTTCTTCATTTTTAATAAAAATAAAATTTTAAGATAGTTTTTAATTTTTTCTTTAAATTTTCTAAAGGGTAATATTTAAGTTATTTTATCTTCAAACTTTTCTTAAATTCGGTAAACGCTTCATGATTTTTATAACAGCTGCAGTATCTTGTTACTTACCGTACTAATTTGGATCGACTCTTAACGGAATAATAAAAGTTTACGATAATTATTTTATGATTTTAAACACAGGACAATTGCTAGGGTGGTATGCTCGTAATAATCGCTCAGTGTTCAAGATTAGTCTTATCAATCGTTTCAACGACTTATAGTAGTGGTTTGAAACTATAGTTGGTTTAATTAACAACGATTTCGGTCTTTATAAGGGAGTTTGAAAAAGGTGCGTTTATTAGCTGTACTGATGGATATGCTCTGGCTTAGGATCTGATTAAATTCACTACTTTACTGGAAGTTTGGGGTGATTTGTTTAATAATAATTAAAAATTACTATTTACAATTGCATTTAAGTTAAATTCATAAGATTAATTTATTTCATTTCATAGCAGTGATTTTATATTAATTTTATCCCGCGTAACCTTCCCTTTAATAAGCCTTAAACGCGTTTTATGTTTATATTATATTTAATGAGTGCCCACTGGACTACTCGGTGTGGTGATTTTGAGCCGTGTGTAGAATAATTTAGGTCGATTTTAAAGAAAACTAGAAACGAGGAGTAGCCAAAAGACCCCTTCCTTATTTCTTCTTTCTTCTATACGGAATCATATTGACGTTCCAATCCCTGCGTTCCGCACGCTGGGTCTTCACGGACACAGATCATTGGCGATATTCCACGCACTTACACGAATCTGAATAGTATGTTGATTTTTCTAACTTGTGATGTGTCTTGGCTGTAGGCCGGAAAAATTTCGACAATAAAACAATTAATCTATGAAAAACAAAACTGATTTTATGTATTATGAATATTTATTAATATATTAAAACAATATAACAAATTACTTGCCAAAATCATCATACAAAATAAAAATACATCTCTCCCCACGTCGACATCCAAGCAGAGCTCTACCGAGGTTGCGAGGACGGGACGTGGAGAGAGAGTTTCCAAATAAAACTTTCGCTCACCTAAAAATAAATTCGAAATAGTTTTTAAAATTAGTTAAAAATTATTTTCAAAATTGGTTAAATTTTATGTGAAAATGCATCGGTATATATACCTATTTTCTGTCCCTAACCTCGCGTGTTCTTTTTGATTGAGTAAAACAAAATTCGACCTTGATGTTTTCTAGTGTATTCTAATCTTAATTTTTATTATTTTCTAATTTATTTTGATAATTTTTTATTTGAAATTTTTATTGAATTATTTCTAATTCAAATTCTTTGATTTAAATTTTCATTTTCATGAAATTTTCGTTTTTGTTAAATTATCAGATTTGGGTCGAATTTGTTGGGTTTTCGTGTTATGTTTGTATTTGTATCGTGCGGTTCTTGTTGCGTTTTGTTATTATTTTAATTTTATTTTTATGTTTATTATTTTATATGTAATTGCTTTTCTCTCATATTTTGTTAGGTTTAATTGATGTTTGAATAGGTTTGAATTTACAACTGCATGTTATATTTGCATGTGTGTTACCGATTCATTTAAACATTTTACAAGGCCGTTTGTGTTCTGGCCCAACACAATCAAAAAGCAAAGAAAACCAAGACCTTAGCGAGACGAATACCTAAGTGACAAAATATTGAACTCAACATCGACAATGAACTAATGATTCTTAGACAATTAACTATTATTTATATATGATCATAACCGGACTGTAGGTCCTCTTTCACTTCATCTTGTAATCCATATATTGATGTATACTGTATGATTATTTTTATGCATGTGGGTTTTGAGGTCACGACCCTGTAGCTCGTAGACAAAATTGAATGAAAAATGTAAACTCCGTATAGTTCATAGCTTAAATCTTTTAGAAATTGCGGGTCGCAATTTTACGGGCCCCGGAGTGTTTTATGTCTGGCCAGAACACAAATAGCCTTGAGAATTGTTTAAATGGATCAGTAATACAGCACAAAAACCCAGCACCAAGATAACTTAAAATATAACATACAACACCAACTAAACATTTTAAAATCTCAGAGAATATAAATAAATATAAAATCAAAAACATAAAAGTAAAATAAAATAAATACAAAATGCATCAAGAACCGCACGAAATTTACATAAAAAATAACATAATAACAAGAAAATTTGACCGTAAAATGACCATTTATATAAAAGTAAAAATTAATGAATTAAATGAATAAAAATTAAATATTCTTGGCTGAATAAATTTAATTAAAAATTTTAAAAATAAAGTACCAATTTAAATCAAGAAATTAATAAAAATTTAATTTAGATAACACAAATAATTTCAAGGTCGAATTTTGTTTAATCGCAATAAAATTAACACGCAAGGTTAAGGCCAAATTATAGGTATGTATATACTGATGCGTTTTGACAAATTTTCAGTCTTAATTTTCAGAGAAAAAATTTCAGTCTAAACTGAGTTGGTGTGCGTTGCAACTGAGAGTCGTGCTTTCAGGCAATTAACACTAGTAAGTGTTTTGCCTGAACACGACAACTCTCAGTTGCTGTACATTGCTATGAGAAGCGAGATAGATGGATGCTTAATGGATTATTTGACCAATGAATGAATACTGCATGAATTTCTTGTCCAATTTGATTAAATGTATTTGGATGAAGCAATGAACAATGATGATGCCAATAGACGTCCGATTACTATGTGAAATATTTATGTCGAATAAACCGTACTATGCTCGAAACATTTGCTCAACTGATATGGTAAAATTCATTTATTTATTTTTTTTCCTTTTTCGGCCCACAGCCAAAACATAAAGCAAGGAAGTAAAATCACACACCCCAATTGAATGTGTAAGCGCGGTGTAAGTACACCAACAGTCGTGTCCGTGAAGATTCCGGCGGGAGAATTCAGGAACCCAAACGTCAAATCACCGAACTAAATAGCGAAAGAGAGTAGCTTGAGACCGGGTCTTTTGGCTCAACCTTCTTGCATTTAATTTCGATAAAATCTACATAAACTTTTTAACAACATTCGGCTCAAAATCACTAGCACCGAGTAGTCCAGTGGGCACTCATTAAATGTAATATGAACATACATAGATCATAAGGACAAATAAAAGGAAAGGGTAGTGGGTAAAATTGCGAAATCGTTGCAAAAGTTAAAATGAATAGCCATCAGAAAAAATTAATCCGAACGACTAAAATCATGAAAAATAATGTTTTAAATAATATATAAGAATTTAAATATAATTAAGTTGAATTGAGACGGAAAATATGGGCAGAACGCTGCGCAAATTTTCGGAAATAATTAAAACATTCATCATAAAACTGTAAAATAAGGGCGGAACGCTGCTCAAATTTTCCGAGTCCCTTAAAATACTTATCGAAAATAGTAAAGTAAAAGTAAAATACGGATCAATAATTGATAGGATATCCGAATAAAACTGTAAAATAAGGGCGGAACGCTGCTCAAATTTTTCGAATTAATGAAAATACTTTATCGAAAACAGTAGAATAAGAATAGATTACGGCTAAATTTTTATATAAGCAAAGTATATTTTTTTAAGCCGAGGAATAAGGAGGAATCCCTACAAAAAATTTGATAATAATAATGATAATAGTAAGGATAATGATAATTATAAAATAATAATAGTAATAATAATTATGATAATAATAATAGAAACAATAATAATAGTAGTAATAATAATAAATATAATGGTAATTATAGTAATAAGAATAATAATAATAAATGTAATAGTAGTAACAATTAATAAAGGTAATACATATAATAGTAAGAATGATAATGCTAGTAATAATAATAGGGAACATTGTAGTTATAACGGGGACAAGGGTAAGAGAGATACTGTGTGGATACTTACATAAAAAATGGTTTACAGACCATAGCAAAATCATCAACACGGACAACGATAAGTAGGACTATGGGAATAGACGTAAGGATAAATGAGATAACAGCATGGATTAACATTTGAAGGAGATAGGAGGATAATGAGTAGGTAGTTAGTAGCACTCTGCTACCACACACTATTGCATAATAATATAGGGGGGGGGGGTTCGGTGATTATTTTGTGTGTGTATTGATTACTCAATGATGTAATTTTTTCTGTGTAATTTAATTAATTTTTTGTGTGTATTTTTTTTCAAAATTTTCAAATTTTTTTTCGAGTTTTTGGCGCGATTTTTTTTTAAATTCAAAATTTTGGAACATTTTTTTAAATAAAATTGAAATATTTTTTTTCAGTCACACTATAGTCAGGGGTTATTTTTGAAAAAGACTAAAATAAATTGGCTTGAATTGCCTAACGATAAAAAAATCATAAAATTAAAATTGGCTCAAATCTTCTAAGATGAACACACTATAGTAAGGGATATTTTTAACTCGTAATAAAAAAAATACAATATTTGGTCTCAATACTTTCTATAGGTAAATATAGGCATAAAATAAAAATACTTGAATCGCCTACTGATAAAAAATTGACAGGGGTATTTTATAGGCTTGTTAAAAAAACACTTGAAATATTTGTTCACACAATTTTTATAGGCTAATTTAGGATCTAGATAAAAATAATTTAAAATACCTAAAGTAAATTAAGATAAATTAAAGTACATTAGGATACATTAGAGTACATTAGGGTACACTAAAGTAAATTATTGTTCAAAAAGTAAATTAAGGTACATCAGAGTAATTTAAAGTAAGTTAGAATAAATTTAAGTAAATTAAGGTTCTTAAAGTAATTTAAGGTGCCTAGAGTAAAGTATGGTAAGCTAGGTAAGAATTTTTTAAAATTAAATAGAGAGTCAACAGTTAAGTTACATAAGAGTAATTTTTAAAGCTGAAAATTTTAAAAGCAGTTATAATAGGCAAATTACATAAGGTAAGACTTTTTTAAAAGTAAATAGAGGGTCAAAAGGTAAGTTACATAAGGTAAGAATTTTTAAAGTTAGAGTGTCGACAATATTGCATGATAAAATTTATTAAATAAAATTTTTAGTATAGTTTTATCGATCAATTTTTATACATATATTTAAATGATAAAATTTTTAACATAATTTTACAATGGAATTTTTTATACATGATTTTTAAAGATGAAATTTTTAGGATAATTTTACAATGAAATTTTTATACCTATTTTTAAATAATAAAATTTTTAACATAATTTTACAATGAAATTTTTTATACATGATTTTTAAATAGAATTTTTAGTATAATTTTATCGGTGAATTTTTTATATATAATTTTTAAAGATGAAATTTTTAGGATAATTTTACAATGAAATTTTTATACATGTTTTTAATTGAAAAATTTTTTAATATAATCTTACAATCAAATTTTTAGTATAATTTTTACCATGACTTTTTTATACATGTTGATAACGATCAAATTTTCAAAGAATTTTATTAAATTAAATTTTTGAGTTTCAGTATTACATAGTATTGTCTAAGGTAGGTAGTAGTCATTCGCAAGAGCAACCCATCTCCTCCACTCTGCAGCAACCCATCCTTAATAAAAAAAATAATAAAATAATAATAATAATAAATAATAATAATAAATAAAAATAATAATAATATTTATAATAAAATTAATAATAATAATAATAATAATAATAATAATAATAATAATAATAATAATAATAATAATAATAATAATAATAATACTTTCAGAAGACATAAAAAGTTAACTTACTTGGTATCAACTGCTGAACACTGATAACCCATACACAGTGAATAATTCATTAATAACTGAACAACAATCACTAGGTACTGTGTACAAATAACTGAGCACTGTACAACTCTCTATATACATACTAGGCATTGAATAATTTACTTATTCATTAAAATGACATATTTAAATAATATTTACTCTTTGAACACCGATATTCAACCAACTTAACCCACTTAAAAAATAAAGTTTTCTCTCAATCATCTCCCCTTAAAATACTTGGTTATTCACACACTCACAATATGCTATCAATAACTAGTTACTGAACAAATCAATATCAATAACTAGTTACTGAACCAATAAATATTAATGATCGGTTACTGACCAACAAATTTTGAAATAAAACACATAAAAGGTTGAACAAAAGAAATACAAGTTGAAATTTTATTAACTTCTTCACTCTCTTTCACATCATTGATGTCTCGAAATTGGTAAATTTTTTGGTTGCTTAGTTACCTTGTTGATATCAAGCGATAATTAATCAAATTCATTGAAACCAAATCCATTGTTATATTTACTTGGTATCAACTTCTGAATACTGATACACAGTGAATAATTCATTAATAACTGAACAACAATCACTAGGTACTGTATACAAATAACCGAGTACTGTACAACTCTCTATATACATACTAGGCATTGAATAATTTACTTATTTATTAAAATGCCATATTTAAATAATATTTACTCTTTGAACACCGATATTCAACCAACTTAACCCACTTAAAAAATAAAGTTTTCTCTCAATCATCTCCCCTTAAAATACTTGGTTATTCACACACTCACAATATGTTATCAATAACTAGTTACTGAACAAATCAATATCAAAAATTGTTTACTGACTAAGAAATCTTTAAATAAAAGCACATAATAATTTGAACAATCAAAAGAAATACAATTTCCATTACAAATTTTATTAACTTCTCCACTCTTTTATCGATCATTGATGTCTCCAAATTGTTTGGTTGCTTAGTTACCTGATTACTATCAAGAAACTATTAATCATTGAAGCCCAATCAACTGTTATATTTTCTCTGAATAAAAATTTATTGCTTTACAGTCTTGTATGTGATTTATTGAAATTATTTTGTAAAACTTAGTTAAAAGACTTTGAAATTTTTCTACCATTTTTGTAATATTTTTAATTGCATCCAACAATGAACAATTACTAAAAGTTATTTTCAAAGATTAATGTCAACCTTTTCATTTATTTTTCACACGTCCCTAAATAAATTAATTGTTAACTCATCAAATAATTACTAAAATTTATTTTTATAGATTTTCTATTCACCCCCAACTCTTATTGTTTACTGAATGATAAATTAATTAGTAACTACAAGTAGTGGGTAATCTAATTGCTAGTGAAAAGAAACTTGATTAGAAAAATATTCTTAAATTAATTTCTCAAAACATATATTACTTTCATTGTACTTGGAATAAATTTTCATATATTTATTGAAAGTGATTCAACTCTTAAAATTATTAACTCAAAGATGCTAAAGCTTTGAATAAAACTGATATAAAAAAAATAATATCTACCACATTACTAGAAATTAAATGATTATCGACCAACCACTAAATAAGTTGAATTTCTAACAAAGCTTAAAAAACTACACTAAACAGGTACTGATAGATACCGATAAAATCTACTAAAAATCCAAATATATATGTTTAATTGTTGTAAAATATTTGTTTTTGTAAAAATAACACTTATCCTTAAATTATGATTATCATGTGATTAGAATTTGATTAAAGTTGTGAGAAATATTTTAAGTTGTTAAATTTCAAATAAAACTGCTTAATTTGTAAATAATGTTAGTACTTTGAAGACATTTTAAAATAAGACCTTCAGAAAATTGGTAAGAAAATAGTAGTTATTGAGTAATACTTATTAAAGTTACTAAAGTTTTATAATTTTTTTCAAGTTTTGATAGATCTTTAATAAAATTTGTTAGTACTTTGAATAAAAATTTTAAAAAAGTTTCAACATAGTGCATGTGTGGATCAAAGGGTATCCGGTAGATAAATTAAGGTATTTTAATAGCAGAACACAGTCATTTGAGGTATATTGGTTAAGGATAATGTATCAGGCGTTGTATTAATTTATCAAACGAGTAACCCTTTAAATTTGATATACAAACATGTAACATTCCTTCAGGGGCGGCTCTACCATAGACGCGAATTAGGCGGCCGCCTAGGGCGCTAATTTTTTGAAGGCACAAAACATAATGTTTCAGTTGACATTCTTTAAAGTAAGCGCTTCGTAAAAGTTTGCCTAGTGCGCACTGCTGGAAAAAATTTCCTGAGCCTAACCTGTAATCATTACACAATTTGGTTACAGTGCTGCAAAAGAGCTTAGAGTTCAGGTATAATTTAGTAAAAATCAATAACAAAGGGCAAAATATTATAAACTTCCAAATTAATCAAAAATTAATTAATAGTGGTGAATTAAAAATTGACGTTACAAGGAAACAGGTATGTACAGATATCAACTAATGAGACAAATAGAAATTTAATAATAAAGAGTTAATGTGTGTTCACCATGACATGTTATTCAGAAAATACAAATAATTAAACTAATTTTGATAATTACATCACTATCATGTACTAAGGGTGTTTAAACACTTTTATAGCTACATTAAAACAAGAGAAACTTGAAAAAATATTTGAGGTAAATTTGTTTTTACTTTGTTTTAATTCAGTTTAAAATATTTAAATTTCCAACGATTATCTTAATTTAGAAAATGACTTTGAAATTATCTATTTTAAACAAAATAAAATATCAAAACACAATTGTTTTGTGCTCAATATGTGTTACAATATATTTGTCCTTACATAATCTTTCTAGACCTAATTGGTAGTTTTCACCAAAAAATACCCCATTTTACTAAACTGAACCAAACTTTTTCTAATTGAACCATAATTCAGCACCAATACTCACCTGATACCCATCCAAACTCATCTGATACTAGTTGATTCACCGATATCTATCCAGTACCCCTTTACACACCCGTCCTCCAATTTAGTTTAAATGAACTAGAATTTACACGCCTAATACCCTCTGCAATGTTTTTTACTATTGATTCATCCTGTAACTACCTTGTATTAACTTATTCATCAATTTACACATATTGTATATATTTATTCACTTGAACCGTAAATAGAAATTTACACGAAATCAAAATTATGTATTCATATCCAGCTATTATAATCGGTAATATAACTCATAAAATTCTGTTACTAATTTAAAAAATGACAGGAACCCATTTTGACGGCTAACATTTTACAAAATTCACACCTACAAAGGCACGCTAATAGACCAGTCCAACCAGTTATGTTAAAGTAATGTCATTTGATAACTTTTTTTATTTATATTTTTTGGTAACATTAAAAAAATGTTACATCCCAATTTGCGCCCCTTTCAGAGTTGCACCTTGTGCCGCTGCACCGCTAGAACCACCCTTGTTACGGCCCTGGCCGTACTATCCAACTAAAATTACGAATATTATTATCCTTGGGCGCCATAGGCTGCGCAAGAATTGATGATTATGATGAAAACATATTATCTTAATTATTTTTAAAAAAGGTTTTCAATAGTTTTATTTATATTTGTTTCATAAATTTTCAAAACTTTTTGGACACATTTTCTCAATTATAATTCCTACACCAATTGACATTCACAAAAAGAATTAATAAATTTATTATTACGTAATCATTCGGGAATCTCTTCATAATCCTAATGTATATTTTGATTTCCTGAAATTGAAATATTTTTGTTTAAATTATTAATAATTAATTATCACAATTTAACTTTCTCATAATGAACAAATATTTTAATGAATTTAATAACAATAATTTAATAACTCCAGCTCAAATTTACCAATTACCTAACAATATAAATACCGTACTAACTCCAGGTTTCGTTGTAGAAAATCCAAATAACTCTGGAAATTATAAGAAAACATTCGGGCTCTTCATCGCACTGGATCCTAATTCGGAATTGCATCAAATGATCTATTCAAGCAGATCTTTGCCAGGAAATTTACCTCAATTTTATAATGTAAATGCCCATAACCCATTTCTATCTTCTCATAATAACCATAATTTGAGATTTTTCAATGAAAATCAAAACAAGATTCAATGGAATAATTGGCCATCCAATCAGAATACCCAAACGGGATATTTGGAGCCAATGGAAATTGATTGACATATATTCTTGTAAACAACAAAATCCTTAATTATAAGTTACAATGGAACCGCCTTATAGGCCAATCAGATTTAGCAAGATTGGAAATATAACACAATAAGCTATATGCGTACGGGCACTCTCATTACAGGGATGTCAAGTAGACCTTTGCCCGAATCAGAGCTGATAATGAAAATAAGAAAAAACGTTTAAATTTTACTGTGCATAAATACAGCGCAAAGGATCAGCACAAGGCAAGAATCAACTATATGAAGAAGCAAATATTTGGATGAAATCCAGTTTAAAAAGGTAAGAATTGCGATTATTCCGCCTGCTTCATATACTGATGATGGTCTCCATGTCTTCCTGCAATACACAATTTGCGTATCCCCGTTCAATGTTGATGATTGCATTGTTGAGCGGAGGTATGTTTTAATTCGTCTATGCCCACTCAAAGCCCTTTCTGTAGAACAGGATGTTGCTGAAATTGCAGCAAATGTCTTCAACAGTTCTTAGATAATGGGTAACATTTCGTTTAGCCTTTGTAGAAACATGTCGTTTACTATATCTGCCGTTGTAGACCTGCGAATTGACACTGACTGCTCTGCAACAAACGTAGTGTAGATGTTTTTCTCCCCCAGTAGAAGTTCTCCATCGATTCCGTAAAAGTTTGAGCCACGCTCAAGGCTTATTCGTGGTGAGTGTTCATTCAAAACTACATCTCCCAGTGTGCACAGAATGCATTGATCATTTCTTTCAAAACGGGATTTTATCTCTGTGAGCACGACATCCAAACTTGTATAGTATGTATTAATGCGGTGGTGTTCCTGTGGAGTTTGATTAATTGTGTTTGCATTTATTACTGCAGGCGTCAAGAAGGCTTCTTCCTTCGAGAGTTTGACTCGTGGAAAGTAATTTTAGAGCCTCTGACTTCCAACCCTAGTTGGTCTGCCAGTTTCTCAGTCATAGACTACAACGTGTCAAAGTTCTTCTTATTGCAAATTTGAAGAAGTGTTGCAATGGTTAGTTCCGCCGCTCCTTCTAGCAGTAATGACATCCATTGTCTTGCCTTGAAGAAATATGCTGAGGCCACTAATGTTTGATAATATCACTTTTAGAACATGTAAACCCAACACATAATCAAATTTGCACATGACACTCAAACGTTTGTGACTCGTAGTGTAGGTTTCGGAATCTTTTCTGTCAGCTAAAATGAGAAGTGCTTTGAAAAGGCTGGGAAATGTTTCAGTGATGACCTTTACTGCTTCCCAATCGCATGACCATCTTGTTGTGCTGAATGACTTTAGTGTTACGGAGTATTGCGGTTGCTATCCACATGAGCATTTTTAAATACTGCGAGACGTTTAAGGCTTGCAGTTAGGAAGTTGTAAAGATTTTGGAGTATTCCCAGGAGTTCTACCTTTGAAAGAGTCTCCCACAAAAAATATATGAGCCCTGCTATGCCCACCATCTCAATTTAGCACTATGCTCTGCTTTATAATTCTTGCTGCAAGGTCTTTATGGATGCTTGACATGTTGGCTGCGCAATCAACACATTCTCCAAAGATATCCTGGGCCCGAAGGCGAAACGACGTGATGATATCGTTCACGAGTGCACATAGCACCTCTTCCTCCGTCAATTTGGTTTCGAATAAACCAATGAAAGACTCCACCATTTTGCTATCCACAACGTACCTCAGACAGACTGTCATTTGTTTTGTGTTGAAGACGATGTCTACTGTGCTTGCTCATCGCATTGTTGTTTTGACTTATTGCTCAACCAAGCTCGTCTTTGCAGCGGAAATGCAACAATTCATTCAGATTACTTCTGTTGATCTCAGAGATTTATTCAATGCTCTTCCTGCCTTCTTGTGTCCTCTCTCAGCTATGTTTTGTGGCGCAATGAAAATGAAGTATTCAATGATGATTTGCAAGTACTGACGATTAACAATTATCTGCTGCTTATGAGCCGTTAGTAACTGCAGCAACATAGATGTTCCATTTTTTGCCCTTGTTTGTAATGTTATCCACTTTGTCATTGCCGTAAGGTACTTTTCTGATGTTGAATGCTTTTTCAATCATTCGTACTTATTCCAATTGGCATAACTGAATTGTTGGGATATTAAATTTTTATTCATCGATGAGTAGGTCTCTCGATCCGACTCATCGTGTTCAATAATCGATAAGAAAAAATCCCAACAAAGAAATCTTTATTGACAAATATTCACCACGATTCACAATAGTTATCTCTCGTACACACTCTAAGGGTATCACGATGTAAGTCCAACTGCAATCTGATAAACTTTATCGATTTACCGCTCTTCACTCGTTTCCTCCAACTCGTTATATTCTCTCTTCGAACAACTGGCAACTTATTTTGTTATCAGTTGCTTTTATAGTTTTTGGGTTCCCATTAATCTGGATTACTGCTGGAAAAACAATTTTCCATTTCGGACAATTTATTGCCCGTTTCACTAATGCCAAGAAACACATTAAGCTGACGTTCAGCTCGGCGAACCTTGATTAATTGATTAGTCGGTAAATAATTTAATTAATTAATTAATTTGGTTTTGGGCTCCCGACCCTTCACTATACGTCATCTCAGTCTAATAGTATTTTATTCGTCTTCACAATCAAATTTGCCACCAGTTACCACTTTTCCCCCCGAAACTTATTGATTTTTACATTTTTCAAAATTTTAATTGATTTTGATAATTTTAAAATTTTATTATTTTTATTTATGTTTTCTTATAACCCAAACATATGTCCTCTTTTAATTAGAATTCGTCCTCGAATTCAGATATTTTATTTTTAGAGGACTGTTAATAAACGCATTAATGAGCAATTTAATTTAATTTTTTTTATAAAATCCCGACTTTATAAGATATTTGGTTTGATTTTTAATTATGTCTTTTTTAATGTGCGGTTTTGTTTAATATTCTTAATATATGATTTGTTAATATTTGAAAATAATAATTTTTATTATTCTTTTTTTTTCAATGTGCATTTTTTGTTTAATATTCTAATTTATTACAACTTAATATGTGATTTAGTAATATTTGTAAATAATTTTTTTATTTATTAAAATTTAATACAAATTCGGTTTATCTATTAAGTGAGAAATATCATTTTGTTTTTGTATAAAATTTTTAAATTAATATTAAATTTTCCCCTAAATGGGACAATAAATAATTTACCTTTAATGAGAGTTTGATTGCCACTTTAATGGGTAATTTATCTTTACAGCCCGAAAAAAATTTTGTTTACATTTATAAATACTTTCTTATTCGAATTTTTTTCCCTTTTGCTAACTAACTTAACAAGTCGTTTTAAAAATACATAACAAAACTGACTCACAGAGTGATTGCGATTGAACTAGAAATAGACCAATCAGAATCGAGGCAAGCCCTGACTCTGAGGATTGAAAGCAATCTAAATTTTCTATTCCGATTTTAAACACAACTTCGCCTTATTTCTTCTACCATGCGATGCATACTGCCTCTGCAATGCAATGTGAGATAGGAATCTAGCCAATGCGATTGAAGCAAAATAGAAATCCAAATATGAGATCGAGGGAGAGAAAGTTTTTAATGTTTTTACACACATACGTGTGAGCAGAATGCAAAAGAAGAGAGAGAGGGAATTGTCGTCTTTA
Source organism: Schmidtea mediterranea (assembly GCA_022537955.1). Taxonomy (NCBI): domain Eukaryota; kingdom Metazoa; phylum Platyhelminthes; order Tricladida; family Dugesiidae; genus Schmidtea; species Schmidtea mediterranea. The sequence continues at coordinate 220,850,331 of CM039680.1, forward strand.
TTTCATATTTAACTGGTTTTAAGTTGTTCTATTGACTGACCAGTTGGCATGCATTTCTTTCTGGAAAGAATTTATACGAAATATTGGAATTTATATTACAAAATTCAGACAGAATAATTTTAACATTTACCTATTGGTTTTAAATGATTTATTACACAGTAATTACTTTGTTTATTTAATTAAAGGTTATCTAATTTCGAAATAAGTTGTTTATTTTTATTAATTTAATTATTTTCCTATTTTCAGTGAGTTTGGGAATATTGCTTCTTTTATTCCTTTTTTTATTCCAATTTTTATACACATAGTAATAATTTTAGTTATAATATTTAGAATTATCTATTTTTATTGCCATTCATCTGTTTAATTAATTATGATGTCCGATCAACCTCTGAGACTGTTCAGGGCAACCAAGCTCCGGTTTTCAGAGGTTGGTTGTAATTCATTGTGCTATTCGCACACCATGCATTAATGCAATAATTATAATAATAGTACTGAATATTTATTTTTTGCTGCTCTCTTATTTTTATAAAATAAAGGTTACATTATATTGATCCACATTATTTTATGATTACGTTATGTGTTTCAGGTTTATTTATTTTTCCTTTATGTCCTAATTCGGTGAGTTGTTATTGCCTTGATCATAATAATTATTCGAATAGTTCTTAAATATATATATTTGATAATAATATCATTTTATTTTATTTGTGTGTTTTACATTTAATTAATTTTTAAAGGTGTTGCATTATTTCGGGATTTAATGAAATTGGGGTTTTGGTGTTAAAAAAATATTTAGCTTATTAATTTTTGGGTAATCCCGTGGAATTTTCGGTCTGGCAAAGACAATCAAAGACTTTAATTATTTATTTCTAAATAAATACAAATATATATATATATATATATATATATATATATATTCAATTAATATTCCGATTAAGTTTTATTTCCAATGTGTCCGTTCAACACTCATATTTTACTATGGTTTCTTTCCTCGTATATTTCCTCCCATGGTATATTATTTCGTCTTGACCGATTAAGGTAGAAATGTCGGTACTGGTTGTTGGCTGTTCCACTGGATCTTTCATTTTAAGTATTGATTTGCGTTTATTGAACGGTACTGGTTCTATTTTCGTTTCTGCTCTCTGCTCCACCATTGTCAGAAAAGACACTAAAATCTCTTCCGTCATAGATTGTGTCGCCACCTGATATTGTATTGTCACCTTCATTTGCATTACTATATCTTCCTCAAATTCTTTTTGACTATTACTTTCTTGAATATTTTTTGAAATTACATTTTGTGGCCATTTTACATAATCCTCCCATTGGTTTTAAATTGTTTTATATATCCGTCGAATACTCTTTGCATTTTCCTTTGCTGAGTGGAATCCTGTTTCCGTTTTTTCGACACATTTTTCTTCCGCCAACGTTTGGAGTTTAAACCATTGTCCTTTCTTTGATATTCCTATTTTTTCGAATATTAGTGCTGCAGCGAGATCCCTAATGCCATATAATTTTCCTACCCAAATGTTTAAGTATTGGAGTTTGGCATGTAGGTCATGCCCTACCAATATCTTGTTAGTTTCTGGATCTCCCACATTTCCGTACATTGATCCAGTTGATTTCTGGAATGCAGCTTCATTAATGCCATGGCAAAATGATACATAGTGCTGAATTCTCATCCTTGGTTTGATATAGACGTCCTTCAGTACATTTCCATCGTAATTTATAATGGCGATTGATAGTGGAATCACCTCGTGTGTTTCTGAAGTGCCATACTCGGCATTGATGAATAAGATTCTTTGACGTATTTCGTCGAGGGTCATGTCTTTTCTCAGAAATGAGTGTTTCTGTCCCAGCATTTCATCGTTAATTGATAAAAATCCTGGTTCATCGATTATGGGTTTATTTTTTGGAACCTCTTTTATTGCGTTCGGAATCCTCACTTCTACTGCTATTGTGGCTTTGTCGTATCCTGCTCTAATTCTCTTCTGCCGCAATTCCTCTGAAATTGTCCGCGATGTAAATCTTTGCGCTTCATTCCATATTTTCCATCTTTCATCCTAGATCTCGATTTTCCCGTCGATAATGTGCATCCGGTATTCGTTTTCAGCTTTTATTTCGATCTCTTTAGCTAATTTTAATCCGGAATTCCTCTGAACAATAAATAGGAATATCTTCATTTTTCTGTCATCCGTGCGGAACCAGTTTGGAATCAATAAGTTGTTTTCGATCGAAAATCTTTTTGGATCTTCTTATTTTATCTTTAACCGATGAAAATTGTCGTACATCCTTCTTACGATGTTTATTTGTTCAAATAAGTTTTGAAAATGATATCATGTGTATGACAAGAATGATAATAGTTATTGTCATGATCACAATTATGAAGAATGTTCCAGCATTACCGATTTGTAATGTGGTTTGGATGAATACTGTTTCGGAATCATTAACTCGAAATATAGTTTTGTTATACACAATTGAATAGGATGTATTATCGTCTGTTCGGCTTCTCCATGCTTTGGTTGAAGGATATACTTGGTTGATTTGCCTTGGTAGATTGGATCTTTTGCGCGTAGACCCTTTGGAGACGATGAAGTAATAAACAGTCAGGAGTGTGTATATGACGTATATAATAGATATGTTTAAATAGTAAACGTATAAAAGTAGTGTATAAATATTATATGGAATGAGTATAATAATATCCGATAGTATATAAAAGTAGAATATAAATATTATAGTCAAGGAGCGAAAACAAATAAAAATCAGACGATGTGACAAAGAATAAAGCGGAATGAGAAATACAGGTGATGTGATATTACGTTAAAATTGAGAAACGAATCAATTGGAAGCTAATCAAGTATATCAAGCAGTAAAGTTAGTTGTACAGACGATGCCCAACATCATCTCAAAATGCCACCATCGTCTCATTCAATGAAAGATCGAGAGATTCTACAACATTCATTAGAGGCAATGCAATTCGAGAATGATAGATATGAGGTAGAATTGCCATGGAATTTGAGAAACCTCATTTAAAATCGAGTAGACGAATGGCAGAAAAGAGGTTAATGAATTTATTTGGTAGATTTGAAAGAGATAAGGAATTGGAAAGAGAATATACCAAATTAATTGACGATCATTAGAGAAAAGGTTATATCGAAGAAATCGATGAAAAACAGATGGCGTATGACGTATGGATATTGCCTCAATTCCCTGTTATAAAAAGGGATAGAGAAACCACTAAAATAAGGATTGTCTTTGATGCGGCAGCGAAGGTTAAAGGGAGATGCTTGAATGATAATATCGAGACTGGGCCCAAGTCTTATAATGATTTTTTTGATGTTCTAATCCGCTTCAAAAAGAACAAAGTCGCCATTGTGTGTGATATTGCTAAGATGTCCCTACAGATAGGAATAATTAAGAAAGACAGAAAATATTTACGGTTTTTATGGAAGAGAGACAATCAATTAAAGTTTTATGAATTCAATCGGTTGGTGTTTGGACTGAACGCGGCTCCTTATCTAGCTAAGCTTGTCGCACAAGAAAATGCAAGAAAGTTTAAAGAGAAATATCCAAGAGCGGTGGAGACTATCGCTGAATCGACTTACATGGATGACAGTTTGGATTCAGTCGGAACAGAGAAGGAAGGTTCGCTGCTGAAAGCACAATTAGAAGAAATTTGGAACAAGGTGGGAATGAGGAAGCAGAAATGGATGTCTAATTTAACGAAAGTTTTGGAGAATGTTCCAATAGAGAACAGAGCTATTAAATTAGATATCGAAGAAGAAGAAAGTATGACAATGAAAACTCTGGGCCTATTATAGGTCGCTAATTTAGACATCTTTGAATTTAGCGTAAAGGCGTTTGAATCTGAGACTTTGACGAGAAGGTTGTTATTAAGCTGGATAGCAAGGATTTTCAATCCATTAGGATTCCTTACCGCATTTGTAGTAAGGGGGAAAATGAAAATGCAGTCAATTAGGATCACAGAAACTGATTGGGACGAGTGTCTACCGCTGAATATCGATCAAGAAGCTAGATTGTGGGTCAATGAAGCAAGAGAGATTATGTCAATGAGGGTTCCAGAGAATTTTCTTGAGAGTGAGTCAGATGATTGGACGATCCATGTGTTTTCAGATGATTCTGAAAAGGCTATGGCTCGTTGGCTTATTTGAGAAGGCAATCCAGTGGAGAAATCCAATGCAAATTTATAGCGGCAAAGTCAAAGGTAGCCACGTAAAAACGGTGAATATACCGAGATTGGAGTTGTTGAGAGTTTTTCTTGGTTTGCAATTGGCGAAGAAAATAGTAAAGCCCATCTGACGTAATATCAATGAGGTGTATTTTTGGACTGATAGTCACAATGTTTTGTATTGGATAAAGCAACGATCTAGGATGTTCAAGACGTTTGTCGCAAACAGAGTCGGCACCATTGAAGAAGAAACCACGGAGGGTCAATGGAGGTATGTGCCAACCAAGATGAATCCGTTGATATGATATCGAGAGGGGCGACAATAAAAGAGTTACAAGATAGAGAAGAGTGGCTGGGAGGACCAAAGTTTTTGAGTTCAAGCGAAGACGAATGGCCAAAGACTAAACTGAAGGGTATTAAAATAGACTAAAGAAAAGAGAAGAAGGTCGTGATGATGACGTTGGGGCCAGAAGAATTAGGTCATAAACATGTAGATTGTTTTTCTCCCTAAACTTATTCTGATTGGACTCGATTGAGAAGAGACTATGCATGGATACTCCGGTTTATTAATAATTGTAAAAGGAAATCAAAAGAAAGTAGAAATTCTGGAGACTTAAAATCAAATGAAATCGAAGAGGCTGAAAGACGAATCATTAAAATTGATCAAGAGAGATATTTGGCAACGGATGTAAAAACGTTAATCGAAGGAAAGAGAGTCGACGAGAAAAGTAAGTTGATTGAATTGAATCCGGTTCTGGATGATGATGGAATCGTTAGAATTGACAGCAGGATAGTAAATGCTGAATTTTTGGAAAATAACACAAGATACCCCATTATTTTGAGCGATGATAGTTGGATAGCGTGGCTTATAATAAGAGAACTACACGTAAAGAACAAGTATTATGCAGGTGTCAATCACACTTGAACCGGGAATACTGGGTGGTTTGTGCGAGAAAGTTGATTAAGAAATGTATCAAAGGGTGTTTTGAATGCAGAAGGCGAAAGGCAAAGGGAATGGAGCAATTATGGCCCCATTGCCATCATTCAGGTTTCAGGAGGCTTTACAGGCATTTGCGAGAATAGCGGTAGATTTTGCCGGCCTGTTTGAAACCATTCAGGGAAGGGGAAAAACGAGACAAAAGAGATATATGTGTTTATTTACGTGTCTCCAAACTAGAGCGGTTTATTTGGAAGTAATGTATGCATTAGACACAGATGCATTCATTCGTGCGTTCATCCGTTTTACTGGAAGGAGAGGGAAGCCGTTGATGATCCTGGCGGATAACGGTACCAATTTTGTTGGTACTACAAACGAAGTTAAAGAAATTAAAGTTGATAGTTACAAGGTCAATAAAGTCATGTCGGAAAATAATATTAGATGGATTTTTAATCCTCCACTTGCGCCACATTTTGGAGGAGTTTTTGAGGCCTTGATAAAGTCAGCAAAGAAAGCTTTACAAGTTATTGTCGGGAGCGCTGATCTCTTTGATGCAGAATTGAATAGTGTTTTTATCATGGTAGAAAGCCTATTGAACACTCGGACGTAGACAACTCAATGCTCAGATAGCAAAGAAGATCTGGTCTTGACACCAAATCATTTCCTGTTGCTCAAGCAACCACAGAACGGAGATGAAATATTGAACCCAAAAAATGGTGCATCTTATAAAAGGAGATGGAGAAGGATTTTGGAAGTAGCTGATCACTTTTGGGAACGTTGGAAGAGAGAGATAGTCCCATTATGGAGCACTAGGCGTAAGTGGCGGAATGAAAAGAATAATATCGCAGTTGAAGATATAGTATGGCTGCTGGAAAAGTCCACTTATGATGGAAAATGGTCACTTGCACGGATATGTGAGGTTATTCCTGGTCAAGATGGTAGAGTCAGAGTTGTGAAAATTTGAGTAGATGGAAAGGTAAACTGCAGACTCATCTCGAAGATATTCCCGCCCGAAGATAAAGTTGTTTGTGTTGACGTGGTCAAGGGGGGAGGATGTTGAGAATTTGGTTAGTTTGTACCCTTAGCCCCATGTAGTTTAGTAACTTGGAGAATGGATTCAAAATTCGAGTCTTTTCTCCAAGTAACAACAATAATTAAGATTAATGCCAGAAAAATAAAAATAAAATTTATTCTTTAAAATGAATATAAAAAAAAGACTTCTCTTGGATAGACTTTTTTTGATTGAAATATGTGTAATTTTTTGTTATTTTTGTAATTGTAATTTTGTTGTTTAAGTAAGGTCAGAAAAACAAATATGTTTAAAAATTAAAAATTTACATTGCCTTTAGCTTTATTTGTGTTTATAATTTGTTAAATCTTAAATTTGAATTTTCTTATCATATACTATGACCAATGGGTTTGATGGTAAAGTTCTAATGCTAAAGGATTTAGAGTATACAAATGAATTGGATAAATTAGAGGAAGAAGTAGATAAATTAAATGAGTTAGCATTTGATTCTGAAATTCCATGAGAGTATCATAAAGTGGATATTGATAACGACAACTGATTTAAATCTTTTGAGCTTGAAAATTTATTTCCCGATGGAAATACAGCTAACAAAGATTTTAAAACCGATTATCGAGTTAAAAAATCTTCAGACGACCTTTTTGAATTAACTGGATCATTAATTAATTTTGATGATGAATTTGAAACTTTGTTAATAAATCACCGGTTATAGATGAAAAAGATATTCAACTAAGTCCATTGGCAAATGATCAAACAGAAGAGATGTTGGAAACTTCACTATCTTACACAAATATGGCTATGGAGTTGCCATTTGTAGAGTTGACGAAATTTTCTGAACTGCTCCATCAACGATTTCAACAATATCAAAAATCTGACGCAAGCATTCACGTTCTCAATCAAATAGCATCAATTCACCTGAATCAATTGAATAAAAAATTACGATTGTTGAATCTGTCGATCGGGGTTCTTCCGCAGCTCCGGTGTTTTTGCACTCTCATGAGCTTTGTAGCAATCGATAAACAATTAACTAAAAATAAAATAGAATTCAACACAATTAATCAAGGGTCGCCGAGAAGAACGTCAGCTTAATGTGTTTCTCGGCATTAGTGAAACGGGCAATAAATTGTCCAAAATGGAAAATTGTTTTTCCAGCAGTAATCCAGATTAATGGGAACCCAAAAACTATAAAACCAACTGACAACAAAATAAGTTGCCAGTTGTTCGAAGAGAGAATATAACGAGTTGGAGGAAACGAGTGAAGAGCGGTAAATCGATAAAGTTTATCAGATTGCAGTTGGACTTACATCGTGATACCCTTAGAGTGTGTACGAGAGATAACTATTGTGAATCGTGGTGAATATTTGTCAATAAAGATTTCTTTGTTGGGATTTTTTCTTATCGATTATTGAACACGATGAGTCGGATCGAGAGACCTACTCATCGATGAATAAAAATTTAATATCCCAACAATTCAGTTATGCCAATTGGAATAAGTACGAATGATTGAAAAAGCATTCAACATCAGAAAAGTACCTTACGGCAATGACAAAGTGGATAACATTACAAACAAGGGCAAAAAATGGAACATCTATGTTGCTGCAGTTACTAACGGCTCATAAGCAGCAGATAATTGTTAATCGTCAGTACTTGCAAATCATCATTGAATACTTCATTTTCATTGCGCCACAAAACATAGCTGAGAGAGGACACAAGAAGGCAGGAAGAGCATTGAATAAATCTCTGAGATCAACAGAAGTAATCTGAATGAATTGTTGCATTTCCGCTGCAAAGACGAGCTTGGTTGAGCAATAAGTCAAAACAACAATGCGATGAGCAAGCACAGTAGACATCGTCTTCAACACAAAACAAATGACAGTCTGTCTGAGGTACGTTGTGGATAGCAAAATGGTGGAGTCTTTCATTGGTTTATTCGAAACCAAATTGACGGAGGAAGAGGTGCTATGTGCACTCGTGAACGATATCATCACGTCGTTTCGCCTTCGGGCCCAGGATATCTTTGGAGAATGTGTTGATTGCGCAGCCAACATGTCAAGCATCCATAAAGACCTTGCAGCAAGAATTATAAAGCAGAGCATAGTGCTAAATTGAGATGGTGGGCATAGCAGGGCTCATATATTTTTTGTGGGAGACTCTTTCAAAGGTAGAACTCCTGGGAATACTCCAAAATCTTTACAACTTCCTAACTGCAAGCCTTAAACGTCTCGCAGTATTTAAAAATGCTCATGTGGATAGCAACCGCAATACTCCGTAACACTAAAGTCATTCAGCACAACAAGATGGTCATGCGATTGGGAAGCAGTAAAGGTCATCACTGAAACATTTCCCAGCCTTTTCAAAGCACTTCTCATTTTAGCTGACAGAAAAGATTCCGAAACCTACACTACGAGTCACAGACGTTTGACTGTCATGTGCAAATTTGATTATGTGTTGGGTTTACATGTTCTAAAAGTGATATTATCAAACATTAGTGGCCTCAGCATATTTCTTCAAGGCAAGACAATGGATGTCATTACTGCTAGAAGGAGCGGCGGAACTAACCATTGCAACACTTCTTCAAATTTGCAATAAGAAGAACTTTGACACGTTGTAGTCTATGACTGAGAAACTGGCAGACCAACTAGGGTTGGAAGTCAGAGGCTCTAAAATTACTTTCCACGAGTCAAACTCTCGAAGGAAGAAGCCTTCTTGACGCCTCCAGTAATAAATGCAAACACAATTAATCAAACTCCACAGGAACACCACCGCATTAATACATACTATACAAGTTTGGATGTCGTGCTCACAGAGATAAAATCCCGTTTTGAAAGAAATGATCAATGCATTCTGTGCACACTGGGAGATGTAGTTTTGAATGAACACTCACCACGAATAAGCCTTGAGCGTGGCTCAAACTTTTACGGAATCGATGGAGAACTTCTACTGGGGGAGAAAAACATCTACACTACGTTTGTTGCAGAGCAGTCAGTGTCAATTCGCAGGTCTACAACGGCAGATATAGTAAACGACATGTTTCTACAAAGGCTAAACGAAATGTTACCCATTATCTAAGAACTGTTGAAGACATTTGCTGCAATTTCAGCAACATCCTGTTCTACAGAAAGGGCTTTGAGTGGGCATAGACGAATTAAAACATACCTCCGCTCAACAATGCAATCATCAACATTGAACGGGGATACGCAAATTGTGTATTGCAGGAAGACATGGAGACCATCATCAGTATATGAAGCAGGCGGAATAATCGCAATTCTTACCTTTTTAAACTGGATTTCATCCAAATATTTGCTTCTTCATATAGTTGATTCTTGCCTTGTGCTGATCCTTTGCGCTGTATTTATGCACAGTAAAATTTAAACGTTTTTTCTTATTTTCATTATCAGCTCTGATTCGGGCAAAGGTCTACTTGACATCCCTGTAATGAGAGTGCCCGTACGCATATAGCTTATTGTGTTATATTTCCAATCTTGCTAAATCTGATTGGCCTATAAGGCGGTTCCATTGTAACTTATAATTAAGGATTTTGTTGTTTACAAGAATATATGTCAATCAATTTCCATTGGCTCCAAATATCCCGTTTGGGTATTCTGATTGGATGGCCAATTATTCCATTGAATCTTGTTTTGATTTTCATTGAAAAATCTCAAATTCTGGTTATTATGAGAAGATAGAAATGGGTTATGGGCATTTACATTATAAAATTGAGGTAAATTTCCTGGCAAAGATCTGCTTGAATAGATCATTTGATGCAATTCCGAATTAGGATCCAGTGCGATGAAGAGCCCAAATGATTTCTTATAATTTCCAGAGTTATTTGGATTTTCTACAACGAAACCTGGAGTTAGTACGGTATTTATATTGTTAGGTAATTGGTAAATTTGAGCTGGAGTTATTAAATTATTGTTATTAAATTCATTAAAATATTTGTTCATTATGAGAAAGTTAAATTGTGATAATTAATTATTAATAATTTAAACAAAAATATTTCAATTTCAGGAAATCAAAATATACATTAGGATTATGAAGAGATTCCCGAATGATTACGTAATAATAAATTTATTAATTCTTTTTGTGAATGTCAATTGGTGTAGGAATTATAATTGAGAAAATGTGTCCAAAAAGTTTTGAAAATTTATGAAACAAATATAAATAAAAATATTGAAAACCTTTTTTAAAAATAATTAAGATAATATGTTTTCATCATAATCATCAATTCTTGCGCAGCCTATGGCGCCCAAGGATAATAATATTCGTAATTTTAGTTGGATAGTACGGTCAGGGCCGTAACAAGGGTGGTTCTACCGGTGCAGCGGCACAGGTGCAACTCTGAAAGGGGCGCAAATTGGAATGTAACATTTTTTTAATGGTACCAAAAAATTTATAAATAAAAAAAGTTATCAAATGACATTACTTTAACATAACTGGTTGGACTGGTCCATTAGCGTGCCTTTGTAGGTGTGTATTTTGTAAAATGTTAGCCCTCAAAATTTTAGTTGGATGTTGCTGTAAGAGTGGAAATTGATAACTCGGCTATATATAATATTAAGATGTTTTAGTGAATTCAACTGTTACCGACTATGAGAAATTCAAACAAGACGTTGCAGTTTGTCATGAAGAGGCAATAAAGCAGTTAATGAGGACCGATATTATAATACGTCGATATCATTGCATGGAGTAGATATAAATCCTCTTGGAGGTCACTTTACAATTCAAACAACAAATTGACGCAGAACAGCGAATATCCGACAATATGAAAACGACCTTGTATGCAAGAGGGAGTGAAATAATGCAATTTAATCTAAAATGGAAAATTCACTACAGCCTAGTACAACGGGAGATATATTCCAAAGGAGAGGTACTTATATGTTAATGACGGTTTCAAGCTTTTCTTTACTTCTGTGTTTTCCACCTGAATTACTCTCAACTGTTGAAGACGATGAAAGATCTTTAAGTTTTTCCACCTCTTTGATTTCAAAGCTCTGAATATGTTTGCATATTTACCATTTTTATTGCGACCTAATAATCTTCAATGTAATTGCAAAGACTATTTATCATGGGATTTTGGTAGCAAGTATTTTATTGCATGGAATATAGGTTTCGAACTCATATTGCTATGAAAAGCTGTTAATATTATTTGTTTTTCTAAAATTTTTCTGTCTATTGTTTTTGTGAATATTTGACTCCACTCATTTTCATTAATGAAATCTTTACGAATAACAAATTTTATTCTAGAGTACAATTTATATGTAAAATAATAAATATAAATAATTTGTCCGTAAAAATATAACAATATATCTTATTTTGGATTCTTTACATTGAATTTAATTTTCGTCACTTGTTCCAAAAGGTGATCCTTTTTTCGCTATCTTAGCCGGACTCGTTCCAGTTTTTTGAACTTGCAACACTGTTCTGTCATTTATGCTTCAAATGGTTAGTGAGCGACTTAGTCATGTACTTGTTCTGGACTAAATAAATGGCATAACCTGCCCCTGTAATCTTCTTTTATCCATATTAGCTCTTTTTGTTGATAAGAAGGTGCCTCTACAATCTTTTACTATGATTGTCTCTCGTTTTAATAATATTTTCGGCATCTTGTTTCCAGGGTTGATATATGACAAATAAATTATTTCGAATCTATGATCGTAAAAAAATTCTTTGAATAACTCCATATACCTGTAACAATTTGAATTCTGTACTGTTGATGTTCATCAATTTTGGTTTGAAAATCTGACATTATTAATCAAAGATAAACGTCTACATCCTGGAGTCCATTAAGCATCAAACACAATCCAAGTTAGTGTCCTTTGCAATGTTTTGTATAATTCCAAATGTTGATTTACTTGACAAGCATTACAAGTCTTGAACGCTTTTACGTAACTTACATATATCTATCTTTATGAAAATTACTTTTAGTTATCAATCGAATGAAGATTTACAAATCCAATCCTCCGATAAAATCTCCACAATATCAACTAACTTTCATATTTGTATAATGACTTTGATGGTCTACTGCAGTTATAATGCAATACGATTGATTCTAGTTCATTCTTACTTCTTTGTCTCATATATCTAAGATTTATTAAGAAAACATCAGGTTTAGACTTGTTAAGAAATTATATAAACCTTCTTCACCGTGGTCTAGCAACATTGCTTACTTTGAAGTATGTGTTTTGATAAGAGAAGAGTCACAAGAGTGATAGAATTCATCACCTACTGCCTAAATCTCAATAAATATTAGCAAATGCTACAGAAAAGAAACTGTGTAAAATACACATGTTTCAAATGAATATCAACTATTAGGATAGAGTTGGAATTTTTAATTAATCAGTTAATTAATTAATCGCAATTAATTAATTTTTAAATGCATCAAAATAAATAGCATGGAAACCATACCAAGATTATTTAAAATTCATTATCTCACACCAGTAGGTAGTTATGAGCTTTCTGCACCCACACAATTGCATAATAAATAAAGGGGGGAGGGGGGGTCGCGACGGATTAAGTTACATAATGACATAATTTAATCTCGGATTATCTTAATTATATAATTATGTAATCAAGATAATTAATTTTGTGAGCACATTTTTTGATAAATTTTTTTTTGAAATTTTTTTTCGAATTTTTTTTTCGGATTTTTTAAAATTCAAATTTTGGCGCATTTTTTTAATTCAAATTTTTGGCACATTTTTTTGAATAAATTTTTTTATCCACAAAATTTTTTGACTCGATAAAAAAGCATAAAATTAAAATTGGCTTAAATCGCCTACGAAGTTCACAGAGGGTATTTTTTATCCACAAAATATTTTTTTGAATCACACTATAGTTCGGGGGTATTTTTTGACTCGATAAAAAGTCTAAGATAGAAATTGGCTTGAATCACCTATCAATAAAAAAGCATAGAAATATTTTATCGGTTAAAAAGCCTAAAAAATATTTCTTTGATTAAAAAGCATAAGTAATTTTTCTTGATAAAAAAGTATAAAATAAAAATTGGCTCAAATCACCTAAGATGGTCACGCTATAGTCAGGGATATGTTTAACTCCATTTTATTTTTTGTTGATTTATTATCGATTGCTACAAAGCCCACGAGGATACAAAAACACCGCAGCTGCGGGAGAACCCCAATCGA
>CM039680.1:220868622-220993622 GCA_022537955.1 Schmidtea mediterranea
AAATTCAATAAAAATTACCAGTCAACCATTAGAGATATATCAATGATTTTCATAACTATACTGATAACCACACTGAGCATCCCCTTAAAATTCTCTAAATTATACTACTTTTGTGATTGATATCCATGAAATCAATATTAGATTTGAAAATGAAAGTAATTATTGACCCCTTTATTTACACTGTAAAATCAATTAAAATTTTAGGTTTCACTAAAATATTTTTAAAAATTAACTGATTTAATCAACTATTTAAATAGAACATAAAATTATAATTAAAATATCATTTACTATTCAAAATCTATCAGTCAAATTGGATTCTAATTGGTAAATAATTATCTTAAATAGATGTTTCATAAACATTTTGATCCTAAATTTATTTATTTATTTATTTATTTTTATTTAAAATAATCCTAAAATCAAGTCTAATCTAATAAATTAGGAAGAAATTAATTGTTTCTAAAATTATAGATTTACCCTAATTTCTTCAATAATTTCATTAAAAACATAATCAAACCTTAAATCCATTAAAATTCAAAAGAAAACCATAAAATTCACAAAGATGATTAAAATTTACTAAAATAAATACCTCGTAAAACTAGATATTACTTAAATTATAATAAAATTTCCCTAAAAGCTCTAATTGATTTACATAGCCTAAAATTATTTTATTTTTGTCGAGTACAACCTAATCTATTGAAAGATGTAATTTATTTAGTTAAATTTTCATTGAAAATAACAAGTCAACAAATGGAATTTTAATTAGTAAAGATTATATTCTATAAAGAAAATTTTCAGTGAAGAAGTAATATTGGTGAGATAGTACATTAAGTGACTAAAATCGTTGAAATTACTGAAAACAGTGGGATAGCTAAAGATATCTACTAAATAGATGAAATATCAATTGATATCTTAATAACTTACAAGGGTAATATACTTTGAATGGAGAAAATATACATCGAAGAGAAAAATATTCGTTGACGAGGAAAAAACATTCATTGAATAAGGAAAACATTAATTGAAGAGAGAAAATATTCATTAAAGAGGAAAGCAATCATTAAAGTGAGAAAATATGAATTGAAGCTAACAAATATTCAGTGAATCGAGAATTGCTTATAAGAAATTAGTCGGTAAAATTTCTCAATGATGAGATGAAATATCAATTAAATATTGTGAAATACTTGAAATAAATGGTCTGAATTATTCAATGATCAACAAATATACATAAAAGATGAAAATATTTACTGAAAATCAATTGTACTTTAAGAGTGTATTAATTACTATTATATTAAATTAAAACTTTTTAACAATTGAGTAGATTTCATCGGTTAATTATATTTAAATAGGGATATATATTTTTGATGGATACTTATGCGCGGAAGAATAGTTATTAAAAACAATAACCGTGCGCGTATACTAATTCGGCGAATATACAATAAATCTGACAAATTTAATATTCATATATATATATATCTTATGTATATAGAATATATACAAATCCTACGAATATTCAACAAATGCGGCAAATTTAATACTATAAATATGGGTGGATCTGATACAATATAACAAGTAGGAATAATGTAGTAGAAAGTCTAACAAATAATGGAATATAGTAAACAATACAATGAATAGATGAATAATTTGGTATTATGATTATAAGAAACATTTAGTATTTTGTAATATTAAATAAATTCAGAAAATTGATGTATGTTTTATATTAATTATTGCTTTTTATAAAATGTTATAAATTTACTTTTAGAAATAACAATCATTTTTGATGTTCTTATTATTTTTGAATTTAAATTAATATTTTGTCAATAGTTACAATTGAATAAAATTTTTAAATTAATTTTACATTTGGATAATATTTATTTATAACCATCAATTTATAAAGAGATTATTCAAAATATTTTTAATTTGTCAAAAAGTTTTATTTGAGTATAAAACTAAATCAAATATTCTATTTACTAATCAATAAAAAATACTAAATGTTTCTTATAATCATAATACCAAATTATTCATCTATTCATTGTATTGTTTACTATATTCCATTATTTGTTAGACTTTCTACTACATTATTCCTACTTGTTATATTGTATCAGATCCACCCATATTTATAGTATTAAATTTGCCGCATTTGTTGAATATTCGTAGGATTTGTATATATTCTATATACATAAGATATATATATATATGAATATTAAATTTGTCAGATTTATTGTATATTCGCCGAATTAGTATACGCGCACGGTTATTGTTTTTAATAACTATTCTTCCGCGCATAAGTATCCATCAAAAATATATATCCCTATTTAAATATAATTAACCGATGAAATCTACTCAATTGTTAAAAAGTTTTAATTTAATATAATAGTAATTAATACACTCTTAAAGTACAATTGATTTTCAGTAAATATTTTCATCTTTTATGTATATTTGTTGATCATTGAATAATTCAGACCATTTATTTCAAGTATTTCACAATATTTAATTGATATTTCATCTCATCATTGAGAAATTTTACCGACTAATTTCTTATAAGCAATTCTCGATTCACTGAATATTTGTTAGCTTCAATTCATATTTTCTCACTTTAATGATTGCTTTCCTCTTTAATGAATATTTTCTCTCTTCAATTAATGTTTTCCTTATTCAATGAATGTTTTTTCCTCGTCAACGAATATTTTTCTCTTCGATGTATATTTTCTCCATTCAAAGTATATTACCCTTGTAAGTTATTAAGATATCAATTGATATTTCATCTATTTAGTAGATATCTTTAGCTATCCCACTGTTTTCAGTAATTTCAACGATTTTAGTCACTTAATGTACTATCTCACCAATATTACTTCTTCACTGAAAATTTTCTTTATAGAATATAATCTTTACTAATTAAAATTCCATTTGTTGACTTGTTATTTTCAATGAAAATTTAACTAAATAAATTACATCTTTCAATAGATTAGGTTGTACTCGACAAAAATAAAATAATTTTAGGCTATGTAAATCAATTAGAGCTTTTAGGGAAATTTTATTATAATTTAAGTAATATCTAGTTTTACGAGGTATTTATTTTAGTAAATTTTAATCATCTTTGTGAATTTTATGGTTTTCTTTTGAATTTTAATGGATTTAAGGTTTGATTATGTTTTTAATGAAATTATTGAAGAAATTAGGGTAAATCTATAATTTTAGAAACAATTAATTTCTTCCTAATTTATTAGATTAGACTTGATTTTAGGATTATTTTAAATAAAAATAAATAAATAAATAAATAAATTTAGGATCAAAATGTTTATGAAACATCTATTTAAGATAATTATTTACCAATTAGAATCCAATTTGACTGATAGATTTTGAATAGTAAATGATATTTTAATTATAATTTTATGTTCTATTTAAATAGTTGATTAAATCAGTTAATTTTTAAAAATATTTTAGTGAAACCTAAAATTTTAATTGATTTTACAGTGTAAATAAAGGGGTCAATAATTACTTTCATTTTCAAATCTAATATTGATTTCATGGATATCAATCACAAAAGTAGTATAATTTAGAGAATTTTAAGGGGATGCTCAGTGTGGTTATCAGTATAGTTATGAAAATCATTGATATATCTCTAATGGTTGACTGGTAATTTTTATTGAATTTATACTTGATTTACTGATTAATTTTAATGAGCAATATGATATATATTTTACAATAATTTAATTTATGTGGGAAACATAGACTTTATTCGATTTTAGTCATTTTTGATGAATTTTTTAATTGCTTGAAATTGTTGCCAGAACAAAATTGTGGTGATTTTCGATGGAAAATGATGATAACAATTTTGTAATACTTTAAAGAAAATTTATTTTTATTGGTAAAATTCAAATTTTTATGATAATTTTAAGGGAATTTGATTGGTTGAATACATATAGTAAATATGATTCGAATGATGAATTTTTAAGGAGTAGAGTCGGTTAAACATAGATTTCTAAAGAAATTTTACCTTGTAGGTTTTTTAAAAAAAATATGTATATTATTGGTGCAGGGGGGGGGAAATGTTATTTCAATGGAAATGATTGGTTAAGAGTAAATTTTATGATATTTTAAGGAAATAATCGATTAAGAACAAGTTTGTTGATATTTTTAAGGGGTTAAGTTGGTTGAATATCTGTGTTCAAAGGTAAATATTTTCTAAATGGAGAATATAGAGGAGGAATTTATAATATTTTTAGGGGGATTTGTTCAGATAGATATCAATATGTGTGTAAATCTTTTGAGAGAGTGGAAATATTGTCATTTAAAGAGAAATGATTGTTAAGAAGAGAATTTATGATCTTTTAAGGGGGAAAGGATTGGTCACGAGATGAATTCTATTTTAAGGGGATTTCAAGAAATTTATTCGGTTGAATATCGATATAAGTCGGTAATTTTTTATGAAAATAATGAATATAGCTTAGATTAATGTCATTTAAAGAGAATTTTATTTTATTTTAGTGAGAAACAATTGGCTAAGAACAAAATTTATAATATTTTAAGGGGAAATAATCGATTAAGAACAGATTTGTTGATATTTTTAAGGTACTGAGTCGGTTAAATATCGTTATTTAAAGGGTGATTTCTATAAAAAATAATGAATATAGTTGGTAGGGTAAGAGTAAGTGTTATTTGATGGGAAATGATTGGTCTAGAGTGGAATTTAGTTTAGTGAGAAATAGTCAATTAACAAGTTTGTTGTCATTTTTAAGGGGGTTGGGTTGGTTAAATATTGTTATTTTAAGGGGTAAATATTATCTAAATTGGTATTTTTATGATTTTGTTTTTATGAAAAATATTGAATATGGCTGGAAATATTGTTATTTGATGGAAAATGATTGGTCAAGAGAGTAATTTATAATATTTCTAAAGAAATTTACTGGAATGAATATTGGTATTCAAAAGGTAAATATTATCTACTTGATAGGCTTTTATAAAAATTATGAATATAGTTGGTATAATGGAGTGAAAAATGACATTTGAAGAGGAATGATTGGTTGAGAGTCGATTTTTTTTTTATTTTAAGGGGAAACAATAGGTCAAGAGGAGGAATTTATTTTAAGAGGATTTATTCGGTTATATATCAATGTCAAAAGATGGATACTTAGTGAAATCGATACATTTTCATTGACTTAACGGTTTTCAAAATATAAAAATAAGATTTTGGTTAATTTTAATGATATTATTGGAATCTGAATAAAATATACGATACGTGTTCAGTTCTAAGAAATTGTTCGATTCATGTATTCAAGTATTTATTTGATTTTATTATTATATTTGTAATTAAATTAAAAACTAAAATTGACTAGTATTTAAAAATATTTGGTTACCTATTATTTATGTTGTTATTGACAATTTTCTGAATAATTTAAATATTTACGATTATTTCCAGGAATGAAGAGAAATTGTACGATTAAAAACTATGAGCTGTTGATAAAATACATTAATTTTTATTCAACAAGTACCTAGAACAATTACCTAACAATCTTAAAATTTTTGAAAATCTAACAAATTTTTTCAATTATTTTACAACTTAGTTAATTTAATTAACTGATAAGTACTAGTTTCTTTACGATTTGCTAGTGTGTTGAAACTTTTTTTTTTAAATTCGTATTCAAAGTACTAACAAATTTTATTAAAGATCTATCAAGACTTGTCAAAAATTATAAAACTTTGGTAATTTTAATAAGTATTACTTAATAACTACTATTTTCTTACCAATTTGCTGAAGGTATTATTTTAAAATTTCTTCAAAGTAATAACATTATTTACAAATTAATCAGTTTTATCTCAAATTTAACAACTTTCTCACAACTTTAATCAAATTCTAATCCCATGATAATCATAAATTACGTGTATTTTCTTAAAAATTGTCCATATCTTTTCTTATATCGGTAAAACAAACACACATATTTCAATCAAAAACACGTGTGTATCATAAATTATATACATTTTCTTAACAATCTCAAACTTTACATAAATATTGAACTATTTTGATGATTTAACACATACACATTATTAGCCATAAAATAAATATTTCATAAATATTTCATAAATTGTTGAAAAATAACACATATTTTCATTAAAGTATTTCCATAAACACTGTAACATATCGATGGTTTAACACACACATTTGAGCCATAATTAGTTTTGATATTTATTTGCACATATTTTCTTAAAAATATAGAATTTTTCTTTAACTTTTTACAAACATTTACAATTGTTCTATCCCTCTATACTATGAACCACAATTGAACAAACTTTTTCTATTCAATATTAATTTTATATACTTTGTTGAAAATTTATATAAAATAATAATGAAAATAATAATAATAAAAACTTGTAATATTATTAATAATAATAAAAATAACAATAATAATAATAAAAATAATAATAAAAATAATAATAATAATAATAATAATAATAAAATTAAAATTAAAAAACATTAAAACACTACTTATAAGATAATAATAATAATAATAATAATAATAATAATAATAATAAAAATAGTACTAAAAGAATAAAAATTAAAGAACATTAAAACACTACTTATAAAAAATAAGTAGTATATTAAAATTATAAATGTTTAAAAATACTATGACATTGACCTACTTTTAAATGACCTTGAAATAATATTATGACTCATCCAATAACCTTGAAAATAATAATAATAATAAATATTAAAACATTACTTATAAAAAATAAGTAGTAAATTTATATTTAAAAATGACTAAAAATATTATGACTTTGAGAAAATTATAATAATAATAAAATTAAAATTAAAAAACATTAAAACATTACTTATAAAAATAAGTAGTAAATTTATATAAAAATGTTTAAAACTACTAAGACCTTGTGAAATTTTAAATGACCTTGACATACTTTAAAATGACCTTGAAAAAAAAAATTAAGACTCATCCAATGACCTTGAAAATAATAATAATAAAAACAATAATAATAATTATAATAATAATAATAATAATAACAACAATATTAATAATAATATTAATAATAATAATAAAAATATTAATAATAATATTAATAATAATAAAATTATTTCCTTATAATAGAAGTTTTATACATTAATAATAATAATAATATTATTAAAAATAATAATAATAATAATAAAAATAATAATAATAATAATATTATAAAAAGTTTTCAAAGTATTAATAATAATAAAAATTTTAATAAATTTTATAAGTAATAAGTATATTAAAAATAATAATAATACTAAAATTAATAAAAATATTAATATTAATAATAATTAAAGTTTTTATAAGTATTAAAAAATTTTTTTTTTATAAGTAATAATAGAATAATAAAAAGTAATAATAATATTAATAATAATATTAATAATAATAATAAAAATAATAATAATAATAAAATAAATTTACAAAATATATACTACTTATAAAAATAAGTAGTAAATTAAAATTATAAATTGTTTAAAAATAATATGACCTCGAGAAATTTTGAATGACCTTGACCTACTTTTGAATGACCTTGACCTACTTTTCAATGACCTTGAAAAATTATGATGAGTCATCCAATAACCTTGACAATAATAATAATAATAATAATAATAATAATAATAATAAAAATATTAATAATAATATTAATAATAATAATAATAATAATAATAATAATAATAATAACAACAATATTAATAATAATATTAATAATAATAATAAAAATATTAATAATAATATTAATAATAATAATAAAAATATTAATTATAGTAATAATAATAATAATAATAATAATAATAAAAATAATAATAAAAATATTTATTATAGTAATAATAATAATAATAATAATAATAATAATAATAATATTAATAATAATAATAAATAATATTAATAATAATAATAATAATAATAATAATAATAATAATAATAGTATTTATAAAAATTAATAATAAAATAGAATAAAATTTACAAATTTATAAGTATATAAATAATAATAATAATAATATTTATAAAAATTAATAATAAAATAGAATAAAATTTACAAATTTATAAGTATAATAATAAAAAAAATAATAATAATAATAATAATATTAATAATAATAATAATAATAATAATAATAATAACAATATTAATAATAATATTAATAATAATAATAAAAATATTAATTATAGTAATAATAATAATAATAATAATAATAATAATAATAATAATAATAATAATAATAATAATAATAGTATTTATAAAAATTAATAATAAAATAGAATAAAATTTACAAATTTATAAGTATATAAATAATAATAATAATAATATTTATAAAAATTAATAATAAAATAGAATAAAATTTACAAATTTATAAGTATAATAATAATAATAAAAATAATAATAATAATAATATAATAATATTAATAATAATAATAATAATAATAATAATAATAATAACAATATTAACAATAATATTAATAATAATAATAAAAATATTAATTATAGTAATAATAATAATAATAATAATAATAATAATAATAATAATAATAATAACAATAACAATAATAATAATAATATAATTTAAAAATAGTAAATAAATAATAAAAATATTGACTTAATTTAAACAAAAAAAATAAATTAAAGTATATTACATAAATAAAATAAAAATCAATAAATAATATTATTGACTTGATTAAAACAAAAAATTATAGTATATAAAATAAATAAAATAAAATAAAAATAAATAAATAATATTATTGACTTGATTAAAACAATATTCACTTCATTAAAACAGACAATATAATAATAATATTATTGACTTGATTAAAACAAAAATTATAGTATATAAAATAAATAAAATAAAAATAAATAATATTATTGACTTGATTAAAACAATATTCACTTCATTAAAACAAACAATTTAATAAAAATAATATAATTTATAAATAAATAATATTATTGACTTGATTAAAACAATATTCACT
Source organism: Schmidtea mediterranea (assembly GCA_022537955.1). Classification (NCBI taxonomy): domain Eukaryota; kingdom Metazoa; phylum Platyhelminthes; order Tricladida; family Dugesiidae; genus Schmidtea; species Schmidtea mediterranea. Next base: position 220,877,583 of record CM039680.1, read on the forward strand.
TCATTAAAACAAACAATTTAATAATAATAATATAATTTAAAAATAAAATAATTGACTTGATTAAAACAAACAATTAAATTTAATAATAATATAATTTAAAAATAAATAAATAATATTATTGACTTGATTAAAACAAATATATAAAACAAATAATTAAAGTATATTAAATAAATATAAATTAAATTAAAAATATACATTATAAAATTTGATGAGTCATCCAATGACCTTGAATGAGTCATGATCTTTGTTTAAAATTAAAGATATTATAAAATATGATGAGTCATCCAATGACCTTGAATGAGTCATGGTCTTTTTTTAAAATTTAAAATATTATAAAATATGATGAGTCATCCAATGACCTTGCATGAGTCATGGTCTTTGTTTAAAATTAAAAATATATATTATAAAATATGATGAGTCATCCAATGACCTTGAATGAGTCATGGTCTTTGTTTAAAATTAAAAATATATATTATAAAATATGATGAGTCATCCAATGACCTTGAATGAGTCATGGGCTTTGTTAAAATGACCTTGAAAAAATATGATGAGTCATCCAATGACCTTGAATGAGTCATGGTCTTTGTTTAAATGACCTTGAAAAAATCGATGAGTCATCCAATGACCTTGACCTACTTTTGAATGACCTTGAAAAAATATGATGAGTCATCCAATGACCTTGAATGAGTCATGGTCTTTGTTTAAATGACCTTGAAAAATCGATGAGTCATCCAATGACCTTGACCTACTTTTGAATGACCTTGAAAAAATATGATGAGTCATCCAATGACCTTGAATGAGCCATGGTCTTTGTTTCAATGACCTTGAATGAGTCATTGTCTTTGTCTTAAAAATTTTTTGTACTTTTGGACTTAGAAAAATTTTCTCTCAGCCGGGGGGGGAGGGGGTACTGTGCTGGATGTGACATGTGCTGGATGTGACACATCCCACTACTATAATACCTATTAGAAAGATTTTTTCTTTTCCCAGCTCATCAGCAAATCGAGTACTAAAGTAACTTACTGAGTTTGCGTCGTCTAGCAGAGTATTCACCTTAATTGTTTTATTGTTATTTTGAAGGTAAATGAGAATTATCTGCAAGCTTAAGTATTATCATATCTCAGTTTTTATTACATCAGTACCAGTCGTTATCATCATAGTAACTTCATTTTCTTTCCTTTTTCTTCATGAAATAGATTGTTGCGTTTCGTTGAACAACTATCCATTTTGCAGAGTGTATTTTTCCTACATTCCATTACAAACTAACCTCTAATAAGCCAAATCAAGTCTAACGATTAGGAATCGGATTCCTAATATCTCATATGACCAATAACCATAACTGCAATTATGTATATAATATTAACCCCTTGTCATACAATGACGAGTCTCACTCGTCGTAAGTTCTAAATGCCAAACGGTACCAAGACGAGTCAGACTCGTTATGAGATTATTTATTGCATTAATAAACATTCATGTTAATTACCATTATATTATAATATTTTTAAATTAGTAGGCAAAAATGCTTTTATCTATAATGTCAATAATTTAATTTATTTTCACATTGGTTCGATTTGTAATTACCATTTCTATTTCTACCCAAAAAAGTTATGTTTCAAAATGATGATTTTTTAAATGAAAGTGATAGTGAAGATTTCGATTTGAACAAAAATACTGATGAAGAATTTGTGATTGAAGATCCACAAATTGAAACAGACACTGATGATAGTGATGTTATTATATCAACAGGTCCCAGACATGTTAGGAATCTCGTAAGCAACGATAATGAAACCACAGTCAGCGTATCAGAAGAATTCGTTTGGGAAGAAAAAGATAATTTGTCAAATATAAAAAAAATTACCGAAATTTCTGGAATACATTCTTTTGTTTTGCGCAGATTAGGTGATAATCCACAACCTTTATGCGTTTTTGACCAAGTTTTAAGTACAGATTTCTGGGTATTATTATTAAACGAAACAAATAGATATGCCAAACAAATGATTGAAAATCAAAAACAAAAAAATCTGAAAATAGATAAAGACTAGTTTCCTGTAACCTTGGATGAGATGAAAACTAATTTTGCCCTGTGTATCATAATGACTCAAGTAAACAAGCAAAAGACAGAATATAACTAGTCAAAAAGGGCAATAATTCATACTCCTATATTTGCAGAGACTATGCCGCGTAGAAGGTTTTTAGCTATATCACGTTACCTGCATTTCACAGATAATGAGATGGCAGATAGCAATGATAAACTTAGAAAGGTTCGAAGTGTAGTCAGCTATTTGAATGATAAATTACACACTAACAATGTAGAAATTTACGAATCTCTTACTTGCTTGTTTCTTGTTATGCGAAAATTTATGAAAGTATACAAAAAAATATTCTTTATTTATGTTTGATATCGCTCTCTACCATACCCATATTTTGCATGAAAGTTACTACACAAAAAGAAAAAATTGGTAGGTTTTGTATGACCATCGCTGATGATTTACTAAAGAATGTTTTACCTTTTTATTACAATGGTCGTGGACGTCACTCATCCGTCGATACACCACTTAGAATGCAGGCTAAAAATTGGTATCATTTTCCAGAACATATTCCATTGACTGAAAAGAAACTGCATCCAACTAAAAGATGCCATGTGTGTACCAAACATGGTTCAAGAAGTGAGACTACATGGCAATGTAAAAAATGCCAAATAGCATTGCATTTACCACAATGTTTGGAGAATTATCATACAATTCAAAAATATTAGTTTACTGATGTAAATTTTCAGTTCTTATTTTCAAGTTGATATTTTCAATTTTTCATTATGTAGTCCCGTTTTTTAATAAATTACCAAAATGTTCTATGTTATTTTGCTTGTTTTATTAAAATTTATAAATTGTAGATTGAAATTTGCAGTTTTACTTATGATTACTGCATACATATTTTTAAAAAAATTAATTAGAATTTATATTAACATTTTTTTGCTAAATAATCGTATGACAAAGGAGGGGTTAACAATGTTAGATATTAAATTTAATAATGACTATCTTATAAATTTCATTCTGTACTTTTATTTCATCATTTATTTAATTATATAGCTCATCTGATCAATTCTGTTATGTATCCTATTTCATCTTATTGGGAACTTTTATTTTATTATGGTTATAATTATAATATGGTTATTATTATTATATTGTATATTTTAACTTAATTATTTTATGAATATGTAAATGACAATATATTTTATTTCTATCTAATATTTTCACACAAAAAACGACATAAAGGGAAAAATATTTCTATTATAAAAATTTAATCATATGTTACTTTTACAATAATAAAATAATTATTAATTATTAAACACATTAATAAAAAATCTTTACTTGTAATGATTCTTAATTATAAAATAAAATTTTTTTTAATTATGCAGATGAAAATAGATATTAAAAATTAATTATTTATGTGAAAGTAGATATTAAAAAAATAATTATTAATATAATTGGTGAAAAATAAATAATTAAATTTCTACAACCAAAAAAATAGTATAAATAACGACACAAAATTCATTTTGCTAGCCAAAAGTTTTCTACTTTAAGAAAATATCTTTTTAAAGTTAATCTTTCATGATATAACATATAACAAACTATAAACCATGCACCCAAACTTTGTGAGAAATCGAAGAAATTTGATACGATTAATTCAGTATTCAGTTTTTATAATAAAGTTTTATAAACCACATTGTTTTTGTTTTCACATTGTTGGTGTTGTCGGTGAAGTTAACTATTTTCTATTATTGATCCGACTCCAGGCACGCCTTTAATAATCGAAAAAACGAACTCCAGACAATACAAACTTTATTGATCACACTTTATCACCAGTTTATACTGGCACAAAGAACTATCTGACAACGGATTGCTTATTACAACCTTTCGGGAGGAATAACAGGTTTCAGTATCAATTGGATTTAACAATCACTTCACCACTCTGGCGGGTTTCTGAGATCGATAAGTATTATTTAGTTGATTGGCTTTGACTCGAGTTTAATCAATAACATTGATTTCTTTAATTTCACTTTCTTTCCTCGCAATTTCTGCTTTCTTCTCTTCACAATTTTTGTATTATTTTCGTTTCGTATTAGTTTCTGCTTAGCGTTTTTGTTTTCTCGACTTCTAATTGATTCTGTTTCTTGATTTCAAATTCGCTCCCTGATTCCAGTTGCTCTTCTGTTTTATACTTTTTAACCAAATGTCACTTAGTGATATATACTTCGATATCAATTTCAATATCTCTTCCCGCCAACTTCATTTGGCCCTCTTCAATTCTCTTAATATCTCTGACAGCTGTCGAGATATCCCATTTTTCAAAACGCCATCTCTCGGCTTCCCCAATAATTCATTTTTCTTATCTCAACCAGACAATCGAGATATGCCACTTCATTTTCCATTTTTTTTGTTAATTTTATTTTTTCTTATTCGCGTCGTACTTCCTAATTAAAATGACGTTGACAAGCTTTATTATTTGATTATTTTCTATTAATTATTATTTCCCGTTTATTTTCTCATTTCTTCCATTTGTTACTATTTCCCAGGATTGTGGAACAACACACCTTTCTTGTTACCCATTTTTCAAATCATTACATTAATTGTACTTATTCATTTTTATTTTTCATGTATCTTCAGCAGCATATATACATATTATAAATATATATAAGAATACCAGTGAACGTTGAAACCTCACTAAAACTCAATTCCTCAACAATAAATAAAATATAATATATGACAACAAATGTAATTATTGGTCTTATAGTGTCAAAAGATAATTAACCGCCGGTTGAGCATCAAGCCAGGGAAGGAACAAGAGTTTTAGAAATTCGTGTGTGACCTAGGTTGTATAGCAGTTATACGAAGGGATTGCACATTGCCAATAAATGTGATGGTTAATGGTGTGATTAAACGGAAAACCCCGCATGTAAAGGAATGGTCTATTCAGGTAGACCAATCGAGGTTCCTGTTATTTGGAGAAGTTTTGTAATAGATAATGCACAAATCTACATTCAACAAGTTGAATTTTATTTTCTGATCACGACCTACTTTAGATCGAAATAGTTCATATTTAGTTTTATGAATAAACATTGAGTAAATTGACTTACAGCGTTATATATAAATTAGATTCGTATTATTATTATTCATATACTTTGGATTTTTAAATTTTTATTTTACTATTGAATTTGTAATGTTTTTATATTTTTAATTTGAAATTTATATTTCTCTGTACCTCAGTATCTTTTATATTTTAAGTGTTCCAGCTTGAGTTCTCGTCACTATTTTCCATTTTAATCTCAACTGAACTTTTCTTTTACTTGATTTTGTGCTGTTGAAAAATTTTTCCAACTCTCGGCTTCAATACGATATCTATAAATTTAATGGAAATTGCAGAAAAATCTCATATCGAAACCGAACTTCATTTCGATAAATAAACTAAATATCAAATTATAATTAAAATGAATTTTTAAAGAACTAATGCCGAATTTCTCGACATTTATGATTGCCTTTGATGAATCCGAATAGGGCCAATGGGCATGTGTCATAAGATTCGTTGCAAAATGCCAATAAATAAGCACCATATAATCGATCCAGCACATTAAAGTCTTAATATAAACGAGAAAACAACCAGGAAAGAACTAAAAGCGATTGGACAAATTTATTGCTCAAGATGCATTTTGCTACAAAATCGATAATTGCAAAACCCGATTAGTGCAACTAACCAACCAACCAGCTAACAGAACACATCAAAAGTAATAACTAAAACACTTATAATACAAATCTCCAACTTTAAATAAACACCGAACGAAAATTTATCATGCTCTCTATATAACTGGACAAAGAAATTCATTTCTTGTCAATTACTTATATTTATTTTTCTTTTTCCAAGTCGACAATAACCTATCGCTTCTTCTGATATTCCTGCATTCCCTTGGTATTCTTCTTAACTTATTGTTTACTAAATAAAATAAAATAAATACTGATATATATATATATATATATATATATATATATATATATAGATATAAATAAAAATCAAAAATTAATAAATGAATATAAATAAGTTAATATAATAAATCAATAAAACAAATAAATAGATAAAAATCAATAATTCTATATAAATATCAATAAAATACTTTATCATTGATTTATTTTAATTTTCAATTTGCTTTACTCTTATTTCTTGTCAGATTACAGGTTAATATAAATATAATTCAAGATAATTTATAAAAATATAAGATAAGGAAAATAAAGGTATAAAATATATAAATAAAAATTTAAAATAAAAAATATAATTAATTAAATAAAAATATATAATTATAAAATCAGTGAAAATATATAAATATAAATCAATATAAATTAATATAATTAAATAAATAAATATAATTAAATAAATAAATATAATATCAATGTAATTAAATAAATGAAAATATATAAATATAAAATCAATATAATTAATTAAATAAAAATATATAAATATAAAACAATATAATTAAATAAATGAAAATATATAAATATAAAATCAATATATTTTCATTTAATTAATTATATTGATTTTATATTTATATATTTTCATTTATTTAATTATATTGTTTTATATTTATATAATTATAAAATCAATATAATTAAATAAATAAATATAATATCAATGTAATTAAATAAATGAAAATATATAAATATAATTAAATAAATAAAAATATATAAATATAAATAATTATAAATGGAATATAATAAAAAATGCAAAAGTAAACTATTTTCAAAAATCTGTACACATCACATATTAACAAGAGGTGCGCGCATCACACTGGCGCACAGATAAATAATTTGAAAATGTGAGAAAATAGAAATTAAGATAACAATGATATAAATCTGTTGCCACAGATTCGAGAGAATTTCATCACTATACCTTTGTGTTTTGCGGGCGGTGAATTATTATCGGCTGGTGATGATGGACAAGATGAATTCGGTGGTTGGATGATGTCCTGTAGCTCACATACCAACTGAGGAGGAACGAGCTCGGTTTCTGACTCGATTTCTAGAATCGGAATCGTAGGACTCGATGCCGAGTATGACGGGATGTCACTGCTCGACGTTTCTGGTAGATTGAGGCAGAAATCGAAATTGTTCTCACAACAGGTCTTCAATATCGGTTTGGTTTTGAGATTGACGATTTTCATGTGATTCGACGATTTTTTCGGTGTTTTCAGTTTGCTTTTCGATTTCAATCGCTCGGTTTTTGATTTTTTCGATGAATGACTGCTGGATTTCTCGGAACAGAACCAGGGTGAAAGAAAAGGAGGTGTGTCTGATTGAGGCGGCGGCGGAGGAGATGAATTATCGGTTTGTGTAAACAGTAGCTCAGACATGCGAGTGAATATGTTAGAATCTGGATCACGAGAACTGTTGCTATGTTTGAGCTTAGACTTTTTGTGAATCGTTAGTTTCTGAATTGGCGGTTTATAACCGGTAGACAAGCAGTGTTCGTATTGATTGGGATGATCTGCAGTTTTCCGTAACTTAATTGTTAATTTTCCAACACGATCATCATCGACTGTCATCGGAAGATTCACACGAGGTTCCATTGACAAAATAGGTTTCAAAGAAAGATTTTTGGCATTTGCTTGTCGTAACGAACGCCGCTGTATGATTTGAGTATCAAGCTTCAAAGACTTTTCATTTTCTTCTAAATTACTGAGAGTCTTATTTACAGTGTGAGGCTCTTTAAAGTTTTTCAGTTTTGCTTGTGTCAATTTACGTTTTAATTTTCGTTTTAAAGACAAATTGCAAGGTTTGGGAGTACCGAAATTCGATGGGCTACTATTGGCCAATAATGTATTTCGAGAAATTTTTTGTTTTACTCGATCAATTCGACTGTATGTAATTCGAAAACTGTATGAATCATTGGATTTTTTCAATCCATTTAAGGCACCTAAATCCAATGTATAACTAGTTTCACTTTCTTAGAAATAGAAGCAGTTAAAAAAATTATGTTAATGAAATCAATAATAATGTAAGCCTATTCCCGCCAAAATGAAATATTTCTACCAAAAATTGGTCCTTATCACTCAAATACATAATTTAACGAGTTTTTTACTCTCTGGTTGAATATGTGAAAAAGAATCAGTAAGAGAAGTTTCAGAGAGCAAAATACTTGATAAATTGTGGTTTTGAAGTGAAATGGACTAATTTTGTGTTTAAATATTTCATTTTATGAATAAACTCCGGGGAAGTAGGCGTATATATTTTTATAAACGATTCTCCTATCGACAAGTTATTTTAAAGTTTAAATAATAATAATATTAACAATTTTAATAATAATCGATTAATTTTAAATTAAATTAGTATATCAAAAAGTAGACGTGAATATTTATTATGAATATTAGCAGAAATTATTTAGATTATTTATACAGGTTGTTGAATAATTTATAAAAATAAATATTCATTATTTTGTATAATTATTTATTCTAAGAATATTCCTTCCCTCCGATGATGGTGAAGAATTTAGATATACACCAATACCTCACTTGCGTCGTGGTTACGTTCCAAAAAAACACGACGCAAATTGAAACGTTACAAAGTGAATAATTATTTTCTATAGCAAACAATGTAAAGATCGAAGATAGGTTCCAGGGTTACGAAAATACAACTTTTTTAAAAAAGAAAATTGAACAAAGTAAACATTTAAAAAACAAGAATAATATAAAATTTGGTTAAAATGCAATACTCTACGCGCAATTAAAAATTAATAAAAAATTGAGTAAAAATTGATAAGCATTTATTTATGTATCTGTTACACTTATAGCATACTGGAACAAATAAAATTGAATTTTCAATCAAAAAATTGCCAATCCAATTTTCATTTAGAGATTTATAAAGAAATGTTGTTATTTCCATATGCCAAAAAATAAATTCAAACTATTATTTATTAATCAATTTCTTATCAATTTTTAATTGCGCGTAGTTTATTGCATTTTAAGCTAAAATTTTATTATATACATACAAAAAACAAAAAAAACAAATTCAATTAAAACAAAATAAAATATTCAATTAATTTATAAAAACAACATATATATTATTCACTGCCTGATGAGTCCATATTGGCTGTTGTCGTAAGTGATATGGAGGAAGTCTTAAAACTACTTTATTTTGTAATATCACCATTTCATCAATTATATATTTGTCATATTTTTGTTTATGTTTCTTTACTATATTTAATAACTCTATTTTTAACATATTATCATCATAAATTATATCAAAACCGTACGAACACGCCAACCGAACCTCGCGAATAGCAAACCAATACTGCCCTGTTAAATAGATCGCGTCGGTGCATCCCCACAAGTAAGCAACCAATCACAAACCATACTTTTAAGAGCAAGTGATTGTCGCGTGATGACCACTTAGGAACAAATAGAGTAAGTATGTATACATAATTGAAACTGAACCCTAAAATTAGCTAAGCAAAGTGAAAATAAAAGTGTAATAAAATTGCGTTGATTTTCAGTTAGAAAGGAAATCTTTTAGAGAAAAAGAAAATTTCGAAAAAAAATTAAAGACTCGAACCCAAAACGCAACTTGGAAAATCTAACGACGCACAGTGAAAATTAGTACTAATTCAGCAGCGACGCAACTTCGAAAAAACACAAAACAAAACGACGCAAAGCGAAGTATTGGTGTATTCACCCTCATGTGAGAAAGGTACATTTTAGTTTAGAAAATCCCAAAGAATTTCTAAAACAGTTTGAAAAATATTTCAATAATTTTCAATAATAAAGCCTTTCTTAAACCAAGATTTCTTGTAAATTTATAATTACGATAAAGATTCGAAGCAGTTCAATAAATTTTTGTTAAACGAGAAATAAATATTAAAGAAATTTATGAGACATTGTTAGTCTGGAGAAGAATATTTTTTAAATTTATTTATTAATAATAATATATAAAAAAATTTTTATTAAAAATAAAATCTGATGTTTGTTTATCTATTTTTACATTTCGATCAATACCAACATACTTAAATCCTACACATACTATTCAACATTTGCATTCATCGCGTTCAAAGTAATAAGAACAGATACTAAACATGAAATTACAATGTGAGATCTTAATGTTACTCTTTCTTTGGAATAAAATAGATTTTTTTAAAGTCAGTCCTACATTTCGAAATTTTTAATACAAGTTATTTGAAAATTAAAAATCAATTTTTATTTGATTTTAACTATAATTTTAAGTGTTTTGAATTAAAAAAACACTTTCAAATTTTATCCTTAATTTAAATTAAAACACTCTTAAGTTCACAATTGCACACAAATATTTGCTTCTACTTTTCCTTTTAACTTCCGATTCTGTGTTGTGCTATTTTATTTATATGATGATATCTCACTATAACTTATAAGCATACAGAGCTTAAAGCCAGAGTTATCTTCTATATATTAGATTAAAGCAAGAGCCAAAGAATGAAATAAGAAAGAAATTAAAAAGTGACAACAACATAACTAAAAAAACACTATTGAGTGAAATATACATGCACGTGTATTATGTTATAACGATTTTTGTTTTATCCGCAATATTATTAAGAGTATTTTAAAGTTAGATGGAATCAATATTTAAATTCCGGGTTTTGTAGGAATTCATAGGAAAGAAACTTTCACTTGAATAATCCAAAGTAAACAAATGTTCAGAGATTTAAAAATCAAAATCAATTCAATTTAAAAAGAGGACAAGTTTGAAAATTTGAAGAAAATAAAGGAATTTTTAAAATATAGAAATATGACGTACATGTTCCTTGGCATACTCAGGCAGTTGAACGGAATGTAAAGAAAGTTACTTGTGTTTCCTTAAAGGTTTTCGGCCACGAAGCAAGACATGGCATGATTATATCAGCAGAAAATTCAAGGAGAAAATATGAAAATAAAGATTTTGAAACCCAAGAAGCATATTTCACAAGTTGATCTGCTATTTCGTATTCAGTGTTAAACCTAACTCTATCGCTAATGTTTGAATTGTGACATTAAAGTAGTTGAAAAATATACGGTGCGTACTTTCACTCTCTTTTTTTTATACATAAATGAGGGGCCCTAGACATTAACCAATTTGAAAGAAAATTTGGTTATGAATTTTGGATATACAAAAACAACTTTCTTTAGTAGAGACAAGGTAGTCCAGTAAGTTTTGTATTCCATCGACCCGCCCTAACGGGTGGTCATTTTGTGATGCAGGATGAAAATAAATGCAAAATATTGATTAAATTTTGTTAAAGTCTCGGCTTTATAAAATTTTTAAAAATTTATTTTTTAACATTTGAGATTTTTAAAAGCGAAATTTTTAATTTTTAATACAATATTTTTAGAATATAAAAGAAAAAATTTATTTAAATAAAAGTAATTTATTCTAAATAGTTCCTAAATAATTCTAAATAGTTCATATCGGCCTGTAGAAATATATTGTAGTATAATATCTATGTTGGATTGGTGCTTTCTTTTATTTACGATTAAAATGTATAGTAAACTGTTCAGCAGAAATAAGACATCGTGTGATATATTAAAACTGGACAAAGAAGATGCATAAACGAAAGAAGCTATAAGAGTGATAAATAGAGAAATGTGAAATATGTAAGATTAAACTAAGTCAGGATTAATGATAATATACAACAATTTCAAGTCATCTCATTTTCGATTAATTAGAAATATCAAAACCAGAAAAACTAATGTCTGATTGGCAATGTTTTATAAAGTTTCGAATATGTTTTTGTTACTCTATTCTTTAACCCTCATCAATAATAATAAAAATAATAATAATAAATAATAATAAAATAATAATAATAATAATAATAATAAAAATAATAATAATAATAATAATAATAATAATAATAATAATAATAATAAATAATAATAATAAATAATTATAATAATAATAAATAATAAAAATAAATAATAATAATAATAATTATAATAATAAATAATAATATTAATAATATTAATAATAATAAATAATAATATTAATAAAAATAAATAATAATAATAATAATAATAATAAATAATAATATTAATAATATTAATAATAATAAATAATAATATTAATAATAATAAATAATAATAATAAATAATAATAATAATAATAATAATAATAATAATAATAATAATAATAATAATAATAATAAATAATAATAATATAAATAATAATAATAATATAATAATAAAAATAAATAATAATAATAATAAATAATAATAATAATAAAATAATAATAATAATAATAATAATAATAATAATAATAATAATAATAATAATAATAATAATAATAATAATAATAAATAATTATAATAATAATAAATAATAAAAATAAATAATAATAATAATAATAATAATAATAATAAAATAAATAATAATAATAATAATAATATAAATAATAAATAATAATAATAAATAATAATAATAATAATAATAATAATAATAATAAATAATAATATAATAATATTAATAATAATAAATAATAATATTAATAAAATAAATAATATTAATAATAATAATAATAATAAATATAATAATAAATAATAATAATAATAATATTAATAATATTAATAACAATAAATAATAATAAATAATAATAATAATAATAATAATAATAATAATAAATAATAATAATAATAATAATAATAATAAATAATATTAATAATATTAATAATAATAATAATAATAATAATAATAATTATAATAATAATAATAATAAATAATATTAATAATATTAATAAAATAAATAATAATAAATAATAATAATAATAATAATAATAATAATAATAATAAATAATAATAATATAATAATATAAATAATATTAATAATAATAAATAATAATAAATAATAATAATAATAATAATAAATAATATAATAATAATAATAATAATAATAATAATAAATAATAATAATAATAATAATAATAATATTAAAATAATATTAATAATATTAATAAAAATAAATAATAAAATAATAAAATAATAAAAATAATTATAATAATAATAATAAATAATATTAATAATATTAATAACAATAAATAATAATAATAAATAATAATAATAATAATAATAATAAATAATAATAATAAATAATATTAATAATATTAATAACAATAAATAATAATAAATAATAATAATAATAATAATAATAATAAATAATAATAATAATAAATAATAATAATAATAATAATAATATTAATAAATAATATTAATAATATTAATAAAAATAAATAATAATAATAATAATAATAATAATAATAAATAATTATAATAATAATAATATTAATAAATAATATTAATAATATTAATAAAAATAAATAATAATAATAATAATAATAATAATAATAAAAATTTTAATAAAAATAATATAAAATAATGATATAAAATCACCTTGAAGAGAATAAGTTAGTTTCGATGAATCACCCGCATCATTTTTGTCATTGGATATAACTTTAGAAGATCGAGTCATGATTCGACGATTGTTAGTTTCAGAAAAATCACCATTGGATCTTGGAGTTACAGATTGAGAGAAACAGACCCCATTCAAAGGATTGATTGAGTTCTGTTGGATAGTATTGTAATTGTACATTCCCCGACCGCGCAATTCACACGTAAAACACTCACATTCGATATTGTCGATTCCAAAAAAGTTGTTACCGTAATAAATCAGTAATTCATCATTCGGATGTATGTCACGAAGAGTTTCCAGAGTCATTTTTGAATCATAATTAGCTTCTGTAAACTGAAAAAAAACATTCAACTCATTTTCGTTAATTTATTTTTAATTATAAGAAATTTATTTCAAAAGTATCACGGAGTGATTGAAAATTTAATTTTATAAATTTTAATTCCTTAATGAAGCAGTTTCCAAACTTTTTGTACTCGTGCCCTCCTTTTTTAAAAAAATATTTTATCGCCGCCCTCAATTTTTGTGAGAATCTAATTTCATAAACAGTCAACTGATATTATTTATATACATCAAATATAAGTAATATTAATTTTAAATGGAAGGAGAAACAATACAAACACTAGGATACATGTAAAAATTAATAATGCATAATTATATTTTAATGATGTAATGGATTCGCTTGTTTTCAGCACATATTTTCTCAAACGGCGGTATCATTGTAGATATCGCGGTTTTTATCATTTTAAGGCTTAATGATTTTTATTTTTTTCACTACTGATCAATTATTTTCAATTTATATTTTACAACTGATTACAGATCAATAAATTCAAATAATGCAAAATTTGAATTTATTGATTTAAATATTGTGGAAATGATAATTAATATAATTTATAATTTAATTGATTAATACATTATATACTGTATTGTAACTACTATATGCGGAATACAGTTTTTATTATCATTACTTTATAAATCACAGAATTAATAAATGGGCGGAAAATGAGTGGAAAAAATTAGTTTTTTCAATAAATATTTTCAGTAAAGCTTGTAAATAAAGAATACAACTCATAAGATAATCATAATATAAAAAGAAAAATAGTCGAATTCTAATGAAATATTTCTATTATTTTAAATTATAAATATTTATGAATAATATTCAAAGTGTGTTTTGTCAGGAAAATATGTGAGATTTCAAGACAAAATTACAGTGTTTAATGCATAGTTTACTGCTTTATTTATTCGCGACAGCCCATTCTAAACCAAGCTAAAAATAGTTTCTTTTTTTTAATATGTATATTTTGCAGTTTCTGGTTGAATTTTCACATTATTGCAAGCAAAACAATTTGCTGTGGGGAACCCTTTTCCCGGTAGTTGGCAGATGTTTAAAATAACAGGGGAATCCATTCTTTGCGATTATACACCTTAAAACCAATACTATGATGTGACAGTTTCAAGTTTCATCAAAAGACTCACTTGCACTATATTGCACTTAAAAATCAATAAATACACAAAAACTTATTACACATTCTAAAGACCAAGATTATGAGCTTTCTCTAAATGTGGACACGATAATTCAGTGGGCTTCATATGCTCACAAGAATTTCATGATTTTTCAAATATGATTTTGACCGTCTTCTCGGCGAGATATGAGAAAATTGTCGCCAGCAAAAATGTACGTCTAGACAATCTTTATCCTTTTCCAAAGTAATATTTTCAAAACTCTCGGTGATCCTTATTTTTAAGTGCGGATAATCTCAAATTTTAAAAAAATCAATATTTTTTGAAAAATTTCCAATAAAAATTTGAAAAATTATTAAGGAAATTTTAAGGAATCTACTATTAGAATTTTTTCACCGTCAAAACTTAAAATTTCCCAATAAACGAGTGCAAACTCATTATAAGTTTTAAGATCGCGACTATAAGCTATCACTAGAGGAGGAGGAAGTGACGTAATGATCTATATTGGTCTCACACGCGTAAATTAACTGATTCCGATAGATGCTTAAGATTCAGTTGCATTGTACCACAGCTTTACATTTTAGTAATTCGTGTAAAATAATTTATGTCAACAATCTAGGGCGCCAATCAACTTTACATGTAGGCCAATCCGAGGGAAATAAGTTATGAATTTGTCACCAAAAGAATACTTAGGAAACTGTATGGAATAGAAATAGTCCAGTGGAAAATGCTAAGACGAAAAGAAATAATAATCTAATAAAATAATTATATATGGATTGCATGAAATCCAATTATAGATTATTATATTAATTATACGATTATGATGATTATAAACTATAAGCTTTGAGAGATTTTATCACCGGATTATTTAACTCTCTAAATGAGTTGCTTACCAAATGTCGGGAGCTGCCTAAATAGATTTCTGGCACCAAAATAGGAAAGCTTCCTTATTTCATCAAATCTTGAGGCGGGGTTTTAAGAATTTTAATGAAGTCAAAAATATTGCTACTAACAGTATAGGATAAAAGACATTCGAATCCAGAGCTAATATATGGACTTTGATAGGATTTTATAGGCGCTACAATTGGTTAAAATTTCAAAATTTTTAACGCGTGTTTTAAAATGATTCTTTTTACTTAAATGACTTAAGACATTATCAAATACTGGGAGACGATACACACGTTACATTAGCACCTTAGCAACTGTCACTTGTTTCCATAGCAACCAGCAATCTTTTTTCTTTAATAATTTAATTATCGATTTTTTAATTTTCCTTTTCCCCCAACGAATAACATGAACTTTCCAAATATTTTACTTTGCCAGATTCGGAATACAATCCACTAGATTTTCATCCAGTAATAAATCGGCGGTCCGGATCAAAATGCAAAACATAAAATCTTTCAATAAATTCAAATTATACGCATATTTCAAATGCTTATAGAAATGCGTACCTATGCAAATGTGTAATAATCACGTCGACCAATAGGAATCGAGATAGCGATTATTCAGTTAATATTAATATATTTATTAGCAATTAGATAGGAATTGTAAAATTATAGAATTTTAAGCATCTTATCAAACTGGCACTGTTCGAAAAGTCGATTTAAATCCTTTGAATAATCGATAAACATGGAAAATGCAATTTTACCCGACAATTCGGCTTGCAATCATGATTGACATAGGCTGCTGGGCCGAGCCAGAGCTGGGAGCAATTTTTTCTCGTTGAATACATTACGGAAAATTCGTTTTTCGTTTCATGGAAAAATTCCTCTTCGCTTTGACGGACTTCTGAAATGCATCCGAATAGAGTTGAGATTTGGCTGCCTTTTTCCCTGAATTATCAATTTGTTATCAGTTCACTTCTCCAGCGATATATCTGACTAACCATTCACGAGTGGCGAAAATTGCAGCACCCCGTTTGTTCTCATTCACATATCGATGGCATGGTCGGACCTCTATACCTGATCGCTTGTCGAAAAGATAAAGAAAACGGAAAATCTGTTTTGAAAAATATTTCATTTAGTGATCTTGAAATAGTTATTTCATTTACATGTCTCTTGAATCGTTCATCCTTCTTCCAGTGCGATTTAATTTTATCTGATAGAATTAATTGTTGATATGTATTTTCATAATTGAGCTCAATAATGAATTCTTCCATAATTTCTTTCCATTTATCTCTTAATTTTTTATCATAAAAACCCGGATTAAAATTCCTAAAGCAAAATTATGATTTATTAATGATATTTTTTTAAGAAAATATTAATATTAATCAAATTTAGAATAAGAATATTGAAAACAATTTATATATGATTTGTTATAAATAAAGATTACTTATTAAAAATACAAATTAAATGAAAATAGTTAGGATATGCAAATATTTTAAATTATATTACTTGTCCATTTTATGCGTTGTAAAACCCAAAATAGCATCAACGGTCATTAAAGTTGCCAAGTCATCAGCTTCTGATAGTTCTAAACTAGTCATATTATGTCTCCCATCAACAGCTGGAATATTAGAAGGTGAAGATTTCTTTCGAGACATTCCAACTAAAAATAAAAATCTTAACAAAAGAAAGTTCTAATTTTGTTATTTATAAAAGCTATATTTTCGTCAAAAATGATTGATTTCAAAAAATATAATTAAATAATTAACAGAAATTTAAAATTGTTAACAATAAGTTAACAGTTTTTAAACAAACACCATATTAAATAAATTAAATAATTAATATTTGAATTTATTGTAATTCAAAAAAAGACCAATACATTTTTCATAAGAATTTCTTTTTACTCCCAAGAAATTATTAGGTTGAATTTGGTAAAATATTAAGTTAAATTATTTCACGTGAAATTAATAGTATAAATGATATTGAAAATTTTTTATACTTTGGAACAAAATCAATATTGTCAGAGCCGTCCTCAGACAATATGGTGACCTATGCACCTCTGTGTAAAGATATCTCCGTTGCACATATTAGATTGTAATAAATATGGTTAAACACACACTATATGTATTACATTGAAATAATTGTGTTTAAATTATAAACTGGTTTAATGGGTTAGGAGATT
Organism: Schmidtea mediterranea; assembly: GCA_022537955.1. NCBI lineage: Eukaryota > Metazoa > Platyhelminthes > Tricladida > Dugesiidae > Schmidtea > Schmidtea mediterranea. Next base: position 220,895,547 of record CM039680.1, read on the forward strand.
TATGATAGTTGTCGAGATTTTGAACTAGGGTGAAACTGTAGATTGTGAATAAATAAGCTAACTTTAACATTTTAAAAAATAGTCTTTTTATTATCGTATAATTATTACTTTAAAAAATCAACATTTTCTTTCTAAAATTTATCGTCCTGGACAGCTGCTTACATCTCCTATGAAAGGCAACTGCTATCAATATTATAAATGTGAGTACAAATATCTTTTACCTTAAGTTGAGTTAATAGATTTGGATTTGGAAAATTTACTTAGTATATTTAATTTACGGATAATGGATTACTTTTTAAAAGTTAGATTCCGTTGTCGTCAGTTATTGATAAGCTTTTAAGCTTGGTTCCGTTGGGCCAGAATACAAATGACCTTGAAAATTGTTTAAATGTATCAGTAATATAGCACCAAAACCCAGCACCAAGATAACTTAAAATACAACATACAACATCAACTAAACACTCTAAAATTTGAGAGAATATAAATAAATATAAAATTAAAAACATAAAAGTAAAATAAAATAAATACAAAATGCATCAAGAACCGCACGAAATTTACATAAAAAATAATATGATAACAAGAGAATTTGACCGAAAAACGACAAGTTATACAAAAGTAAAAATTAATGGATTAAATGAGTTAAAATAAAATAGTTTTGTTTGAATAAATCTATTTAAAAATTTAAGAAATAAATTGCCAATTTAAATTATTAAAATAATAAAAATTTAATTTAGATAACACAAATAATTTCAAGGTCAAATTTTGTTTTATCGCAATAAAAATAACAAGCAAGGTTAAGGTCAAATTATAGGTATATATACTGATGTGTTTTCACAAATTTTCAGACAAAATTGACAGCCAAAATTGACAGAGAGATAATTGACAGGTTGTGCGTAAATGACAAAACTGTGTGCAGCGAGACAAATTTAATTCTAGTGTTAGTTGCAGATGGTCAGACTCATTTTAATATGCAGATGTCAATTTTGGTCTTGCTTTCCAGTAGTATTTTTCAATTGCTTGCAGTTATGAAATCTTGTGATGAAAATATGAAATGAAGAATTTTAATGAAGAATATACGTTTATGCATCGAAGCTTTTATCAAACTTATATGGTAAAATTAATTTATTTACTTCTCAGCCCACAGCCAAAACATATTGCAAGACAGTAAAATCGAACTGTGTAAGTGCGGCTCATCCGCCAATAGCTCGTGCCCGTGAGAAACCTCGCCGTGAGTAACGACGGGCTCGAACGTCAAATCACTGAACTAAATAGCGAAAGAGAGTAGCTCGAGAGTGGGTCCTTTGGCTCAACTTTCTTGCACTCAATTTCGATAAAATTGACATAAAACTTTAAACAACAATCTCCTCAAAATCACTAACACCGAGTAGTCCAGTGGGCACTCATTAAGCGTAATATGAACGTAAATAGATCATAACGACAAAGAAAGGGAAAGCCTTTGAATTTCAAACCCTTTCAATTTATTAGGGATCCTTGACTTTTAAGAATATAGATTATTAAGTATTCTCTTCGTTTTAAAATTCTATGGTTGTAAATTTATTTCAAAATTTTCCCTAAATACCATTAGGATTATTTTGCTTTAATCGCCACTATGCCTATTTTTAAATTTTTAACCGTTGCTGTACAATAGGAGAACAGGTTTTGCTCTGTTCCAGGAACTACTATTTCTTGTTTATCCATATTGGACTTCAATGATAAAATAGTTTACGCTTGGTATTTCTTTTTGTCAAAGCAACTCTCCTGGCTATTCTAATTAAACTAGCAGGTTGTCCTTCGTTTAATCTTCTTTTTATCAAAAAATATAAGTCTTTCCGATGTGGGCGTTTAGTTATGCTTGCATAAATTTGGTAGCAATCACACATTTAGAGCGTAGATGCAAATGAGCTTATAAAATTGTGAAATTCCAAAAACTTCTTTCATCAAAGCGTAAGATTTCTCAAATGATTTTTAAGCAATTAATGGGATATATGGCAAATCTTACAATCCTGAATTTATTTTATGCCCGTGATTTTCTTCATTCCTAGCTTAATACTTTTTGGTCATTCTAGGTCATCTGTTACATCGTCTATTGTCGTGGTTATCGACAAATATTTGCATAGGATATTAATTTAATTGCTAATGAGGATAAAAGAAAAATCCAATGTTCTTCGCACTAGGAACTTACCTACTTATTTTGGTTGTTTCTAGTGGTATGTGAATGGTGTTATTTTGCAATTCATTGATTTTCCATCACCGCATCTATTAGAAAGTGTTGCTCAACCCCCCCTTGTCATTATGCGACCGGATCAAAAACCCACAAATAAATGAACGACGCATTTTTCATCTTTTACTAGATGAATCTTCTCTCTCTATATTGAGTGCTAATAAAAGGTCTGAAGTCATTTAATATTCGCATATTGCTGCCTCCACTTGTCTTTATCCTTCAACTTGGTTTCTTATATGACACCTATGATTAATCAAAAAATGCAACCAGTAGTTTACATGATCAAAATGTCAATTTTATCTATATCTACAAGCAAATTTATACCTAAAAGGCTTTTGATGAATGGGCCGTGAAAGTGCTCAAATTGATGAGGTTTATTACACTCACAGACAACATCCCTTCAGCTTGTTTATGCTTTTTTCTGTCTCCTTGGTCTTTGCTGGCTTATTTTCACGTTAAGACTTCACGATGATAGCAAAATTCATTGGATCTTAAATATAATGCTCTGGAATTATGTTCTCTTGACTTGTTATTTCCAGTATTGAACTCTCCATTGGAGTTCGGTGCTCGTGTAAATCGTCATTAAGGCTCTAATTTGTTTGTTTATAAGATTTTGTTGCGCCATTCTTTGTATAATATGCTTATCTTAATTTTTAATCAAACTTAAAATACCCGAGTTTGGCCGACGCGAGCTCCATTGGAACTCATTTAATATTTTTTGGACTGTTATTAATTCAGCAAGCATCTCTCGTAATTTTTAAGATGTTCTGCACTGACCTCACGAGCGTTAAGTTTATTTTACTATGTTAACCTTGTCATTAAAATCTAAATTTATAAATTTTACCAAACAACAAATACATTAAAAACAAATTGGATTAAATTTAGACATTTTATGATTTAATTTTCTTTCTATCAAATTTTATTGGATAATTATATTTAAATTAAATAAAGCATTTTAATTGAGACATTTTTCGGTTTATTTTAATTTCTTTCAAATTTTATTAGTTAATTATGTTTTAATTAAATAAGTTATTTAATTTGAGACATTTTTTAGTTTATTTTAATTTCTTTCAAATTTTATTAGTTAAATATATTTAAATTAAATATAGTATTTAAATTGAGAAAACATTTGGTTTAATTTTATTTTTTTCAAATTTTATTGGTTGAATATATTTAAAATAAATAAATCATTTAAATTGAGTAAACTTTTAGTTTTATTTTATTTCTTTCAAATTTTATTGGATAATTATATTTAAATTAAATAAATTATTTAAAATGAGACATTTTTTGGTTTAATTTAATTTCTTTCAAATTTTATTGGTTAAATATATTTAAAATAAATAAATTATAATAATTGAGACATTTTTTAGTTAAATTTTTTTTCTTTCAATTTTTATTTGTTAATTATCTTTCAATTAAAAAATTTTTTTAAATTGATACTTTTTTGGTTTAATTTAATTACTTTAAATTTCGTTATTTGCATAGGATATTGTTTGTCACCTATTCTTATTGAACATTTTGAAAATCCGTACCAAATATGTTGTGACCATAACATGCAATTTAGTTCAACTTTATTTCTCTCATTATTCATGTATTCACGAGGTTCTTCTCCTGTGTAGCATTTTCTTTGGCTTCCGACAAATGTTTAGATAGTATAAAGTTGTTTATGTTACGCTCGTAGCTTTCCATCGATTTTCCTTCTAAAACTTGACATTTGTTTATATTTTGTATTTTCTTAGAAGTTTTAAGTAGTAGGATGTGAGCCCGTCAGATACAACCCCATTGGCTTACGTAATTATTACATAACATTTGACCTCTGTCCACGCTGTTGCTACCTGGAGATTGACCTCTGTCCACTAGTTGCTACCTAGTAATTGACCTTTGGTCAGTGACCTCATGATTACATCAATTGGCTACTGGTCAGTCACACACTTATTATGTCACTGGTCAGTCACACACTTATTACCTAACCCACTGGTCACTACTCGGAGACATACTTATTACCTAACTATTATTATGTCACGTAGTTGTGGACCAACACACCTACCTTCTAGAAACTTCCACACACCTACCTTGCTATTATTATGTCATGCAGTTGTCAATAATACTATTTATTTATATTTTAATTAGATTTTAATTTACTTTAATTATTTGTTTAAGTCAATAATATTATTTATTTATATTTTAATTATATTATTATTAAATTAAATTATTTGTTTAAGTCAATAATATTATTTATATTTTAATTATATTATTATTAAATTTAATTGTTTGTTTTAATCAAGTCAATTATTTATTTTTAAATTATATTATTATTAAATTAAATTGTTTGTTTTAATGAAATGAATTAAATAATTATTTTTTATTTTCATTTAATTATTTATTTAATATTATTATTTTTATTTAATTAATTATTTATTTTATATTATTATTATTATGATTTTATTATTAAGATTTTTTTAAAAAATTTAATTGTAAGTCTAATAATAATTTTTCATTGTAAAAAATAACTTTTAATCCATACAAATATTTTTATTGACGAGATTAAATAAAAAAGATTAATTTTTATTTCAAATCAAAAATATCCGAGTAATATGTTTTACACATTTCTGCCAACAATATATGGATTGTTTGGTCACGTTTGAAATCGTGGCAACATGGACATCCATTTGAACATGTTACTCTCATACTATCTTTACAAACAATGCAATTTGCAACACATCGGTCACCAGATCCCTGAACGTTGTCATAGTGAATCTCGAGAAGTTCTTCAATGTTAATCCCTATGAAATGATAAATTTTTGTTGCGAGAAACTCTGGTGCGCAATAATTCAACGTATTTTTAATCCTTGGATAAAGTTCCTGAATTTTCTTTTATACATGTTATTAACGATAAAAGTTTTTCAAAGTAAGATGTGAAAAAATAAATTAATATGAAATTTTCAAAATAATAATAATAATAATAATAATAATAATAATAATAATAATAATAAATTCATCAACAACCAAAGAAAAAAGTAACTTACTTGGCATCATTTTCTTTTTAGACGACAGGCGATTTTAGCCATTTTTTATGGGTAATGAAAAAATACTTAGGCTTTTATATGATATTTTTAGGTTCTTTAATCGGGTTTGAACCAATTTTATTCGAAAAAAAAATTATCAGTACGATCAATCATAGGCGATTTAAGATAACTTTTATTTTTTAGGCTTTTTTATCGAGAAAAAATACTTAGACTTTTTTATCATGAATTAAACATTTTTAAAAATTTTAAATTTGAACATTTAAACAAAAAATTATTTAAAAAAAAAAAATTCGTTCATTAAAACAAATAATTAAAAAAAAATAATAAATTTTTCTGTTTCGATAAGAGGAATTTCGATATAACCGCATTTTTCAGGACGGTATTCAAAGCCAATTTCAGATGCAATTGCAACAGCAATGTTTGTTACTCTCTGTAAGTCGTAAGCAGACTTTGATACAAGAGCAATGTCATCAGCGTACGCAAGGACTTTAACTGCAGATTCACCAATCATAAATGGTTCACATTTAGATCGGGATACCCCTTCAAGAACTGGATTAATTGCTAAAGCAAACAATATCATAGAGATAGAACATCCTTGCTTAACACCTTGTCTGATTGCAATATTTGGGTTCAAGATAGGGCCACAACTATAGAAAGTACTTGTATCGGAATACATCCTCTCAAGAATGGTCACAAATTCATCATCAACCCCAACAAATCGAAGTAAAGACCACATGTAGGCATGAGGAACACTCCCAAAAGCATCCTTAATGTCAAGCCAAGCAATAGCAAGTGGAGAGTTCTTGCTATATTTAGAGTGCTCTAAAGCTGACGAAAGAATTGAATTGTGTTTCACACATCCATCGTGTCTAGAGCCACCTTTCTGACCGATATGCAACAGATTGTTCTTATTTATCAAAATGTTAAAAAATTAGCTAAATAAGAGGCAAACAGTTTGTAGATAACGGAAAGTAGTGCAATTGGACGCCAAGACGACACATTATCATATTTATCACCTTTATCGGGTTTTGGAATTAGCAGCGTTTTAAAGGATTTCCAGCTATCTGGTATAACTTTTTTAGAAATAATTTTATTAAATAAAAAAGTTAGTAGTTTACCCTCGGGATCCAGCATCACCAGGTCTCGATATTTTATACCATCAACACCAGGACTTGTGTTGTCAGCTTTTTTGAGCTCAAATAATACCTCAGAATTCGATAAATATTTAAGTTTAAGTTTTTTATCAGAACGATTATAAAATTTAAACACCATATCCCAAGTTCGGTCTAAAGGAGTTTTGTGCTCAAAATTCGTTATAATGTTTTCATATTTAGGTTTAACATCCACATCTACATCATTAATGATCGTGTTTACAGTGGTTTTCATGTCACTGTTGAAATTTTTAATTAAATTACTTTTATTAATTTGAGATTCTACTCTTTTTTTATTTCCCAAGTAGGTTTGTGTGTTGGCACAGTTTTAATAGAAATTTGATCCAAAATTACATTGACGATTTCATCAACATTCATTTTAAATACTTTTATTAAAAGTTGATCAATTTTATTTTTACGTTCTTTTAAATTTTCACTTTCTTTATGATTTTCATTAATTATATTATTTTCTAAGGATTTAACTTTTTTTATTTCACTAACTATTGGAAGGAAGGAGTTTACCACATTACCAATTTGTCTTAAATTCAAACCAACTAAAGGCAAATCATTTGCATAATTTGACATGTAAGAGCAAAACAGAATTTTGCTTACTAAACCTGAACCACGAATATCATGTGGGCATTCACCAAGATTTAATACACGATTAGGTGATTCTCTAATTTCATTAATTTTATTTCTTAGAATCTTACAATTAGACAAATAATTATCATTTCCTAAAAGAGTTGTTGGGTTTAAAAGGTAATATTTTTCGATAAAGTTTAATTCTCTACATGCTCTTATTATAAAAATTGCAAATATCTCAACGGTTTTGTCAAACACAAGTAATTCTGGACGCTAAACTTTAATCTTTAAAGGCTTGTATCTTTGTCAAATTTTATTTGTTTTAACAATCTTTGATATATACCTCAAATAGCTTTTGATTCTTTACATGCTAGCATTTTAGAAATCACAAATATCTTAATGGGTTCGTCAAACACAAGTCATTCTGGACGCCTAATTTTATTATTTATAGGCTTGTATCTTTTTTTCAATTTTTATTTGTTTTAATAATCTTTGATATATTTCTATATATGATTTGATTCTCTACATGCTCTCATTACAAAAATTGAAAATATCTCAACGGGTTTGTCAAACACAAGTCATTTTGAATGCAAATTTTTTAATCTTTATAGTTTTGTATATTTGTCATTTTTATTTGTTTTAATAATATTTAATTTACTTCTATATATATTTTGATTCTCTACATGCTATCATTATTAAAATTGCAAATTTCTCAACTGGTTTGTCAAAAAAAAGTCATTCTGGACGATAAACCTGTTTCTTTATAGGCTTGTATCTTTGTCAATTTTTATTTGTTTTAATTATATTTGATATATTTCTATATATATTTTGACTCTCTGCATGCTATCATTATAAAAATTGTAAATATCTCAAAAGGTTTGTCAAACACAAGTCATTCTAGACGCTTATTTTTAAATCTTTATAGGCTTATATCTTTGTCAATTTTTACTTGTTTTAATAATCTTTGATATATTTCTCAACGACCTTTCATTCTCAACAATACAGACTTTTAAAAATTGAAAATACCTGAATAGGTTCGTAAAACACAATTCATTCTGGACGCTAATTTTTTAATATTTCTAGGCTTGAATCTTTGTCAATTTCTATTTGTTTTAATAATCTTTGATATATTACTCGATAAAGTTTGATTCTCTACATGCTCTCATTATAGAAATTGCAAATATCTAAATGGGTTTGTCAAACACAAGTCATTCTGGATGCTAATTTTTATTATTTTTAAGCTTGAATCTTTGTTAATTTCTATTTGTTTTATTAATCTTTGATATATTACTCGATAACCTTTAATTCTCTAAATGTTAGCATTTTAGAAATTGCAAATATCCTAATGGGTTCGTCAAAATCAAGTCATTCTGGACGCTAAACTTTAATCTTTATAGGCTTGTATCTTTGTCAATTTTTAATTGTTTTAATAATCTTTGAGATTTTAATCGCTATCCTTTAATTCTCTAAATGTTAGCATTTTAGAAATTGCAAATATCTTAATGGGTTTTTCAAACACAAGTAATTCTGGATGCTAATTTTTTAATCTTTATAGGTTTGTTTGTTTGTTATTTTTATTTTTTTTAATATTATTTAATATATTTCTATATATATTTTGATTCTCTAGATGCTATCATTATAAAAATTGCAAATTTCTCAAAGGGTTTGTCAAAAACAAGTCATTCTGGACGTTAAACTTGTTTTTTTAAGGCTTGTATCTTTTTTCAATTTTTATTTGTTTTAATAATCTTTGATATATTTTTCAATGCACTTTCATTCTCTACATGCCAGCTTTTTAAAAATTGCAAATATCTAAAAAGGTTCGTCAAACACAATTCATTCTAGACGCTAATTTTTTAATATTTCTAGGCTTGAATCTTTGTCAATTAATATTACTTTTATTAATCTATGATATTGGTGGGTTTCTAGGTGTTGATATTTTGAAACTATATGGTTGTTACCCAGACAACCCCATACAAATATTCTTTCGCTTACCACTCGGCACCCGTTGCTAAGAAACGTTGGAACTGTGTTCGAGTGGGTAGATCGTCCGCAAAAAGTGAGCGCTATTGCTAATGCTATAATTGACCGAACGATCCTTGGGTCCAACGAGCTACCGATAGAAGGTCTGTGCTCGATTTCAATTTTTAGGTCCCATTATTCTCCTATCTCTGTCAAATGAACTACTCATTTACCCTCCAATTTCCCCTATGTACGGATAATATTGACGTTCCAACTCCTGCGTTCCGCACGCCAGAGCCTTCACGGACACGAAATCATTGGCGATTGTACACGCACTTACACGATTTACGATAGTATGTTTTATTTTCTAACTTGCGTTATGTTTTGGCTGTGGGCTGAAAAAGGAGTAAATGAAAATTACCATATCCATTGGGTAAAAGTCTCGAATGCATGAAACACTTGTCGGAAATTTGTAAACATATAATAGAAATTAATAATCCATAATTCATCCTATATTGTAAATTCGTAATAGCATAATTCAACATCAAAAATCATATATTGAAAATTAACAATTTGTATCATAATTTACCATTAACAATTCACAGCATAATCCATAAAAATTTGCAACATAATCCCTTAAAAATTCTAATCCATTGATAATCCAAAATAATTCCATTAATAATTCGTAATATAATAAAAATTCATCAAAAATTCGTAACCTAATCTATCGATAATCCATCCATTAATAATTCGTAATGTAATCTAATAAAAGTTAAAAATTCGTAACCTAATCCATTGATAATCCATTAAAATTTCCATCCATCAATAATCTAATAAAAAGTTAATAAAAATTCGTAACCTACTACATTGATAATCCATTAAAATTTCCATTGATAATCCATCCATTAATAATTCTAATAAAAATTTCAATCAATAACTGCTATAGTGCACACTAATACAACCGGTCTCTCAGTGAGACGGAAAATTGAAATTCTAACCAAGTTAGAAATAATACTGTCGAATAATATTTAGTTTAATTTTAGTTCTAGTACTTGTGCTTGCTAATTTCTGAAAACACGTCAGTATATATACCTACAATTTGGTCTTAACCTTGCGTGTTAATTTTATTGCGATTAAACAAAATTCGACCTTGAAATTATTTGTGTTATCTAAGTTAAATTTTTATTAATTTCTTAATTTAAATTAGTAATTTATTTTTAACATTTTTAAATAAATTTATTCAACCAAAAAATATTTTATTTTTATTCATTTAATTCATTAATTTTTACTTTTATATAAATGGTCATTTTACGGTCGAATTTTCTTGTTATTATGTTATTTTTTATGTAAATTTCGTGCGGTTCTTGATGCATTTTGTATTTATTTTATTTTACTTTTATGTTTTTGATTTTATATTTATTTATATTCTCTCAGATTTTAAAATGTTTAATTGGTATTGTATATTGTATTTTAAGTTATCTTTGTGCTGTATTACTGATGCATTCAAACAATTCTCAAGGCTATTTGTGTGCTGGCCCAACATAAAACACTCCGGGGCCCGTAAAATTGCGACCCGCAATTTCTAAAAGATTTCAAGCTATGAACTATGCAGAGTTTACGTTTTCCATTCAATTGGGTCTGCGAGTTACAGGGTCATGATCTTAAAAAATCACATACATAAAAATAATCATACAGTATACATCAATATACGGATTCCAAGATGAAGTGAAAGAGGACATACAGTCCGGTCATGATCATACATAAAGAATAGTTAATAGTCTAAGAATCATTAGTTCATTGTTAATCATGAGTTCAATATTTTGTCACTTAGAGTTTCATCTCGTTAATGTCTTGGTATTCTTTGGTATCTGATTGATTACTTTCTTAATCAGGTTCTGATTTTGACGATTGGATATCCGTTGTGTGGTTTAGTTTTTTGAGACTTCGTTTAGTCTGGGGAATTGACTTTATTTGATATAGAACTGATTAGATACCGATTGTTGGGAAGATTGGCAGACTTAGTGAATCTCAGATAAGAGTAGAAAGAATGTTTCGTTCAAGACTTCATTTTGATCGTGTATTTGGGGTTTTTGGTTGAGAATAGATATTCTTGCTTTTGGTTGTTGACTCTCTAGCGTCTTGAAACTGGGTGAAGTTCAACTGGGTTCTGTGGATAGATGACCAGTTATCATATTATCTCGTCTCGATTGTTTGATGATAATTGATCGGTTCGGTATTATTCATGATTCCTTGAGGTTGGTTTAGGTTACTTCCTTTTGGTTATCGATTTTGGCTATTTGTTCTCGATTTTCGGTTCTTTTCTGTTATTTTGTAGGGTTTCTAAAGAGCATCTATGATTATTTGAATATGATTTCCTTGATGGGTGTTTCCTTTTCTATTGACTTTCGGATTTGATTTTCTAGAGTTCTAAGGGTTTGAACAATCTGTCTAAGTTTTGGCTTTGTTCACTTTGATTATCAGTATATCTATGTTTCTTGTTTTAATCCTTTGGGCATTTTGTCTCGTTTGGCTGCATCTAGTTTCACTTGCAGTTGGTTGTTTTTCTTGCTTTATTCCTCGAATTGATTTTATAGTCTCTTCCACCTTTTTTGTATTCATTTAAGTTTGTATATTGAGCTTTACTGGTTTTAATTCTTTGTCTTTGTCGTTTTTCCATTTAACTCAATCACCACAAATTTCGTTTCTCAGTTAGCTGTCCTTTGTTGTTATTCGCCAGTTTCTCATTACTTGATTCAGTTTTTTTTGTCAAATTATTTCCCATCGTCTTTTTCATTGGCTTAATATTTCATTTATTTCTTCATCATCTTCCGTTTTGTGTTGGTAATTTCTTTGCTATTTTGCTGCTTTATTTGGCTTCGATCGTGGATTTGTTATTGTTGTTTCTCATTTTCGTCTTTCAGCTGATTGTACTGGATTTTCTAAATTTTAATTTGCTCTCCAAGTCTACTCTTGTTTCTGATTTTCTTGACGGCTTCGGTACCTCTTAGCCGGTTTATTTCAATTTCTTCTCCGATACTTGGTTTGAACTCGTCTAATTTTGCTTGTACATTTAGTTTTCGGATGTTGGGCATTGTCGCTACAACTGCGCTTTACTGTTTGATATACTTGGTTAGTTTCCAATTGATTCGTTTCTCAATTTTTAACGTAATATCGCATCACTTGTCTTTCTCATTCCGCTTTATTCTTTGTCACATCGTCTGATTTTTTTTATTGGTTTTCGCTCCTCGACTGTAATATTTATATACTACTTTTATATATTATTGGATATTATTATAATTATTCCATATAGTATTTATAAACTACTTTTATACGTTACTATATAAACATATCTGTTATATAAATTATATACACATTTCTAACTATTTATTACTTTATCTCCAAAGGGTCTTATCCCAAGGTGCGTATCCCTCCGCATCTCTCGTCAGTTACATGATATATGTCGATTTCACTTGAGCATTTGAGTGGTGCCATTAGTGACGGTGGTTGTTGCGTCCATATCATACTTAGGTATTAGTTCATATCTTGACTTGCTTTGTTCTCTCGATTTTGAATTTTCTGTGAGTCTATCATTTGTTTCCAACAGATTTTGTCTGTGTTTTCTTCATCTTTTGATCTTTTCTGATTGTCTACGTTATTTGGCTTTGATCGTTGTCCTATTTCTTTGTAGGCTACTGAAATTTGCTTTTTTATTTCTATCTCGGTTTTCTCCCTCTTCGTTATCATCTTCCTTTTGTCCTGGTTTTTATTACATCGAGCCTTTTCAATCCTGTTGTCCTCGGCATTTATTTCTTTGATTATATCTTCATACATCTTGATTAACATTTTTCTTCCATTTCTGATGTCATCAATTTCTTGTTTTTTACCGCTAGGTTTTCCTTGTATTCGGTGCCATTCTCCTACCAATGTTTCTAATTCTTCTTTTCTGGACACTATTCTCTCAGGCTCTCTTTTATTGCCCGTGAATTTTATTTCTCATCTCTTTAACAGGGCTTTTATCGTCTTTGGTAATGCATATTCGGATTTCATTGCTCTTTTTACTAATATATTTTCATTGCTTTCGAATTTGTTTACGTCTATGATTTCGTTATCAGATTTTCATTTTCTCCACTTGATCAGTTTTGCTGCTGCTTCATCGTATCCTCTCTCGATTGCTTCAAGGATTGGGTTTAAATTTTGTCCTATTATTTGGATGTAATCTTGAATTCCATTTATTGTAACGAACTCTATTGCACTTGCTTCTCGCGAAATCATAATATAATTTAACATCGTTTTTCCTTTATTGTCCTTCTCATTTAGAGTTGATCCTGTTTTTAATAACTCCCTCAGAATTTTCGTTGGCGTATCTCTTGACACTGCAATCATCATGGGTGTTTGTCCTTTCTCATTTCTGATATTTGTATGTTGTCCACATTGGTTCATTATCTCGATAATTTCCATCGTTCGTTCCTCGTTTTCGCTTTCTATGGCATGGTGTGGTAGTTTATTATCTGCTATGTCAATTATTGTGAATAATATTGGCATTCGATTCCTTAGGATGCTGATTTCAGCTGTTGATTTTGAGCCTTTTGCGTAGTTCGTGATCATCTTTGTTACTCCTTCTAATATCTCGGTGATATTCTTGTTTCCAGTCCATTTCGGCATTATTTCCTTAGTTATTTTGATGATTGCTTCCATCTGTTTTCGGTAATTCATTCTATCATTGTAGATTTCGTTATATTCTCGTTCCTGTTTCACCTGATTACTGTAATATTTTGATTTTGTCTCTTGGCTATTTGCGGCTCCGTTAATTTGTTTCGTCATGTCTAATAGGTTTTTCTGTCTTCCAGTTGTCATGTCTTTTCCTGGTTCGTAGCTTGATTTGACACTTGTGTCATTTGCTGGCTTTATTCTGGTGTGGTATTGATCTCATCTGGTTTCCTATTGCTTCCTCTGAGTCTGTTTATTTGGACAATTCCGAGTCAAATGTCCCCATTTTAGACAGTTAAAACATTTTCCGCGTCTTTTGTTACAAAATCTATTTACGTGTCCTATCTTACCGAATAGTTGGCTTATTTGATGTCGATAGTAGTCGTTCTCTGTGTGTCCTGATTTTGACATGTTTCACGATATTCTCTGATATTTACGTTGCTAGCTTTCGTATCGATTGTACAGATACTTTCTTTGTTCGTTGTGGTTTTCCTAGTTGTGTTTTGTTGAGAAATTCAATACCATATTGTAATTTTCCTTTCCACATGGGTTGTATTGTTGAGTCCGTCAATTACATCTTCTTTTTGTCTCAATTTTAAATTCACTGACTGTTTTTGATCTGTCTTGCATATTCAGATTTCTTGTTTGTTGTCTTTGAATTCTCTTTTCGATTAGTTCTCCCTCTGAAATTTTATTAACCATTAAAATATCTATTACCTCTTGTTCGATTGACATCACTCCTATTTCTATATTGTCTCCTGTTGTTTGTATAGATTTTGACTCCAATACTTTACTTTTCACGTTTATTTGAAGTTCCTCTTTCTTGTCCTTTTCATTATTGTTTAGCCCTTGTTGTAACATGTTTATTTTCGCTTTCCTTATCGATTCTCTTATCGATTTTTGTAGTAGTACCCTCGTATTTTGATATTTTGTTTTTTGTTTTTTCGATATCTTTTATCGCTGTTTTTTCTGCTTTTTCGTCATCTATCGTTCGGTGAACTCTTGAATTATCTTTATTTTTTTTTTCGCTGCTCGATTCTTGCTCTGATTTTATTTTGACCTCTTGAGTTTCGTCTTTCTTAATTACTTCATTTTCTTTGTCGTTATATTCGTTATTTATTGCCATACCATCCTCGCTGTTGACAACACACTGCTCCGCTGTGTGGAATTCTTTTGTATTGACTATTTTCGACATATTTCTTCTACTTGATGTTTAATTTCTGTTCATCCGTCTTTGTCGAATTTCTTGGATTTTCTCTCTCTGTAATCTCTGCCATTCAATTTGTTGCTGTTCCGGATATTTTCTGGTCCATTGACATCGAACATCATTCATGTTTCTCCTCGAATTACTTCGTTGTATTTGATTGTTTGCTGATATTCGTTGAATCATACCTCCTAATTGATCAATCTCTTGTCTTAGGTTGCTTTGTGTACTTTGACTATAATTGCTCGGTTTTGGTTGTCTCGATTTTCTCTCTATTGGACAATTTTCAGCTATATGTCCGTTTAGGTTGCAGTTGTAACAGGTTCTACTCTCGTATCTTGTGGTTGTCCTCATTATCGTCATATCTCTTCAATGTCTAATCTCTTGTGTTGGGTTATTTTGTAGACGTTTCTTGAATCGATTTGGTTTTTGTTGACTTTGGGTTCTTCTCATTCGACAATTCTTTGAATATGACTGCTTTGATCGCAAATAAAACATTTTATCATTTCTTCTCATACGTTCCGTGTAGAGTTCATTAATATAGGTTGTCTGTTGATACTTTCTGTGCGAACTCTTCTATCATATCCTTGGCAATTCTTTAGTTGATAACCTCGATCAGTTTGGCATCCTTCTTTTGAATAGATATCACATACTTGATTGTAGTTCGCGTTGTTAATCCTGAAATAATTATTACAATTTATAAATTTACCTCTATTGTCTTGAATCCTCTTAACTGGCATATCGCAAATTCGTGATGGTTTTTTAATTTATTGATTGGTTTGCGAATAAATATCTTTCGTTTGTCTCGTTGCTTCCATCTCTATTTTTATTGGTTCTGATATTCGATCTTTTAACTCGGTTTGATCGTTTTTTCTTGCGACTCTTTCTTCCATTGTGGTTAATATTTTCTGTTCTCGTATGATTTTTGTTTTCCATGTTTCAGCTACGTTTGTTTCAACTGTTTTCTTTTCCGAATTTTCCGTTTCTTTTTCGTCATTTAAATATTCTTCGTTGCATTTTCTTCCTGAATGCATCTCCTGTACATTCCTCTTTAAACTCGAAAATTTCGGTTCTCGGCTCCTCATTTCCGGTTCATCTCGTGTGACTTCATACATTGTTGATTCTCTCAAATATATTTCTGTTTCATCAATATTTTTACTTGGCAACTCTTGGTTAATTTCATCTCGGAGTTTTTTCCATCTGTTTACTCGTAATTTTTTTCAACTGAATTGCAATTTTTGGTTCGAGTGATTTCGCGTTATTTCCTTTGTCAGTTAACTTTTCCTTTAATTTATCATATTTTTCGGTTTCTGTTTCCAAATTTTCTAATCTTGTTGTAATCATTGGTTCTGCTGTCGCTACTGTATTAAGTTTTTTTTATCTGTTGCTGTTTTTTCACTCTCTTTGAATTCCAATAAAATGGTCTATTTTCTTTATCCTTGTTCTCCGTTCGTTTTGGTATATTCTCAGTTTCTCTACTCGATGGTTTCCTTGATTCCGGTTTCTCGTAACTCGTTTTCTTGATTCTATCTTGTCTCTATTATTCGTCGTTTACTTGATCTCTTTATTCCTTGCCAATTATCTAAAAATAAATAACACCTCTAGTACATATTATTCTACATAAATTTCCGCATTAATTTTTTTGTATTACTCTCATTGTTTCTCCTTATTTTAATTCTTTTCGCTGCGTCAACTTCTTTATCTTTTTAATTTTTGTCTTTTCATTTTAAGTTTATTTTAAATTATTTATAACTCGTATCAAGTATCTATTTGCTTCGTCTAAATTATCCTTATAGTCGCATCAATTATCTATATTGTCGTATTAATTAACTATTTTAATCTAATAAATCATCACCATCATATCAATAATCGTCTCATTCACTATTCTTGTTTATCTCTTTATCATTGGTCCAAAAATGTTTCTTAATCTCTATGCGCTATGGGCCTTTTTACTTAACTCTTCTCGTCATTTTTCCTTAAACTTTATTCGCTGTGATCTTTTTCATTTTGATTCATCTCCCTTCATTTTTAAATCTATTTTAAATTATCTATTTCTCGTATCAATTATCTATCATTCTCGTGTTAATCTCGTATCAATTATCTATCGCCCTCGTATTAATCTCGTATCAATTATCTATATAGTCTTATTAATCATCTATATGGTCGTATTAATTATCTATATTATAACAATAAAATCATTATACTCATAATCTCGTTCAATCTATTAATTATTTTCTCAAGGTCTCACTGATTTAAAAATCATATACTTAATCCTCAGTCGCTGGCGCTCTATGCCCTTTTTCATCTGGCACTTTATGGCCTTACTATCTAATCATAATCATAATCATATCTCATTTTTAATCATAATCATATCTCATCTTTAATATCGGAGTTGAGTTTCATCAGTGACTTTTGGGTGACTCGTCCAGTGGACGAGCTTGAGACCTCACACTGACTCTCAATCCATGGCGTCTTTTGTCTAGCGCATTTTACCGGTTACGCCTTCCTCACCGCCATTCGGATATTCGGTACTCGGTGTTGGATCCGGGTTGTTGTACCGAACTCCTTGCTGGGAAAACTAAAAAAAACATTCCTTCAGTACTCGGTGTGGGATCCGGGTTGTGTACCTCGGAGAATATAAAAGTATGGAAATGCCTAGACGTTCGACCAAGTTCCAAAAACGGTTTACTTGATTTCCCGAATAGTGAAAAGAAAAGGAAGCGATAAATGGGCGTGGAAATTCCTAATATATCTATTTACTATCCATTCGCTCTCCCGTCAGATTTCCGGCACAATTTGACCACCCTGATCTGATCCTTAGTAGGTCTTTTCTAGTATGAACCGTTTACCGGTTAGTTCACATCTCGCCTACCGTTTGGTGCCCTCGATACTCGGTGTGGTATCCGGGTTTTTGTATCGAACGGCTCAGCGCTACCAGTCCCTTGGCTGATTACATCCTGAACACGACAGTCCGTAGCTGTCCTCTGGTGCTTCACCACAAGCTAGGGAAAAAAAGAATTTCTCTAGGTACCTTTAACGTCTAAATCATGTGCATTTTTTCAATTTTTATTTTTATTTTCGGTTTCCCCTTCACTTTCCCAATTCAAAAATTGTAGTAATCGCGTTGGTTTGTTCCCCAGAGAGGTGATCAATCTCTCGCCAGAAACTCCCCAACATTTGCGACGGATCCTACAACCTTCCTCTCCTCGGGTTGATCAAGGTTCCCCATCGGAATAAGCGTACTATCGTTATGATAGCTCGGTTTTAAATCTTACTTCCCAGTATTATTTCCATATAATATAAATAACATTACAAAATACACTAACAAAATGATGCATCGAAACTTTTACCTTACCTTATGTGTGATTTTTCAGCTTTCACTGTTTAAGTTGTGTTTTACTTGTCCGCTCAGAATTTATTTAACGGCTTTCATGAAGTTTTCGGCTTTTTCCGTATGTTTTACACCTTTCGGTTGCTATTGTTGTCTCATTTATTATTATTATTAATCTGAACTCATCGTACTCGTTTTCAATCATCATTTTCCTCTGGTTGCTAACTATTATTCTCGTAATTCATCATTATCTCTAATCCTTTATTTTCAATGATAACAAGCATCATCATTTTATTCATCTACGCTCATTTCTTACTATTCATTTCATTTACACCTGAACATTTCCTTTTATCTACGCCTAAGTTTCTTCATCATCGGGATAATTTTTTCGTCAATTTCTCTGACTTAATCGATTATCTGTTCTCGTTTAGTATCTAATTTGGCTTTACTTGGCCTCATGTCTTTTGTAATACGTACAATCAATTGTTCGTTACTTCCGCTAATATTTCTCATCTCATAGGAGTAGGGGTTCGAAATCGTTGCAACCTTTTCCGTTAATATTTTGATCTTTAATTTAATTACTTTTAATTAATCGTTTATTACGTTTAGAATTATTTTAACTGACTTGGTGATCACGTCTTATTTCAAACAATTTTAACCCAGTAATTTCTAGTTTTCCAATTTTTTACGAACTCTTAGACGACCCGAATTTTTGTGGTTTCCCCTATTTCTAATCACTTTAACCCTCGTGATTTCCACCTTTTCCCTGTTTTTATTATTTTAACTTTTATTTAGTTATCTATTTTTTATATTTTTATTACTACTTCTACGGTTTTTTGGATGATATTTACACGATGATTCCATTGATTTATACAACCTACCCATAATTTTATTTTTATTTATAGTTTCCTGTTTCTTTGATTCCTGCTCTATAAATATTGATAATTTTTTCCCCACTTTCCTGTTGAATCGTTTCATTTTTGAAATTTTTGTGTACCTAATATTTTAATTTATTTACATATATTGATATTTTCCTCTCTTATTACAATACTCGTCATTCATGAGTTTTCTAAACTGTTGTTTTGTTTCATCCTATTGTTGGGGTTGTCGGTGACTTCGAATAGAAATTATTGTCGATCTGACTCCAAGCGTGCTTTAAACAACAGTAACGAACTCCAAACGATATAAACTTTATTGATTAATACACTTTGTCTCCACTGATTTACAAAAATATTTACAATTCACTTTAAAAATTTTTAATTTCTTCACAATTTTCTGAATTCTAGAGTATTCGAAGGTTTTGACCCATTGTAACTTTTTATCAAAAGTTCACACGATTATAGTTCTATGGTAATTTTTGATTGTCTTATTATTCTACACAATATATCAAAATTCAAAATTTTTTGCCAAAGTTGTGACCCTTTATAACTTTTTATCTAAAGCTTTGATGACTAAAGTTCTATTGGCAATTTTGCTTGTTTCGTCGATCTCTACAACATATCAAAAATTAAAAATTTTGACTAAGGTTTTGACCCTTTATAACTTTTGACCCAGAAGTCAGACTGCCATACTTCTATAGTAAATATTGCTCAGCTTCTCAAGCTCTACAACATATCAAAAATTAAAATTTTTGAAGGTTTGACCCTTTATAACGTCTTATCCAAAGGTTAAAAAATCGTAATTTTATCGTCACATTTGCCATATTATCGTTCTCTACAACATATCAAAAATAACATTTTTTGCCCAAGATTTTGACCCTTAATAACTCTTGGTCCAGAAATCTGACAACCACAGTTCCATTGTAAAATTTGCTCAGCTCGTCAAGCTCTGCAACATATCAAAAATTAGAATTTTTGAAGGTTTGACCCTTAATAACTTTTTATCCACAGGTTGGAAGATCCTAATTTTATCACCACTTTTGCCATTTCATCGTTCTGTACAACATATTAAAAATAATTTTTTTTGACCAAAGTTTGAGCCTTTTTAGCTTCGAACTTTTAGAAGATATGACCATGGTTCTATTGGCAATTTTATTAAGCTCATTCTTCTCTACAACATATCAAAAATTATATTTTTGGTCAAGGTTTGACCCTTTACACCTTTGAAGTTCGATAAGATACCACTATAGTTCCATTGACAATAATACTGAATTCACCGTCCTGTACAACATATCAAAAATAAATTTTTTTGACCAAAGTTTGAACCTTTTTAGCTTCGAACCTTTAGAAGATATATAACCATGGTTCTATTGGCAATTTTATTAAGCTCATTCTTCTCTACAACATATCAAAAATTATATTTTTGGTCAAGGTTTGACCCTTTACACCTTTGAAGTTCGATAAGATACCACTATAGTTCCATTGACAATAATACTCAATTCACCGTCCTGTACAACATATCAAAAATAAAATTTTTGGCCAAAGTTTGACCCTTTGTAACTTCGAACCTTTAGAAAATACAACCATACTTCAATTGGCATTTTTACTCAGCTCATCGTTTGTTGTTAAGTTCCATTCTTTAGTTCATCCTCTCTCCGTGGTCCGACAAAATGTCGTTCCGACATTTCTGTTTAATAAAAAGATTCTTACTCTGGTTTCTTCTGGTTGTCTAGCTAAGAAATGATTTTTATTCCCGGCTGAGGGTGTTCCAACCAAGTATTTGTTATTTCCTCTTTTCAGTTGGCTTTTGCTTCCTGTTATTTTTCGTGTCGTTTGATTTTACCAAGAAAACCACTTTCATCCCGGCTGAGCCCCCAAATTTGTATGGTGGGTTTCTGGGTGTTGATATTTTGAAACTATATGGTTGTTACCCAGACAACCCCATACAAATATTCTTTCGCTTACCACTCGGCACCCGTTGCTAAGCAACGTTGGAACTGTGTTCGAGTGGGTAGATCGTCCGCAAAAATTGAGCGCTATTGCTAATGCTATAATTGACCGAACGATCCTTGGGTCCAACGAGCTGTCGATAGAAGACCTGTGCTCGATTTCAATTTTTAGGTCCCATTATTCTCCTATCTCTGTCAAATGTTAACCTATACTCTCATATCATTCATTTTTATGTCCATTCACATAGTCTTTCTTATCGTTGTCCGTGTTGATGGTTATTCTTTGGCATGTACACCCTTTGTTATGTTAAATATTCACACACTAGCTCTCTTACTCCTATCCCTATTATAACTACAATGTTCCCTATTATTATTACTAGCATTATCATTGTTACTATTATATATATTACCTTTCTTAATTGTTACTACTATTACCTTTATTATTATTTTTATTACTATAACTACCATTATATTTATTGTTATTACTACTATAATTATTACTACTATTATTATTATCATAATTATTATCATCATTACTACAAATACCATGATTATTATTATTATTATTATTATTATTATTATTATTATTATTATTATTATTATAATTATTATTATTATTATAATCACCATTACCATTATTATTATTATTATTATTATTATTATTATTATTATTATTATTATTATTATTATTATTATTATTATTATTATTATTATAATCACCATTACCCTTATCATTATCGTTATTATTATTAAGATTTTGTAGGGATCCGTCCTTATTCTTCAGCGTTAAAATTTTTTATTGATATACAACATTAGCCGTAGTCCATCTGTATTTTTTGGTTTTCGATAAAGTATTTTTGTAAACTAGAAAATTTTAGCAGCGTTCCGCCCTTATTTTACGGTTCATCCCTATTCTACAGTTTTCGACAAAGTATTTTCATTGACTCGGAAATTTTGAGCAGCGTTCCACCCTTATTTTACGCGTTCCATTTTTACGTTACTATTTTTGTTAAGTATTTGAATTAATTCGGAAAACTTGAGCAGCGTCCCGCCCATATTTTCCGCCTCACCTCAAATTAATTTATTTAATTCTTATTTAAAAAAATTATTTTTCATGATTTTGGTCGTTCGGATTAATCTTTTTCCGATGGCTATTCATTTTAACTGTTGCAACGATTTCGCAATTTTCCCCGCTACCCATTCCCTCTCTTTGTCCTTAAGATCTATGTATGATTATTTCATAATTAATGAGTGCCCACTGCACTACTCGGTGTTAGATATTTTGAGCCGATTGTTGTTAAAATTTATGTTAATTTTTTAGGAAACGGATGATGAAGGAGCAGCCAATGAACTACTCATTTACCCTCCAATTTCCCCTATGTACGGATAATATTGACGTTCCAACTCCTGCGTTCCGCACGCCGGAGCCTTCACGGACACGAAATCATTGGCGATTGTTAGTATATATACCTACAATTTGGCCTTAACCTTGCGTGTTAATTTTATTGCGATTAAACAAAATTCGACCTTGAAATTATTTGTGTTATCTAAGTTAAATTTTTATTAATTTCTTAATTTAAATTAGTAATTTATTTTTAACATTTTTAAATAAATTTATTCAACCAAAAAATATTTTATTTTTATTCATTTAATTCATTAATTTTTACTTTTATATAAATGGTCATTTTACGGTCGAATTTTCTTGTTATTATGTTATTTTTTATGTAAATTTCGTGCGGTTCTTGATGCATTTTGTATTTATTTTATTTTACTTTTATGTTTTTGATTTTATATTTATTTATATTCTCTCAGATTTTAAAATGTTTAATTGGTATTGTATATTGTATTTTAAGTTATCTTGGTGCTGGGTTTTTGTGCTGTATTACTGATGCATTCAAACAATTCTCAGGGCTATTTGTGTGCTGGCCCAACAATATATTTATCGATAACCTTTTATTCTTTACATGCCGGCCTTTTAAAAATGGATAATATCTCATTAGGTTCCTCAAACACAAGTCATTCTGGACGCTAAACTTTAATCTTTAAAGGCTTATAACTTTGTCAATTTTTACTTGTTTTAATAATCTTTGATATATTAATCAAATAACTTTTGATTCTCTACATGCTAGCATTTAAGAAATTGCATTTATCTCAATGGGTTCCTCAAACACAATTCATTCTGGACGCTAAATTTTATTATTTATAAGCTTGTATCTTTTTTCAATTTTTATTTGTTTTAATAATCTTTGATATAATTCTTAATGCAGTTTCATTCTCTACAGGCCAGCATTTTAAAATTTGCAAATATCTCAATAGGTTCGTCAAACACAAGTCAATCTGGACGCTAAACTTTAATTTTGATAGGCTTGTATCTTTGTCAATTTTTACTTGTTTTCATTATCTTTGATAAATTTCTCGAAAAACTTTGATTCTCTACATGCTAGAGTTTTAGAAAATTTTTAATATCTGAATGGGTTCGTTAAACACAAGTCATTCTGGACGCTAAACTTTAATCTTGATACGCTTGTATCTTTGTCAATTATTACTTGTTTTAATAATCTTTGATATAATACTCGATAAAGTTTGATTCTCTACATGCTCTCATTATAAAAATTGCAAATATCTCAATAAGTTCGTCAAACACAAGTCATTCGGGACGGTAATTTTTGAATATTTATAGGCCTATATCTTTGTCAATTATTACTTGTTTTTATAATCTTTGATATAATACTCGATAAAGTTTGATTCTATACATGCTCTCATTATAAAAATTGCAAATATCTCATCGGGTTTGTCAAACACAATTCATTCTGGACCCTAAATATTAATCTTTAAAGGCTTGTATCTTTGTCAAATTTTATTTGTTTTAACAATCGTTGATATATTCTTCAAATAAAGTTTAATTCTCTACATGCCAGCTTTTTAAAAATTAACATAATAATAATAATAATTTGTTCACAAAAATCAGTAGACATTGTGGAGTTACTGTTATTTTCATAACTCAAAATTTATTTCATCAAGGAGGAAGTCATCGAACTCGTAATTTAAATGTTCAATACCTAGTTATTTTCAAAAATCCTCGCGATCAAACGATTATCGATTTCTTAGCCAGGCAAGCTTATCCAAACAATAGAAAATTTTTAATTGAATCCTTCCAAGATGCTACAAGCGTTCCCCATGGATATTTATTCTTTGACTTTACACAACAATGTAGTGACGATTTACGTATCGGAACAGATATTTTTAATGAAAAAGGAGTTACGATTTATAAACAAAATTGAAAACAAATAAATGATTATCAACCATGTCATTTAAAAAAGTACTTGTCAAAAACGAAATTCAACCCAAAAAAGTTATTCGTAAAACTAAATCAAAAGTAAAGAAGAATCTAAAAAAGAAGAAGATTTTAAAAAAGAAGTGGATCAAATTATAAACAATAATAATTAATTGTAATTAGTAAACATGAAATTTGAACGTAGTCTACCATATTTCAATGCATTGGTAAAGGCACAAAATAATAAAAGAAAAGCAATTTTACAAGCTTTCCCTTCATTTGTTATTGACGATTTGCTTGAAGTTATTGTAAATATAGTTCGGGGTAATGTTAATATTAGTAAAGCTAAAAGAGTGGTATTACAAAGACATAAGAGATCCCTTTTATCATTGGTAAACACTAAAAATAGACGTTTAATGAAAAGAATAATGTATAAACAAAAGGGTGGGTTCTTGGGTACATTAAGTCCTATAGTTTTATCAGCAATTAGTGCAATTTCATCCCTATGGGTTTACAATACTCTAAACCAGATAAAGTTGTCCATATTTTAACATCTTGTTGTAATAATGAAGGATCAATTAACCAAATTCCACTCAAAACAATCTGGACAAATCCAAAAGATCCAGATGGTTTTGGTGGTGTAGAAAAATTAACAAAAAGAGTGATTAATTCTAAAAAAGAGACTCAAAAATGGTTATCGGACCAACTAGCATATAGTTTAAATAAACCAATGTTGAAAAGGTTCCCAACCAGACCATACAAAACAAGAGGAATCAATGATTTGTGGCAAATGGATTTGATGGAAATGATACCTTATTCGAGAATCAACAAGGGGTACAAATATATTTTAACATGTATTGATGTTTTCAGTAGATATGCCCGTGCTATTCCAACAAAAACTAAATCTGCTAATGAAATGGCCATTGCAATTAAAAAATTATTTAAAGATGGACAACCTCACAATCTACAGACTGATTTGGGTAATAAATTTAATTAATTATTTATTTTAATGTATTTTAGGTAAAGAAATTTATAATAGCAAAGTAAAAGAAGCTATCAAAGCCAATCATTACTTTATATTCTTGCAATTCAAAGCTTGTTATGTTGAAAGATTTAATCGAACTTTGAGAGAAAGATTGAAAAAATACTTTGTGCATCAAGGTAATAAAACTTGGATACATGTTTTACCAAAAATTATTTTTAGTTACAATCATTCGCCACATAAAGGATTAAATGGTCTCAGACCTGTTGACATTACAGACAACAACAGAAACCAAACATTAAAGTAAGAAAACATCGATAAGCCAAAATACAAGGTTGGTGATCATGTAAGAATTAGTAAAATCTGTACTTCTCCGTTCATCAAGAATTTTGACAACAATTGGAGCGATGAAGTATATGTAATAAAGAAAATAGATACAAAACAGAATCCTGTAATGTATTTAATAGCAGATCATGAAAATAAAGAAATTAGTGGAAAATTCTACGAACAAGAACTCCAAGTAATTCCAATCCCAACAATATTTAGAATTCAAAAGATTTTAAAAACCAAAAATGTTGGTAAATATAAACAATACTATGTTAAGTGGCATGGATACAAAACTCCAACTTGGATATCCTCATCTCAATTGATTAAATAAATATTATGAAAGAAAACCAGCTTTATATGATTTTACCTAGTAATAGTTGTCCACTTATTTATCGTAATAACGAAGCTAGTAATTTTAATGTACAAGTAAATTCTGTCTACTTGGATGGTGAATGAGAAGTTGCATTGATTGATTTCACTTTTGTGTATAATCCTTTTCCGTATTATAGTAATTCTTGTATACGTTATGAATCGGTAAAGAGTGGTAGTGAAATAAAGTATTTAAAAATAAATAATCAAAATTATACTTATGAATTAATAAATCCAAAATATACTCCAGATGTTGACATATTTATTGAAAAATATGAGAATTTGGTTATTGTCTGTCCTCATGTTCCATTTAAAGTAACATTCACCGATATTCAACATGCGTTTAGTTTTGGACTAAAATCTACATCAATCATTTGTGAAGAGGATCATTGTCGAATAAAATTACCAAAATTTACTGATGATGGTGTTATGGAACAATTTGGGATAATTATAAGTTACGAAGAAAAATCAAAATTTGAAAAATATTTTGAAGATAATTTATTCATAAACACTTTATCAGAATTACACGGTCATTTGTTGTCATTTAATCCTTCTCCTTTTAAAGAATTGATAATTCAAGATAATGAATTGGTCAAAATAACACTTGCAGATGACATTACAAATATATCTTTTGACACAAATTTAGCTAAATCTTTGGAATTAAAATTTTCAAACTTTACAGGCACTATACTAGACACTAAAATTCCAAAATTATTACATCATCATCAACAAATGTTCATTTATTCAAATATTATCTAACCAATAAATGTTGGTGATGTTAGAGTTCCACTATTTAAATCAATTTGGATTAAAAAATATGATCAAGGAAAAATTGTACAATTAGAAATGAAGAATCCAATTGGGAAATTAATAAAATTTAGCAAAGATACCAAAACACATTTATCATTACATTTTAGAAAAGTAAAGGAATAAAAGAGATTTTTACGTGAATTTACCTAGTAATAGTTGTCTACTTACATTTCCAAAGAATCAAGCTGGAAAGTTTAATGTAGAATTTTCAAATCAGATTTACTTTGATGGTGAATGGGAAGTTGCTTTAACTGAATTCACTTTTGTGTACAATAATTTTCCATTTTATAACAACTCTTATATCAAATATAACAAGATTACATTACATAATAGTTATGAATATTTTTATTTTATTGAAGGAAACTATACAATTAGTCACAACTTTACATTTTATCTGATATATATTGACAATAAAATTTTGAACATTAATTGTAAATTTTTTCCATTCAAAGTAACATTTGATAGTATTGAAGAAGCTAATTGCTTGGGATTTAATAAAAAAGAAGTAGATTTTAATGATGAATTGAATCAGATACGTATACCAAATAAGAAATCAAAATTTGATACTATACGATTAACTATAACTTATTATTATGATGTAGAGTATACTGAGACATTTAAAGAAAATTTATTCATTACTGAACTTTCACAAGTCTTTGATCAGTTAATGACATCTTATCCCCATCCGTTCAAATCTTGTGAAATTAAACAAGATCAACTTGTTAAAATTGAATTGGAAGAAGATGTTAGAAGTGTTAAATTTAGTAAACTGTTGGCTCTTAATTTGGGATTAATTGATGAATCTTATAATGAAAAGATCATTGTTGGATCTAGTTTACCAACTATAATGCAAAGAAATATACAAATGATGATTTATACAAATATTATTGAACCAATTATTGTTGGTGAATTAAGTGTTCCCTTTCTTAAATGTGTTTGGATAGAAAAACATAAAAAAGACGACCTTGTTCAATTCATTGAGAAAAATCCAATGTATTTACCAGTATCATCCTCGTATATAAACAATATAGAAATCAATATTCGTGATGACAGTGGAAAATATATATTTGGTAAACAAGACAAAACTTACTTGACATTACATTTCCGTAAAATAAATGAGTAATCCAGACATTGTAAACTTTTATAGCACTCATCAAAATGGTGGGGATTTACCTTATTTTGTAGGTAAACAGTATGGATCTGGTTGGTTAAAAGCAATTGGCCGATTCGCACTACCTATTCTTAAACGTATTGGAAATTTTGGTTTGAAAACTGCTAATGTCGTAATAAATAATAATGCACAATTCTTACCTGCTTTAAAATCAAATGCAATATCTGAAATTAAAGATTCTATACCATCTGTAATGGAACACTTACCTTCTGTTATTAACAAAGTTTCTGATGTATTTAATAAAGAACAAAAAGCTGGAACAATTAAACGTCGAAAAATTATCAAGAAACATATAAACAAAAGAATGAAAGGATACGGAACTATATTCCAGTCATGATTAGTGCAAAATCAGAATTATGCATCTTTGATAGACCATCTCCTCAAGCAGTAATTGAAAATGGTTCTTTTGAAGATATTTATCCAGTGAATTCAATTACAGATCCAGGAAACACCTCAATTCAATTTTACGTTAATAGCTCTCAAACCGAATACTTGGATTTGAACGATACATTACTCTACATCCAAATGAAAGATGTAAATAGCAACGGGGAAAATTTATCTAATGAATCAGATGTTACTGCAAATAATTTCTTTTTCCAAACTCTTTTTAAAGATGTTGAAATAATTTTTAATTCTACTAAAATTGAAGGAAGTAATGATGTATTCGCACACATGGCAATGATTGAAACTATTATTAATTACAATCACGATACAAAACATACTTGTTTAGGTGGAATGAGTTATGATGAAAATGACTCAAAAAGAAAAATTTGGATTTCAAAATCAAAACCAATCAGTGTTTGTTCCACACTTTAATTAGATTTCTTTGATCAACCAAAATATTTATTACCTGGTGTTAGTGTTCAAATTAAATTAACAAGATCCAATACTGAAAGAAGTTTAACACGTGCAAAAATAATTGCACAAATAATATTATTAGATGCAAAGTTGATGGTTAGAAGAGTTCATGTTGAACCGTCGGTTTTAGCTGGTCATCAAATTGGACTTGCTAATAGAAATGCAATTTATCCAATGAAAAGTAAGGAAGTTGTTTAATTTTCATTGCCAATGGGTTCATCTTCATTTTATAAGGAGCAAATATTTGGTGATAGACGACTACCAAATTTTATTCTTGTTGCTTTCCAAAGGAATAAAAGATATGGAGGATCGTATTTGGAAACATTTTCAATATTTGAACACTTTAATGTCAAGTCTTTAACATTAAGTAAAGGAAATGATTATCGTGAAAAATATAGTCAAGATTTTGCCAATGATAATTATAGTTCTAGTTATATGCAAAGTATTGTTAGGAATATGGGTTATCTTAATACAAATATGAATTGTGGTATTACCTTGTCAGACTTTAAAAATAAATATCCCTTTTTTACATTTGTATTGGCACCTGATTTTGATCTTAATCAAAGTCAGTTACCTCAAAGTGGAAACTTACAATTGGATATAAAATTTGAAAATCCATTAACCGAATCTGTATCAGTACTTGTATACGGAGTATTTAAAAAAGAAATTCAAATCACATCAAGCCGTACAGTACTTGTTTGACAAACATTGTTGAACATACTATAAACCAAAGTATTATTAGTTATGGTTAAAAATGAAGTAAGTAATTTAATTAATTAGTTAATTTAATTAGTTTTAGTTCTATTCAGATAAAAACTATTGCTAAAAAACTAATTGGGAAAAATTTTATTGGTGGTTTTCCACTGGACAAAATTCCATATATCAATATCAACAAAACTTTGATTGTAAATACTCAATCAGCTAATCTCGGTGGAGAACATTGGCTCGCTATTTACGTGAAACCAGATAAAATATATGTATTTGATCCAATGGGATTCTATTATCCTCCTTTATTGATATCAAAACTAGAATCAATGTTGATGCCAATTGAATACAATTGAATTCGATATCAGAATCCGTTGACAAAAACTTGTGACCAACATTGTTTAGCTTGGTTAAAATCAATGTTCTCTAAATAAATAATGTATCATTGTATTTATTTCCTAATATGATTTTGTGTAGATTGGTAATGTGTGTTGATTATTACAAGTGCAATTTTCTTTTAAATTTTTAATTAATATTATTGTATTTAGAAAATGAACAATACTAATAACTATAGTAACGAATATGTATCAAGTAATTTAAATTTTATATTTTATTACAAATTTACCTTTTATTTTAGAAAATTTAATAATTCCACAAAATAATGGATATTATCAACAAAATTATCCTCAAATTGCAAATGGAGGAAATAATTATCAAAATTTAAGTAAGATTTTCATTTTTAATAAAATGATTTAATTTTTCTTTAGATACAATAAACCCACAATTTTATCATCCTCAATTCAACGGAGGAGATCAATATATGGTTTGGAATGAACCAAGTAAGATTTTAATTTTAATAAATTTATTTAATATTTCTTTAGATATAATAAACCCACAATTTTATCCTCAAAACTATTGTGGAAATCAAAATTCCAGTAAGATTTTAATTTTTAATAAATAAGTTTTAAAATTTCTTTAGATATATTAATTCAACAATTTTATCCTCAAAAATATGGAGGGAATCAAAATTCCAGTAAGATTTTAATTTTTAATAAATTGTTTCAATATTTCTTTAGATATAATAAACCCGCAATTTTATCCTCAAATCTATGGAGGAAATGAACCAAGTAAGATTTTAATTTTTAAATAAATCTATTTAATATTTCTTTAGATATAATAAACCCACAATTTTATCCTCAAATCTATGGAGGAAATGAACCAAGTAAGATTTTAATTTTTAAATAAATCTATTTAATATTTCTTTAGATATAATAAACCCACAATTTTATCCTCAAATCTATGGAGGAAATGAACCAAGTAATATTTTAATTTTTAAATAAATGGTGGGTTACTGGGTTTCGCTATTTGTTTAAATCATCTTGTTGTTACCCCGGTAACGCCATATAAATATTTTTAGCTACCACTCGGCACCCGTTGCTAGGCAACGTTGGAAAAAGTGAGCATTATTACTAATACTGTGATTGACCGGATAACCCTTGGGTTCAACGAGCTGTCGATGGAAGACCTATGCTCGCTTTACAATATCCCCTGTGTAAGAAGGTTCAAGATCAGACTCATGTTGATCGGTAGAGATAAAACGATATTCAGGTGATGTGGTGTGAATGCTCACGATTTTTCGACGACAATTCCATATTAATCATATCTTGTGACCTGCTACTTTAGATTTATTTAACAATAGTTACAATTTTATTTAATAAAAAAAAACGATTTAAATATGCAGTGTCTGAAAGTTAATTCGGTGTTGGAACGGTGCTGGATACTTTAGTTCAATTGGCTTCTCAGACGCGCAGCTCTGCGTCGGGCACGTTCCTTGCGGGGTATTAGCGTAAGAGTTTACTTGCTTTACAAGAAAAAATAAATAAAGGGTTTCGACTATGATTTTACTAGATCATTACATTTGGTGTTATATAGTGATTTTAATTATACTATCCCTATAAATTTCTCTATTATTTCGTTTATTAGTACGCTTATAATTCTACTGTATCATAAAGATGGTTATAATCCTTACATTTATAGGATAGTCATAATTTCTACTGTGCCATTTCATGTGATTATCATTTTTATTTGTACCCTATTATTACTATCTCATTTTTATTAAAAATTAATTCCTACATTTACGAGAGGATTCTATTCCATTTATTAAAGAGATTATCCACTTTCTACATTACTTTATCACTAAAATGATTATGGTTTTTGCCATGTTATTACGTTTATGGTTATCAAAAGTGATTCTTATTTATTAATATGATTATCAAAATGAATATGATTTTTATTATTATATTTATTATGACTATCAACATAAATTATGATTTTTTACTATTATATTTATTACTTTTATAAATCTAATTGTATAATCTTACTTTCCGCGGTCATTTCCGCTGCTGCGGCTGCTTCCTCGTTGGGCGTTTTGTTTGGAAATTCCAAATTGTCGGTCATGATCGGCATAAAATAAATTTTTATCTCTGAATGGATTAACTGGTTTGTGGTTAATATTGATTGAGATTTTTCGCGTAGGCGTCGACATCCGGTTGGTTGAATCAATTGAACGGAATTTGGACGATGGATAAATAATCAAATTTTCAATATCCGTTCGATTTTGTTTAATTAGATTTATTACCTATTCAAATGTTTGGACATTCGACGTTGGTAATTTTGTAAGTTTTTATTTTATTTCTTTGGACAGCAACGGCGGAAAACTCACTCGTCTCATCGTCAACTTCACGATGTCACGGTGGGTGCTCCCACGTTAACTCCAATCTACTCATAATTTATCGAACTCTAATTTATTTAATATATTTATATTTTTATTAACACCTCTACCTTTTTAGGCAGATTCCAACTCATTCGCTTTACTATTTAATATATGGAATCATCGCGCTAGAAAAGTCGTGAGATCATTCTCGCCCCTCAATCTTGGAGTTTCAAATTTGATTATCAATGGAATAATATATTCCTTAATTTATGGAATATCGTCCATGGGTCAGAGTTGGTGATTACAAATCAGGAACTAGTTGGTAGTCAAATCATTTGTAACCGCCTCATTTTTCAGGGAAGAATATCACTGAACGGATTTCGTAAATTTATTTGTTGATACTAGGGAGAGATGACGGTGGGTAAAACAGATAGGTCAGTTAATCTAATTATCCAAGTGGGTTGGAAGTCTGCGTTGTGATGCAATTTATCCTATGTTTTTGATTTTGTTATTTAGGCTGATTCGGTTTAAACGGGATCCACATTAATTTATGGCCGACATTTTTTAATCAAAAAATTTTACAAAAGGAGATGTCTCTGATAATCGTATGGATTTATGTCGGAATTATCTATTTTGTTAGGGTATGTGATTTAATAAATAATAATTTAGAAATTCTCATTTTTGTGTAATTTGATTTTATTAAGTTAATTCATAGCAATAATTTCATGTTAATTTTTTTCCTTCCCGTGCCCTTCCCCTTTAATAAGCCTTAGGCGCATATTATGTTTATATTATATTTAATGAGTGCCCACTGGACTACTCGATGTGATGCTTTTGAGCCGTGTGTAAAATAATTTAGGTCGAATTTAAAGAAAACGAGAAACGAGGAAGAAGCCAAAAGACCCCTTCCTTATTTCTCCTTTCTGCTATATGGGATAATATTGACGTTCCAATCCCTGCGTTCCGCACGCCGGGTCTTCACGGGCACAGATCATCGGCGATATTCCACGCACTTACACGAATCTGATTTGTATGTTGATTTTACTGACTTGCGGTGTGTCTTGGCTGTGGGCCGGAAAAATTTCGACAAAATAATCAATTTTATGAAAAACAAGTTCGATTTTAACATTATAAATTTTTATTAATAAATTAAAAATAAAGTACAAAATTACTTGGCCCAATCATTCGATAAAATTACATAAAAATACATCTCCCCCCACGCCGACATCCAAGCAGAGCTCTACCGAGGTTGCGAGATTGTGACGTGGAGAGAGAGTTTCCAAATAAAACTACTGCTCACCTAAAAAATTTAACTTGAATAGATTTATAAACAAAAAGCTCAAAAATGGTTTTTGATTTGAAAAATGGTTAAATTTTATGTGAAAATGTATCGGTATTTATACCTATTTTCTGTCCCTAACCTCGCGTGTTAATTTTGATTTAGTAAAACAAAATTCGACCTTGTTATTTTCTAGTGTATTCTAATCTTTATTTTTATTATTTTTTCATTTATTTTGATAATTTTTTATTTAGAATTTTTATTGAATTATTTCTAATTCAAATTCTTTGATTTAAATTTCATTTTCATGAAATTTTATTGATTTATCAAATTTCGGTCGAATTTGTTGGGTTTTTATGTTATGTTTGTGTTTGTATCGTGCGGATCTTGTTGCGTTTTGTTATTATTTTAATTTATTTTTATGTTTATTATTTTATATGTAATTTTCTTTTACTCATATTTGATAGGGTTTAATTGATGTTTTAATAGGTTTGAGTTTAAATTTGCATGTTGTGTTTGCATGTGTGTTACCGATCCATTTAAACATTTTCCAAGGCCTTTTGTGTTCTGGCCCAACATAAATCTATTTAATATTTCTTTAGATATAATAAACCCACAATTTTATCCTCAAATCTATGGAGGAAATGAACCAAGTAAGATTTTAATTTTTAAATAAATCTATTTAATATTTCTTTAGATATAATAAACCCACAATTTTATCCTCAAATCTATGGAGGAAATGAACCAAGTAATATTTTAATTTTTTATTAAAACAGTTTTAACTTTACTTTTAGGTTATATTCAACAAAGATATACAGAAAATAATCATCCGATATTTATAAATATCGAATCAAGTATTAATTTTAAATTATCAATTGATTTAATAATTTTTAGATAGAAATTTGCCAATCTCTGAAGAGGACGATGGAATTAATGAATAAAAATGTAAGTTTTTTTTTGGTTTTTATTCCTATTAATATATATTATTTAAAGCATATATATTTTTTTCATATATTATTTAAAACATATATATTTTTTTCGTATATTATTTAAAACATATATTTTTTTTATCTATAAGGACTGACGCCCCTTTATTATTAATCGAAAATAAGGGCAGACCCTTGATTTTTATATATAAAATAAAACTGTAAACACATCATTTAAAACCAAGAGTTTACCCTATGTATCTATTTAAAAAAAAATTTGAGCAGGGATCAACCCATATTGACAAATTATATACAAATTTGATCTCTTATATAATAAAATCTAGTGGTCAATCTTTATATATATATATATATATATATATATATATATATATTTTTTTAAAAATAGATACATAGGGTAAACTATTGGTTTTAAATGATGTGTTTACAGTTTTATTTTACTATTAGATTCAAATTATTAAAAAAAACTCTACAAAACTAGACTTTACAAAAGTTAAAAATTTATTCAACAACATTTTGGATTTTCCAAATAGGTTTGATAATAGATTTGTTAATCTTGACTCCTTTAATAATTATCTGAATTTTATATTTTTATTATCCTGTACTTGATCCTTCAATTGGCTTTCACAATTAATAAATGAAAATTTTTCATTAAAAACCATATCGTTATTCAACAAATGAAGAATATCTGAAATATTTTTTCGATCTTCCTCTTCAATATTTCCAATCATAATATTGTAATCATAAGCTTTTAAATTAACCGATTCCTAAAAAATAATTAATAAAATTAAATTAAAATAAATATTACTTTGAATGTAAATGTAATAGGGAAATTTAAATAGTTCATACTGTATTGAAGGTATTGAACTGGAGGCTTTAATGTCGTCCCAATAACAGCTGTACTGTTTTCTTCTAGGAGTAGTTCATATACTTTCGAAATTCTTGCTTTCTCATCAAAAATATTTTTATTTATAGTAAATAATTGATTTTTATTGGTCGCATACTTCTTGCACACTTATTTGAATAATTTAATAATAATTTGTTATTACTAGGTAAATTATACCCCAACTATTGCCAATTAAAAGTGCATACTAAAAAAAATGTCACAAAAAATGGAAGAGTATTATGGTAAAAAATACCATAATTCCATTTACTTTATATGTCCCGTATGCATAACTTCCCAACCCATTCCCTATTTAGACTTTTATGACCATCGTAAAAATCATTTGCGCCAATTTCATGATAAAAAAACACGCATCAACATACATTTCAACAACTACATAACATGAACCAAAATTTCATTATATTGATAATTTAATAAAGTGTGATCGAAAAGTTAAATTTGATAGTTGTCAAAAATTGATTTGGTAAATTTTATTTATTAATAAATTATTTATATACCGACTTAGTCTTGTGATTTATATAGGGAACACGAGTGCAAGTTGAGACCTCACTAAAATCGAGACCTCAAAATTTGGTGCCGCGAACCTGGACTTTAAAATCAATTATTGTTATCAACAATTTGGGGGATAAGAATTGCGATCAGAGGGTTAGTGTAGAATATATCGGGAAAATATATTTATACTAAATAATATTATTGACCATAAATTAAAATCATAATTTGTAATCTAAAATAGATAATCCACCTGAAATAATTTATAATTTGAGAAATAGAATCGTATATACAATGAATAATAATCAAAATAATAATAACTTTATAAAAATTTTACCGATTGAACCTTATAGAGGAGAACCTGAAAAGTTCGACTATTTTTTCACTGAAATTACTCAGTGTGCAGACGCTTGTGGTTGGACACCTGATGAATTAAAGAGGAGAATTCCGTTGTATTTAAAAGAATATGCGCTACAGGCATATAATAATTTAGAGTGTAGAGGAAACAATCTTGATCAACTTATAGAAAATTTGAGAGCAGAGATAGTTATTGACAGCGATTTACAAAAAATAAACGTACAGAAATTTATAAATCGATATCAAGGATCTAGAGAGTCAGTTGGAGAGTACGTGTATACGATAACAGAGTTAGGAAAAAATGCATTTGGTGCCGGAGAGCACACTCTGAAATTAATTGAGGATCAGTTTTGGAATGGAATCCAGAAATATTTATATAAAGCACTAATAATGGTTGAATATAGAGATTTAAATGAATAAGTTCATAAAGCGAAAAGAGTAGAGGCAATACAAAGAGATAGATTCAATGCATCTATAGATGCAGTTGAGATCCAAAGGCCAACGATGGCGAAACCTAAGTTGGAAAACGATGATGATGTTCCATGGGAAGAAATGAAACAGTTATATCTAAATTTTGTAAAAAATAGACGAAAAAATAGTCCGAATTCGAGTAGAAGTCAATCACCTGAAAACATGAAAAGATTTGACGCATTAAATTTTACAGAACAAAATCAAAATCGATTTAGAGACGATAGTAGAGATAGTCGTTCTGACTATAACAGAAATAGTTTTAGAGATAACCGTTATAACAAAAATAATAGAGATAATTATTTTGAAAATAATAGAGATAATCGTTCCGAATACTGCCAGTATGATAATAGGAATAACAGAAATAGTTCAAGAGGCAGACAATCGAGTCCATATAGACAAAATCAATATCGAGAGAGGCGAGCAAGCCCATATAATAATGATGGAAGAGATAGAGTAAATTTCAACGGACAAATTAAATGCTATAACTGCCAGAAATATGGTCATTTGGCAAAAGTATGTACTAATCAGCGAAGTGAGTCCCCAAATAGAGTAAAGTTTAAAAGTGAACCAGAAGTGAAACAAATAAATGGAGTAGAATTTGCTAATACGAATAATGAAATAAATACTTTGAGAGAGGAATTAAAAGAGTTTAAAACTCAATATAGCCGACTCATGGAGAGAAAGTCGGAGGTGTCACTTAATGAGTATAAGTGTTTTATAAATGAAGTTGATATTGATAATGGGGAAACTGAGAGACAAATAAAAATGAAAGAGGAATTAAAAGAAGTTTTGAAAAAACGACCTTATGATGATAATGAAACATTGAGAGTAATAAATAAAGTTCAAATAAGCAGAATTGATCCAGAATATTTAACCAGTATTTGAATTAGAAATAGAGTTAAAATAGATGATCAAAAGTTACGGAGAATTTGTGAGAAAAAGTCCGAAATTTTATGAACCTTTAAAAATAACATTAGATACTAAAGACAAATATTTTCTTCAAATGGGATTATCGAAAACAGAAGTCCATGTGTGTAAAATGGTAAACAAAATACGACAATTAGCAAGAGATAAATGGCCTCGAAAAATTGGACCAAACGATGAAATAAAATTATATTTTAACGATATTGAGTTAAAAGATGGAGAGTATCTGATTGACTATGGAGTAAATACAATAAATGAGAATACTATATCCGCAGTAATAGATAGAGAAACCAGTCCAAGATTGGCAACACCTTCTGTTGAATTGAACGAGGAAAACGATTATGATATGTTATTTAAAATATGGGATCAACCATCCGAAGGGAGTGCAAAGTCACCACTAGAAAAAGAGATAATTTTTCAACCATTGGATAATAAATATGGTAATTTGTAAGAGACAATAGAAAAGATCTCCAAGCAGGCAATAATGCAGAACGCGGAAACAATGAAACGAGGTAGAGGACGACCTCGAAAGTCAGAAATAGCGGAAAAGTCGGATGATCGAAAATCTGCAGAGCGTTTGAGAGAAATAGCCAACAAAAAGAGACATGAAAATCCAAGAGTAGCAGACGATAATAACGATTTAATTATGATAATTGAACTTCTAAAAGCAATAAACTCAAAACGATATCTGGAAACAAAACCATCAGCGTTAATTGAAAATATGATACAAAAAATCAAATTAATAGAAAAAGAGGTCAGAGAGCTGAGTATAGAGGATGTAAATGAGGAGGTGGTTTTAAGGATACTCTTCACAACTAGTATAAATAGAGACAAAGTAATTACGGCAATGGCATATCTAATTGCGAGATATAAAAAGCTCTTAAGATCAAATCCAAAGGATCAAATAAATGAGTTAGCTAAAATAATATATCAGAGATTAAAGGTTGATGTGATGCCATTGATAAAACTGAAAGGGGGTTTGAAAATAATGTATCATGAAACATTAAAAACAAGTGAAAGCGAGACGATAGAAAATGATGATACCGAGGAAATTGTAAAAAATCTTGTGAACAAAACGACGAAAAAACCAAACAAAAGTGAAGGAAAATCAAGTATCTCAATAATAATAGTAATAATAACATTATTATTAGATTTAATCAAAGGAAGTAATGCGATTATAGCATATGATTGTCAGAACCCAAAATGGGGGCAAAAGTATTCATTATTAGATGTGGAAAATGTCCAGAAGCGAATACAACCAAATTAATCATAACTGAACCCAAGATTTTTCATGTGTATCAAGAATCAGATTTTATACATACAGAAGCAAGAGAATGTATAATCAAGTTTTCAGAGGAAAGCTTTGTATGTAACCAAGTGGCAAGGACCATGTTAGTACCGACATGGGCACCAGAATCATTAAAAATAACACCTAGCGAGTGTGAAGAGGCATTTAAAACAAAAAAGATTAAAACAACGGACGGAATTGAATTGAAAGCTCAAGTAGGAGCAAGAGTAAAACAATCAGTAAATGTGGTTGGAAGGACGTCGACCGGCGGATATTGTGCGGGAGGAAAGTATAAAATTTGGGGTCAGATAGCAGGTAACGTTGTGGTGCGGAGACAATACTATGTTGAATTAAGGAAATTTAAAGCATCGTTTGATAGCTCATCAAAGAAAATGATTACATAAGTTTTGTACGCTTTATGAATCTAGTTGTGACACTGGTGAATCGATGATCGTGTATAAAATAGACAAATATGAATGCCAACTAACAAAATTGAAGTCACTAAAATTTCGAACAATCAGAGGAAAACAGTTTACCGATGCAGAATCAAAAAGAATAAAAGATCAAAAAGGAAAACAGTAATCGTACAAGAAAAGGATACCAACAACAATATATATGGCAGACTCAGAAGCAGAGGCCATGAGATTTGTAGAAAAAGAAGAAGCTATCGAATGCGGAAAAGCAGTTGTAAAGACTAATTATGAAGGTATCTATATCAGTAGTAATGAAATTAAAGACGCAAAATTAAAAATCGATAAATTTGATGTCAAATTATCTTCGTATTTTAATAATAAAATTGATTACTTTTATCATCATCAATTAGTTCAACTAGACAAAGTATATCAACCAACAATCACTAACGACTGCAAACTTAATAGAGAGATATTGAGAACAAAGATGGCAGTAGCGGTTACAAACCCAGATTTAATGGCACCAATATTGTTTGCGGAAAAAGGAACTTTTGCGAGAGTAGTAGGAGAAGTGTACAGACTTTTCAATGTAAACCGGTCAGTGTATCACTAACAACGAATAATCAATGTACCAACGAGTTACCAGTTATTTATAAAGGAGAAACAGTGTATTTACAGCCTATAACCAGAATACTAACAGATAAAACTTATATTCCAAGGAAAATCGATAAATGTACCAATTTGCTTGATCCATTATACCAGCTAAATGACGAAATGTGGATTACAATGTCTAATATAAAATAGGCAACTAAACCGTTTAAACTGGAATTAACAGAACTTGAGAAAAAGTTAGAATTTCAAGAGATAAATGATATGAATAATAACGTTATGTACTCGCGAGATGCCATAGAAAGTGCAAGAAAGCACATGTTATTTCCAAATGAAAAAGAAAAAATATTATCAATAATGGTGAGTAAAGTCACCGAGGGTAGCTACGGTGGTGATTATAATTTCGATGTGCTGTTATCAAAGGAACATTTCAAAAAGGTAGTATACAAAGTATTGTACAGAATATGGGGATATTTTGCAGTTTTGGGGAATATATTCTCAACTATACTGGGAATATATTATACAGTGGCATTACTCAAAACGATCTGTTCATCATTAGTATCATTACGACAACTTCGACAAGTATTTGGCAACTCATATAAGATGTTGGCATGTTTATGTCCTTTTGTCGCAAAATATCTGATAACAGCAAAACATGATAAAAAAATATGATTAATTAAAAACCGGCGAGTAGAAGAACAATTGATGGAAAACGATAAGAATGATGACAATCCAAGTGGATCAGAGAATGTTGAACAACCACAAGGAGGGTTGTATGACAGTCAAAATCAGCAACTGAGAGAACTGAGTAATAATCTAGATAATAAAATAACTAATTTTCGTTGCAAAACAAGAAAGACCTATGGATGCTATGGGATAGAAACAAATGAGATACTACGAGAACTCAATGAAGCAAGACCAAGCATCCAAGTATTGATTGACAATATAATCATAAAAGCACTAGTAGATACCGGAGCAGCCGCCTCCATGATAAGGGAGGATCAGTTATCAGAAAATCAAAAAAGGAATATAAAAAGCACAAATGATACGATAATATCTATGTCATCGCATACTATGCAAGTGAGAGGAGATATCAAGCTGATTGTTCATTTTCCGAGTAGAATAGTTAATCATGTATTTAAAGTAATGACTGAATGCAGAAGTAAATGCATCCTACGGATAGATATCCTTCGCAAGTTAGATAACTGCGTCATCGCTTGACTGATGGTGCAATCAAAAGAAAAGAAAATTATCAGGAATCAAGATTTGCGGAACTAGAAGCATTGGAAGCCTTCGAATTAGAATATCACTGTGATCATATAATTCCAGTAAAAGTCAACGTCAAAAGTGAGGACACTTTTATTTTTGAGCCGGATAAGTCAATTACAAAAAATCATAATATAATGCTAACCGACTAGTGTGTTATACCAAAAAACGGGATAATTCCAATAAGAATTGCTAATTACGAAAGAAGCAATGTAAAAATTCACAAAGGAACAAGATTGGGAAAGTTGTTGAAAGGTGAATTAGAACAAACATTGGAAATGTGTGAAACGATAGTGATGAGAGATGACAGTGAACAAATGGTCGAACTGAGTAGGTAACACCCAGGCCAACTGTGCCGGGGCGAAGACTAGTGGATAAGTTACTGCGGCCCCTTCTTCACTCGCCGACAGTGCTGTTTCCAGGCCCTTGATTTGTGTCTTCAGATTTTGCGTCAGTTGCCGTTCACCAGCCCATCTCTTTTGGGCCGCTTCCATCTTTTGATAAATCGTCCTCATCCTTTTCGGTTCGATCCAGGTCCATTTGACCTGCTGGATCTCCCGAAAAATCTGTAGCAATCTGTAGAACTCCAGTTCTTTTTGCAAGATGGGAAATTGACGCAATTCCATTTTTACAAATAATGAACTTTAATCAAGTTAATTTCTACGGTATGGGGAGTTTACTGTTGATTTTCTTATTACTGGGTCGTCGTATGGTAGTTAGGGTTTTCCGTTTGAATTATCACCAAACGGAAGTGCAATTATTGTCAAAACTTACGTAATGCAAAAGTATACGACTTGTTTACATAAGTTAAGCAACAGAAGCCCGAAGTGAAAATTGACACGATTTATTTCATAAACAAAATTCATTTAAGTTATGTGGTTAATAAACGACCACAGAGTTTCTACTTCCTCTTCATAGTAAATGGCTCTCTGGCATATGGATAGTCTCGATGAATTCCGGTGAGCTCCCTTTCCTTCCGCATCTCCCTCAGCAGGATGCGTCGTGTGATTACCACGTTTATATCTGTCATTCGTTCCTGGTACTTGGGGTCATCTAACTCATACGACACGTTATATCGCGGGGCATACCCGTCATTACTGGGTATCCTGCCCGCCGCGATGTCTGCATTGACTCTCTGTAGGTACTGCTTGGCTTTCTCTACTTGTCTATTTGTCTCTGCGTGGTGGTTCTCGAGGCGCGCCAGTAGGTATTCGGCCTGGCCTCTTATCTCCCTAGCCGGGTTGCATCCCGGTTCTCTTTTGATCGCTATATATGGCAAATCCACCTCGTCGGAATCTCTCTGCGTGCCAGAGCGGGTTTTGCGTACCGGGGAGATAGAAAATCCCGCGTCACACATCGCCTGCCTGCATCAGGCAGCCGAGTGAGCGGGGAAACGGGCGATTACTCGGGATTCATCAATCCACGAGTCTCCTAGAAAACAATAAAATTATCATTTACAAATTAATGTCTGTCGTGTTATTCATTTTTGTAGTCTAGTTTCGGGTCAGAGTAGGTTAACGTGACTTATGCGGGGCATTCTGCGTCAAGGATCAAAACTCTTGACCCTGGGCCTATTCACGTATCGGTTTCCAGATTTTCACAGTTCGTTGGTAGTGGTCCGGAGTTTGTCAACAACATTATTTCATGGGGGCCTCCTTGAGGTTTACTCCTCCATCGATCTCGTTTCAGGTTTGTAGTTAACTAATTATTGATAATCAATTTTATTAATTTTATGCATTAATCAAACTATGCTCTGCCCAAAATTTACTCTGGTGATGATGTTTAAATTTCCCATTTTTATCTTTATAAACGATTATGATTATAATACTTTAGTTCAAGAGAAAACTTCTTTTTATATTTAACGCTTTTTCCTATAGCTCCAAAGAGTTTCGCTAGGTGAGCATTATTTGAATACTTCCTACTAATTCCAACTAGAGATCTGAATCGACTAATCCTAATTTCATGATTACTATTAGTTCGGGGTTAAAACACCTGGCTACCTATTCCCTCGTGTTTGAGCATAATCTATTCTCCTCATAACCATCAGAGTGCGTATTCATTGATTATCGGTTGTATGAAACTATCCATCAACATTAAATTCATTTATTACGGTGTAATTTACAGACGGCGCTTTAACCAGCGAGATTGGAGATCCTAATGAAGATTTTAGCTTAATCCTTTCAGCTTTCAATTTCGGCTGTAACTCGATTGAATAATTTGGTCCAATTGTAGTAGTACTTTACTTGCTCTCCTTGAGTTCACTAAATGTCTACATTACTTATGATAATAATTTACTTTACTTTAGTTTAATAACTGCTTAGTTTAATCTAAATAGGGTTTCGAATGGATAATTAATTTGATTCTACACGGGATTTAAAAATTGTCGGATTCAAAATGATACTAATACTTTTATATAGATATATTTTAATCATAATCGTTAATTTATCAAGGCTCAATTTACTCATAAATAATAATAAATTAATAAACGTTTAAGTTAATCATGCTGACAGTTTAGCAAATCTACTTTAAGTACAATAGTAATTTACTTTATTTTTTCCTTTTCCATTATAGTCGTAAATTGAAAATCAAATCCCAAGTTCAAAGGAAAAATGTATTTAACACCATTGAAAATCTGCCTTAGGTGACTCCTGACCTTTACCAACGACTTGCAAATATCAGGTTGGGTGTCCGTATTCACTGGGGCTATTTAACTAATGGTTGGTCATTTGGTAACTGATTGAGTGGGTAAGTTCGATTTACATTCTCTTTCTTATTTTTATTATTTATTTAGTTGTTGGATATGTTAACATTTATCGAAAACAATACGAATTGACTGATTCAACCAGTGTATTTATGATATTTAGCAATAAACTGTCATGGTTTTCTGATTAGGTTCATTAGCTGTTGGTTCCGGGAATGGTTCGCTGGTTGGGTCGGGTTTGCACTAAAACTCGGAAAATATATTAATATTAAGATAACGAAAACTTTGAGTATTAACTGAATGTGAAGGTCCGCTGACGCTCGCGGTGTTGGTTTCCTTGTACCCGTTGTACTCTCTTGAAGTTTGTGCTTGTTTTCGGGACATGTCAGTAATGAATTGGAATGAACGATTTTCATCCGAGCCAGTTCTTGTACTGGATTGTATGTCTACTGGTGCAGGAAATTGTGACCTGTGCACACCTCCTTAACAGCTGTTGGCTAATACCTCACCAGTTGTCGACAGTTGTAACACACTATGTATCGATTTTCGTCAGATTGCTTATCGTGACATTTCAAAAATGTCATTTCCATTCCCTCTCCTGTGGTCTTATTTATGGATTAGAATTCTTTTGAACCATGACAATTGGCTACTGACAAAAAAATTGACTGTCGAGAATTTTCCCGATTAAGTGTTTTACTTTTCTCCAAGGAATTAATAGTGAAAGATCTTT
The DNA here is from genome assembly GCA_022537955.1 of Schmidtea mediterranea. Classification (NCBI taxonomy): domain Eukaryota; kingdom Metazoa; phylum Platyhelminthes; order Tricladida; family Dugesiidae; genus Schmidtea; species Schmidtea mediterranea. Next base: position 220,940,139 of record CM039680.1, read on the forward strand.
GCCTCACTAATTATTGCTCGTCCACGAGGTAAGCTATTTGTTATATCTCCTGCATATGATATTATTCATTCCTAGTTTGACAATATTGGATTCTGGATTTTCTCGCTAGTTGATCAGGCTTTAGAGCGTCTCCTCAGAATGGTATCGGGATATATTCGTGGATGGATACTAACGAATTTAAATGGCTTGTGTCGAATGGGTTCGGCTATTGTTGTCATGAGACTTCGTAATATAACTCGACAATGAAGTTTATAAGGTCTCCCATATTCTTTTCCTAATCAAGACTATTGTAATCCCAGTAATGTATTTTGTGCTTTAATGAGTAAACTTATTCATTGTATTTTCTGTTTTATCAATACTTTTATATTAACTTAATTTAACGTGGGAATTTGGTGGGCACTATTTTATTTAGCTAGTTTGTTATTATCCGGTTTATGAAATTGATAAATTTTTGGGTATCTTTGAGCTTTCTTTTTGAAGATCATTATAGTTTACAAAATTGATTTCACCTACGAAATGGTAATTTGGGGTTTCATTAATTTCAGATAATTGCTTTATCAATCCGGTTAACTCGAGTATTAGTCTCATGTAGACTCTTTACATTTTTATTTTATCAATGATATTGATCCTGGATTTTAGTTTTATTAAAACTCTTTCGATCATAAAATTTCGAGATTTTAGTTCTATCAACCAGCTCTTTAATAACTTTAGGAGTTTTGTAAACATATTTACGTTTGGATCATAGCATCTCGAGGTTTAATTTATTTAACGACTCCTTTACTAATTTTGCAAAAACTTTATATTCTGGTCATAGTATTTCGAGATTTTAGTTTTATTAAACATCTATATATTTCGATCATATTTATTTACTAATTTTAGCAAAATTCTTTATATTTCAACACATTCATTTACTGCTTTTAGTAAAACTTTTTTATATTTCAAACATAGCATTTTAGTTTCATTAACAAGTTTCTCAATACTTTTAGCAAAATTCTTTATATTTTGAGCATAGCAATTTAGTTTCATTAAAAAGTTTCTCAATACTTTTAGCAAAATTTTTTATATTTTGAGCATAGCAATTTAGTTTCATTAAAAAGTTTCTCAATACCTTTAGCAAAATTCTTTATATTTTGAGCATAGCAACGATTTTACTATTGAAAATCCCGTCACCTTCCCTTAATTGATCCTAGGCTCGTTTGTGTTTATATTATAGTTAGTGAGTGCCCACTGGACTACTCGGTGTTTGAATTTTAGCCGTGTGTGAAAATATTTTAGGTCGAGTTTATGGGAAATGAGTGCCGACGAAACAGCCAAAAGACTATTTCCCCTTCACCCTTTTCCCCTATACGGATTGATATTGACGTTTCAGCCCCTACGTTCTCACGCCGGAGCCTTCACGGGCACGAATTATTGGCGATTGTACACGCACTTACACAATTCGATGGTATGTCTGATTTTAATTACTTGTAAGATGTTTCGGCTGTGGGCCGGAAAAATTTCGACTGAAAAAGTCTATTTGTTTAGATAAATATATATTTTGCCACATAATTTACATCGTAGTTGTCATTAATAATCTTCGTGCATCATACATCATAACTCTCTCCCCACGCCGACGCCCAGGCAGAGCTCATCCGAGATTGCCAGGACGCGACGTGGAGAGAGTTTTCGAACATCCTCTCACTCACATTAAAGTTTCTGACTTCAAGATTTCCCAAACTGGTTAAAACTGCTTCAGGTAAAAAACCGATTAAAATTATGTAAAAATGAATCGGTATATATACCTATTGTACGACCCTAACCTTGCGTGTTAATTTTGATTTAGTAAAACAAAACTTGACCTTGTGATTTTCTAGTATATTCTATTCTTAATTTTATTATTTTGTAATTTAATTTGACAATTTTTCTATTGAATTTTTTAATTGAATTGTTTCCAATTCAAATTAATTGATTTTTATTCCATTTTCATGGATTTTCGCATTTTTTGGTAAATTGTCAAATTTCGGTCAAATTGTTAGGTTTTCGTGTTATTTTTATATTTATTTCGCGAGGATCTTGTTGCACTTTGTTATTATTTTAATTTATTTTTGTGTTTTATAATTTTATATTTAATTGTTTTCTTTCTCGTATTTTAGCAGGGTTAGTTGATGTTTTAATAGGTTCGATTTTAAATCTGCTTGTTGTATTTGCGTGTGTATTACCGATTCATTTAAACAATTTACAAGGCCCTTTGTGTTCTGGCCTAACAATACCACAAAAGAAGTGATCTGAAAAAGGTAATCTTTGGAAGATCTTAAAATAGAACAGATTTAGTTCAACACGATATTTTTGCATACATGTATATAACACGCATCAACATACATTTCAACAACTACATAACACGCACCCAAATTTCATTATATTGATAATTTAATAAAGTGTGATCGAAAAGTTAAATTTGAAAGTTGTCAAAAATTGATTTGGTAAATTTTATTTATTAATAAATTATTTATATACCGACTTTGTCTTGTGACTTATATAGGGAACACGAGTGCAAGTTGAGACCTCAATAAAATCGAGACCTCAACAGATTCATGGGATAGAGCAGTGGAAGAGATGGAAGATATCGGATCGTTGGATTCATGGGATGGAGAGATGAAAGAGGTACACATTGGGCAAAAAAGATAATATACAAATAGGAGGAAATTTACCTATAATACAAAGCGACTTACGAGGTACACATCAAATAATTAGTATTGATATTACCAACTTGGACATTAAGGAAATTGTTTTTCCTGTAGAGTTAATTAACAAGTTAAGAGAGATAATAGATGAACTAAGATATGTAAAAATTCAATTTGGAATAGAAATTGAATTCGAGAAAGATGGAGAGATAAAATTAAATAATATTAGTAACAGCGCAAGACCATTTACCCAATCATTCTTTGACGAAGGCATACAAAAGATAAATGAAAAGATAACTTCAATAACAGAGTTAGGAAGTAGTTGGGTTATTAGAAAAATAACTGAAATTTACTTTATAGTAACAAAATAAGTAATATCAGTAGGTTAAGTGGTAGAAGTTATATAAAAACACCAAAACAATTGGCTAACAAAAAGTGTATAATAAATGTGAAAAATAGTGATAATTTATGTTTTATCTATAGCGTATTGTCGATACTTAAAAAAGATGAGATTGTTAGTAGTCATAGAAAAGATAGTTGTAGTTACACTAAGTATCTAAATGAATTAAATTATAACCCAAATGATATTCCCATGAAATTTAATGGTATTCGAAAATTTCAGTCAAATAACGAAGGACTAATAATTAATATATTTAGTTATGACGAAACAGATAAACCCGAACACGATGACTTTGTTTTAAAACATCCATTTTTAAACATAATTCATAGGTACAAAATTACTGAAGGAACAATTATTAATTTATTTCTATTAAATAAAGGAGAACAATATCATTATGTTGGAATTACATCACTCAATAGGTTATTGAATTGTCAAGATAAAAATATCTCAACAGAAAGAATTCAATCATTATGGTGTCATAGATGTCTGAACGGATTTAAATATAAGAAAGCATTGGACAAGCATGAGATATTATGTATGAGAAATCAGTAAGGGAAAACTTTATATACTTTCCCGGAAAATAAATTTATTAAATTCACTGATTGGTCAAAAACTGTAACCCCACCATATGTTATATATGCAGATTTCGAATCTGTTTTGCCAAATGACGACGTACACCATCAAATACATTTACCCATTTCGGCAGGACTTTTATTAATAAATAATTTTGATGGGAGTACAATATATAAAGAATTTATAGGTGAAGATTGTGTGAAACAATTTTTAAAAGCAGTAGAAAAAATAGCAAAATATACAGTATTACCGTATTATTATAAAATGGGAAATCAAACAATTAAGGAATTAACAAACCTACAACAGATTCAATTTGATAGATGTATAAAATGTTATCTTTGTTTGAAAGATATTGTGGATCCAGTGAGAGATCATGATCATTTTACTGGGGAATACTTGGGTGCTGCTTGCAATGACTGTAATATTAATAGAAAAATTAACAAAGTTTTACCAATTATTTTCCATACCTTAAAAGGATATGATATGCATAATATATTAAAATATGGATTGAGTAAATTTAAAAATTGGGCTTTAGGATGTAATCCAATAACTTCTGAAAAATTTAGATGTTCTTCACAATACTTATAAGTTACCACCGATTTGGAAAGGTGTCACTGCCGCTGAATATTAAAAAGCTCAGATTATTTGGGATGAAACTAATTGTAGGACTTTACTTGATTATATGAAAGTTTATCTGAAACTATATTGTTTTCTTTTGGCAGACTTTTTCCAACAATTTCGAGCGAAATTGATAGCACACAATAGATTAGAACCTTTAAATTATTTTGGGATTCCTGGAATGTCTTGGTCTTCTGCTTTAATGTCATTGGATGAACCTATAGAATTAATTACTGAAAATGAAATGTTTAGCTATTATGAGGGAGGTATTAGAGGTGGTCTTACTTTTGTTAATAAACACTATGTTAAAACGGACGAAACAACAGATTTACTTTATATTGATATTAATAATTTATATGGTTGGGGTTTAAGTCAACCATTACCTTGTGGTGAATTTAATTGGATATTTGACAGATTTAATACAATTTTATCTGATTGTTTGACTTTGAATCTTGAATCTTTGTCATATGGGTACACTCTTGAAGTTGATTTTGAGATTATTTCAGAACTTCATGATAAGTAAGATGATTTTCCAATTGCAGCTGAGAAAATGAAACCTGAGGGCTCAAAGGTTGAAAAATTGTTGCTGACTTATTACCCTAAATATAACTATGTAATTCATTGGCGATTATTAAAATTATACATGTCTCTCGGTGTTAAAGTGACACATGTTAATCGCGGATTAAGATTCAAACAGTCTAATATTTTTAAAAATTATATCGACATAAACACTGAACTTCGAGCTAAAAGTACAAATACATTAGATAAAAATTATTATAAGTTGTTAAATAACAGTTTATATGGAAAAACTGTTGAAAATCTAAAAAAGAGAATGAATTTGCGTCTTTGCACAACAGATAAAAAACCTGTGACTTATACTTCGAAACCTATCTTTAAAAAATCAATAAAAATTGACAATGATCTTATAGCTGCGTTGTTAAATCCTGATTCGATATGTTTAGATCGACCAAGCTATATAGGACAATCAGTGCTTGACTTGTCGAAACTTAGAATGTATGAGCTTCAGTATAAGGACTTGGGAAAATATCGACAACAATTTAATTGTGATATTAATATAGTTGCTGGAGATACAGACTCTTTCTTCTTGGAGATTAAAAATTGTAAATTAGATATTCTTTTGTCTGAAATGCTTAAGAATAATCTTTTGGTTACATCTAATTACCCTTCTACTCATCCGCTTTATTCTAAAAAACTTGATTCGGTCATTGGAAAATTTAAGGACGAAAGTAAGGGAGAAGGTTATGACGAATGGATTTTCCTTCGACCGAAATGTTACAGTTTTTTAGGTAAATCTTCTTGTCTAAAAGCTAAGGGTATATCATTAAAGGATACCGATCTAACTCATAAATCTTATAAAGAGTGTTATGAGAAAAACTCAGTCTTTTCGGTACCACAATTTAGAATAGGAACAAAAAATCATCAACTTTATAGTTTTAAAAATAGTAAAGTAGCACTTACAAATAGCGATGATGAAAGTTTATCATACGGGCATATAAATATATCTGGAGAAATTGACGTTGATGAAGAAATTGTCGCTGATGATGAAATTATTGGAGAAATTATTGGAGAAATTATTGGAGAAATTGTATCAGGTGACGAAATTACAACAGATGAAATTCAGCAACCTAACTTTGAGGAAGAACTAATAGATATAGACGATGTGCAGTTCTCTGACGATGAAGAAGAAGATGAAGATTTTTACTAAATAAACATTATAGTAAAAATTTGTTTGTTTTTATTTGCTGATTAATTTTTATTACATACTTTGTGGGTTTATTTTATGTGTTTATAGTTTTTTATAGAGATTTTGATCTTTTACGAGTTTATTTTATGTTTATAGTTTTTATAGAGATTTTGATCTTTTACGTGTTTATTTTATGTGATTATGTGTTTATAAATTTTTATAAAGATTTTAATTGGTGGAATTATTATTATTATTATTATTATTATTATTATTATTATTATTATTATTATATTATTATTATTATTATTATTATTATTATTATTATTATATTATTATTATATTATTATTATTATTATTATTATTATTATTATTATTATTATTATTATTATTATTATTATTATTATTATTATTATTATTATTATTATTATTATTATTATTATTATTATTATTATTATTTTGATAACGCTAAATTTCTTTGATCGTAATCAAAATGTATAAAAAATTCATCGATAAAATTAAACTGAAAACATGCTAAAATCTTGTATAAAAAATTTCTATATATAATTATGTTAAAAATTTATTACTTTGAAAAATTATATTTTAAATTATATATATTAAAAATTATACTAAAAACTTCATCTTAAAAAATCATTTATAAAAAATTCATTGATAAAATTATGCTGAAAATTCTACTTAGAAATCATATATAATTTAAATTTAACTTAAAAAAAATAAATTTAGATATAAAAATCATATTTTAAAAATCATATATAAAAACTACATTGATAAAATCATATACAATTCAACTGAAAAAATTTTAATTAGAAATTTTACTAAAAAATTTTTAATTAAAAACATAAAAAATTATATTTTAAATTTCAAAAATTTGAAAATAAATTCGATAATAAATTTAAATTAGAAATTTTACTAAAAAATTTTAATACACATAAAAAATATACACATAAAAATTTTAGTAAAAACACATATAAATCCACTTAAAAATCAACTAAAAAAATTTGGAAAAAATTACGCACAAAAATTTATCAAAAAAAAATGTGCACACATAAAAATTAATTATCTTGATTACATCATTATGTAATCAATACACACCGAAAATAATCTCTAAATAAACCCCCCCTCCCTATTTTTTAATGGGGATTTTGTATGTGGTCCCAAAAAGCCCTTAACTACCTACTATCTTACTGGGATAAAGAACGAAGCCAGTTTTGCACATTGAAACCTTACATTTGAGAATCGAAGGAAGGATTGATAATGTAAAAGAAAATTTCGACGTAATCGATATTACAAATAATAGCTTCTTTATTTTCACTCACCGGAGCAATAGCACTGTCAAAAAGAACGAGTCCCATTGTCCATTTCTGAAAAACGAGTTTTCCAGTTCGTAGACAAGCAGATGAAGCGGCTAAACATCAAGATACAAAATGCCATGAAGCATGTTTTTTGGTAAAAACAAATTAGTACTCACTGAGTTTAGGTAATCAAGGATTTTGGTACAAGTAGCGTTGCACTGCAAAGAAGAATTGAGTTAAATTAAGTCTCATGCTCCATTACTTGTGGTGCCTTTTCGTCAATTTCTTTGGGTTTCAGCTTTACAACCACACAAAGATTTTGTTTTCTCGGTGACTTCTAGTAAGAATTCATTCATCTTTCCTAATTTTACTAATTCAGCTGGCAAAGTTTGTTCTTAGAACTAGGGCTGTATCCTTTCACTATCATTCTTGATTAATGAAAACATTCTTGGCTTTCATAATAGTCTGTCTGCCGATGGTCTAAGAACTTTCCCTATAGCACCAGTATACAAGTGCTTCCTTCCGGCTGTCTCTTTTAATCATTACTTAGAGTCAGAGCTTTAAGAATTAGGAAAGTCACAACTAGTTAATAAAATAATAGAAAATTTAATAGAAAAACAAAATCAGACGAGAAATTATAATACAAACATTTATTTATTCTAACAATCAAAATTAGTCATTAATAAGTGTTATAAGGCAGCAGTATTATCTTTTAATTTTCACTTTCACTATACTTTCTTTTTGGATTATAAGTTATATTGGATGCCCCCTTTGGACTATCGTATTCTTCCATGGAAATTTTCCGATTGCCAATTGGTCGAACTGTGCTACTCATTCGTCGACTCGGAGCCGATCCAACTAAATGAGTAACCAATCAAAAATAAAATATCGATTTTTAAAATAAAAACAATTAAAACAAATTAACCGAAAGAAAAGAAAACACAACAATCAGTTACATATCAATAAACCTGGCCTATAAAAGCACGATACAATAAAAGTAAAATATTTCAATAAGTAAAATCTTTAAAAATTTTTTAGTTATCTGTTGTGATCTTATTTTTTTTTGATGATATTTCATTTTGATAAAATATCAAAAATTAATCCTATGCAACACAAATTTCCGGCTTTGCCTTTATCAGATGTTATGATATTACTTAAATATTATGTTTCAATCACAATTTAATATTTCAAAATTTATTAAATAAAAGTTACGTTTTATATTGTCTTATATAACCGAAACATAATATTTAACCCGAATTAATTCTAAGACAAAACATTCTCGCTTGTTACTGCATCACCCAGAATAGGAAATGCGCGTCCATTGAAATGGACACCGGGACTGAAGATGTTAGGCAAATATATTATTACAGATCATAAACTAAATATATAAACAAAGTGATAAAAAGATGAACAACAAAAAGTTAAATGCTTAAATCATCAGTTCCCAAGCTTTATGATACTACGCCTCCGTAAGCCAATTTTTCCCGCTCCTCCCCACCTTAATTTTTTTATAGATATAATAATATAAACACGTTTTAAACAATAAGACCTTTATTTAAAAAATAAACCGAATTATAAAACAATTATAAATCCTTTTTTTTAAAAAAAAAACAATGCGTCGCTTGTTAAATTTTAATTGTAAAAATTATGATATGAAAATATTTTTTTATTAAAAAGCTTTCGCACCGACCAGTTTGGGAACCGCTGGTTTAAATGTTTCCGTTATTATAAATCAAAATACGCCGTAAATACACTGAAGACCACACAGATTACTTCATAAACTTCATTGCGTTATATATACATATTAATTCTACGATAAACCAAATATTTTATAACATATATATTTACAAATTTTCACAATAATAGTGCAATATTACATTCATAAAATATAACCTATCAGCTACTTGAAATAAAAAAATACAAATATAAATTTCTAATATCTAAAATTACACTTATATATATATATATATATATATATATATATATTGGGCATTGATAGATTTATTGAAACTATATTGTACTTAAAAAAATTGTGAAAAAATAAAAATATAGTAATTATAATTATTATTATTATTATTGAACTAAAATATAATGAAATTAATTTATTATGAAATATTATGACCATTGATAAATTTATTTAAGCTGTAATGTACTAAAATTTCATAAAACATTTCATAAAACAAAATAAATTTTATTTAATTATATGAAAAAAATATATTGTGGTTTTTAATAATATAGTAATTATTTTTAATATAATTATTCCTATTATTGAACTAAAAAATAATGAAATTAATTTATTGTCATCAGTAAAGAAAACAAAACCAAAACTAGTATAACCAAACAAGAAATAAAATTTTTTTTTTAATGATTTCAATTCTTCTTTTTAAATACTTCTCCACAAGGTCCAGCGTTCGAAGATATTTTTCTAACCATTGCATCTCCTTTGAAAGCTTTTAACTGACCGACTATAGAGATAATTTTGTATCTTATACATTTAAAAATAGAACGCGACATAAAAATATATTTTTTATCATAGCTTATTTATGAAAACTGAAGTTGAGAGGGGGGTCAAACGACGCCCAGTGGAGTCAGTTAATTACTCTTGAACCTACCCCAATCGCATAGAGTAACATTGTTGGGGCTATTCAACAATTTTATAATATATGACGTTAGTATAAATAATAAAAACAGAAATAAAGTTTATTAACTATAAATTCAAGGTCAATTTATTTACTATAATTAAATATATTTATATATAAACTTTTGAGTAAACGATTATTTTCTATTGGTATTTTCACAAGACAAATTAAAATTCAATTTAAAAGGTTATATTTAGCACTATTATATCATGTGACGAAACTGACATAGAAATTATCGTTTTTTAAACAATAATTTAAACAACAATTTAATTATTATTTTTAAATTTCTTCAGATAATTTATTTTCAAGTGACATAAATAATTAAATATTCAAAGAAATGACATTTATTATTATTATTAGCAATAAATAAAAATAAATATTTAATTTATACTGTTAACACGTTGACGGACAGTAGGAACAAGCGAAGTTCGAAAATTGACACTATATGTTTTTGTGATTTTTCACAACCACGTGCATACTGAATCTGCAACTCGTATAACAGGTGAAATATGAACTTCAACCTAAAAAGATGTTTTCAAAACACGACACTATGCTTCTACGTATACGCCAGTAAGTGCACATTTGTGCTGCTATAGCCGTAGTGTCTAAAAACGACCGTTTCGTTTTGGACGGCTATAGCAGTCATGCCACATTGTGAACTTCGCTTTGACGGCTATAGCCGCAATTGTCCGTCAACGTGTTAATTAATAATAATAAATGCTGTTTATCAATTAATTAAAAAATAATTTATTAAGTTTATTTAAAGAAAAATGATAATTTTCGATCTTAGTAAATTTAATTAGAATTTCTTTTTCCTGGTAAAATGTTAATGTTTTATTTTATATATTTTAGAAAGAATAAAAATAAGACGTACAAAAAACAATAAAAACAAAATGTAAAACCGTTTAAAATTACTGGATAGAAAAAATGGAGATGTAGGATATAATGAAAATTATAATTAAAATTATATTTATACATATCGACAAAGGGAATTGGTATTTTTGAACTTTATTAACATTTCTATCAAAAAAATTCATGACAATACAGAGTTAACAAAGAAATAGGTTCAATGTATGAATAGAAATGTACTTGAATAAAATACACACGTCATCTGTGTGAGAATATAATTAAATTAATTCATAAAATAAATAACTAAATAAATATTAATTAATTTAAGAATTAAATGAATGTATGTTGTGGATTGACGAGGTATGTAAATTCCTTATGGTTACATTACTTTGCGTTTAATATAATTCCTCAACAATTGTGTTTAAATATTACTAATAAATTTTGGGATTTTGAATTTTATAAATATTTATTATAGACGTTATTAATACTAAAAGTAACGCATCTAACAATCTGTAAAATTTTCCTTAGTTTTTGAAACACATGATTTTATCCAGAATGCTATTACAATATTTATGCCACCGTTGGGACCTATACGATCTGCTATTATTTACTGCTGAAGAACGTATGTCTTAATTTGTTTTTGTTATTTGTAAACTAATTAACTATTAAAATTAAGTAGCAAATTAATAACTACTTTATTATGAAGCTGGTATATGTTTGATAAATAAACAAAACAAATGTTTATAAATACACCAATATATTCAATTATAATTGGACTTGGATAAGTATGTACCCCACTTTCCATGAGACACGTTTAAACAAAACCGCGTAAAAATTATTTCAAATTAAATAAATTAATATTCTTTATTGCGATGAAAATTATTTTGGATTTTCCCATATACTTGAACGTGGACAGTGAAAAGGTCATTATAAAAATTAATAACAAATGTGGTGAAACCAGCTAACTCAACTGAGCACATATTTATAGATTAGCACCGTGTAAAAGTCCATTCATTTGAAAATACATTCCATAGGGCAGACATAAGTTCTCAAACAATAGTTCAATACCAAACAGTTGTGTTAGCCAATTGCCAACTTAACAAAATTTAAGTAATTTATTAATTATTGGATAAAATAAATGTTATTTACTAAATTTTATTGAAATTTTAAAAAAAAATTGGAAAAGTTATCATAATCATTGTCATTTATTTTGTTTCTAAAAGTCTCTGTTAAATTTATCTTTCTTTCAACTAACCGATATTTTGTTTAAGTGATTCCTCTAAAGTGATTAGCAAAAAATATATTTTTCATATTTTTTTTTTATAATTATTTAATATATTTTAATTATTATTGATAATTCTAAATGAAAATTATTAATTATAACTAATTAGTTGTTATAGAAAACTCTTCTCTCAATTATCAACAACCAAAAACTTTTACAACATAGAGAAAAATGAGTGAAAAAGGCTGTACCTAAAATTCGTGAATATCAAAAATCCATCAATAACTTTACTGATTCTAGTCAAAATTTTTTTTTAATAAATATAATGTCATTAGAAAAAAGAAAAGAAATCAGAGGTGAAAATCAAAACAAGTTCTTAAAATAAATATCTTTTTATTTATAATTTTTGTTTAGAGGGACGCAAACATATTCTAAGCAAATAAAATTTTCCCACCACAAAGGTCAATGTAAAGCAATAGATCAATGATGAAAAAAAAAGATAAATGATTTCCAAAAAGTTGAAAACATTTATAATTTATGAAGTTATAGACATTTCATAATAATCATAGATTTCGGGACATGAGTACCCTGGAAATATTGTATCACAAAGACCATTGCTCCAAAATCTACACTTGGACCTTAAATACTGAATTATCCTTTAAAAAAAAAATTATAAAAATTTAAAGAAACGAAATGAAAATAATTGAGAATTTGAATATCCAAGTGCAATGACAAAATCGATGGAGTGAATGTGAAAATGGTGCTAGAGTGAAAACGAAAACATTGACAGAGATAACAGCCCAAAACAAATATTAGCCAAATATTTGATTATTTAAGAGTCAGTTGATTATAAATATTAATGGTAAAATGTGTGGTTTTGGTTTAGAAAATGAGTTAGAAAACATCAATAGTCATGTTCGAATGGCTAGAGCGGTTGTATCCGATTAAGCCAATCAGACGAATAGTTTGTGTGTCTTTATGCTCGTGTGTGTGTGTGTGTATCAGACAATAATTTTGAAAATCAATTGTATTTTATTGTGTTTTTATTGAAAAAAATTAATTTTTTTTCATTAATCATTTTTATCTATAAAGAACTTTATTTTCCAAGATTTATCATTTCCAAATTAAACTTAAAAAATACATAAATCTCATTTTAGAAGGCGCTATTATTACTAAATGACGGATGTTCCATAAGGCTTAGTCATTTTAGTTGTCTTGGATGTGTGCAGAGTAACACAATTTCTACGCATACTACACAATTACCAAATTGGGTCTGATATAAACAAAAAAATGTTTATTGTACTGAATTCATACAGTCAGAAATATATGGGAATGAAACGAAAACTGGTATTAAGCCCATCAGGTAACAATTCACAGTCATTTAGCCTATAATTCTGAGCACAGGACTTAACGAAATTTTGGATAATTATAATTAAAACCAACAGAAAAATGTTACGTGAGTGACTCACAAATTTTCAGCTTATAGCAGATTCAATTTGAAAATTTTGTATTTCATTCTATTAAAAATATTAGATTCTTGTTTATTCAGAAACAACTTTGATACAAAAACAATTACAGTTTTTAATATTTTAAATCTCGATACTTATTAATGGTAAAAATAAAAGTATTAATGAAATTTAAGGGGTGAGAAAACCATGGCGTGTAATAAATGTGTAGATAAGTTTAAAAAGTTACTTTTTTTCGCATGATACTAGTAATGTTACATTTTCTAATAAAACAAAATATATCGCTACATATTTCGATTGCTTATCAGTATTCCTCAAGCTAGAACTCACAGTAACAATAACTAAATTAAAAATAAGGAATGTTTAAACAAACTAATAACAATCGTAAAAAAATTATATCAAAAATAAAAACATGTTAAATTTTTGGAAATCATTATTTTAAATAAATTTTTTAAAATTCAAAAATTATTATCCTCTTTCCGAAAAAAGTTTTAGAAAATAATAGAAATTAAATTAAAATTCTTTTTACATAAAAATTTTAACAAACAACGAAATTATACCAAACTGAATATACAAAAACAACATCCAATTATTTAAATACATTCAAAATCCAACTAATTAGTCAAATTTTTGGCAATTATATTATTATCAGAAATACCTATTTTTATAACTAATGTGAGCTAATTCATTCAGTCGACAATGATCCAAAATTTTAAACCCAATAAAAAATATTTTTGAGATTCTTCTTAATCACTTTAAATTTAAAAATCTGTTTATTTCATTGAAAATTTAATCAATTAAAAAATATCATAAGAAAATTTACACTATTGAAAATAACTTTAATGACAAGAAAACTTACAACAAAACATTCCTTTCCTAAATTCAAATTGATAAAAATATTTTCCAATTGCTTGCATGTAATATGAATAAACAATGATAAAGTAACCAACGAATGTATTCATTACAGGTAAACAATTTAATTAAAATGCATGACTTCAGCACATGAATCATTGGGATGAATAATAAACAATGACATAATCAAAAAGTCCATACATTCAAGACTAATCAATCAAACATTAATAATTAACAAAATTTTAACGTAAAAGAAAAATAATAAACGATAGAAGTATAAAAGAAAACAAAATAATGTTAAGTTAGGAAAAGATTTTAAATCAAGAAAAAGAGTGGGTAGGGCACGGAGTAATATAAATCACTCAAATTCGCAAATTGCCTCTTTCTATCTGGTGTGAAGATAATTATTCAATTTTGGAAACTTTGGAATCCATTTTAGAAAGAAATTTAGAAGAATTATATCCAAATGTATGTATTGTATATCGAATAATTTTAACTATACCTATTCCTGTTGCTAATTGTGAACGACCGTTTTCAAAATTAAAGTTAAGCAACTATACGATACGAAAGCAACTCATGAAGTAGCTTGTCATCATACTTCCTTTCTTTTTTCTTCTTCATCTACGCCAATGAAACCCTCGACTGAGGAAGCTTTATTATGCGCTATTACTGGTTTAACCAAGCGCATCAATGAATTAGAGAATAGCATGTCAACGAAGCGCCAAAATGACGACAAACAACACCTTGAATAAATTTGCAACAAAATTTTAATCGTTTTAAAATTGTTGCTCAATTTGAAGTGTACATGAGTAGAGAGTAAAAATAAAGAAACAGGATTTCACCTTCTATTTTGACGCTAGGAAAATCAGAAAGCAAGACAATTGATCAAACTCGTTTTAATGAAATTTTGATGGGAGTACAATAAAGATTGAATCAAATTCGTTTTGAAGGACAGACTTATCACCATCTTGTAACATTTCCTTCAACAGATCAACCCATTATCCTTTAACCTATGACAATTAAAGTGTCAAGAAAATGGTAACAACAATACTTTCACAAATATGGAAAGTGATTGTGGTGAACTGATTACCGACCAAAACATATGATTTCATGAGCAATGATCAGAAGGAAGAAATAGAATTTTCACTCCAATTAAAAAGTCATCAAATTATCAAGATTCTTATGAAGCTCTTAAAAGTGATTTTTCTCAGCTATTAAATGATGAAGAATCTAATTCTGAGTATGTAAATCGTTATTGTTTTTAAATAAGACTTTTTACAAAAATAAATGTAATTAATTAGTTTAAAAAAGGTTTGTTTAAAAAATGAATCTAAATGTTTTAGTTTTAAAATAAAACTTAATTTGATTTCTGAATTTTACTTATATGTTAAAATATAATTTAATGTCTCCTAGAATTCACAAATATAGTAAGGAAGCTTCAACTGAATTGGAATTGCAAATTGCAACTTTCATTAATGAATTGCAAAATACCAATAATATGAAAGAAGATGAGATACGAGAACTATGTTGGAAGAGCAAGGAAATATTTTATTAGAATTAGAAGCTCCAATTAAAATTTGTGATGACATTCATAGACAGTTTACAGATCTATTAGATAGTTTGAATATGGGGAATCTCCTAGTGATTCTCTTTTTCTTGGTAATTATGTTGATCGAGGTAGATTTGCTCTGGAAACCATTTGTTTGTTATTGGCTTATAAAAACAAATTTCCTTTTACTCAGAGGAAATCATGAAAGTGCTCCCATAAACAGAAGGGTACAGAACACAAGAGTACATGAGTAGAGAGTAAAAGTAAAGAAACAGGATTTCACCTTCTATTTTGACGCTAGGAATATCAGAAAGCAAGACAATTGATCAAACTCGTTTTAATGAAATTTTGATGGGAGTACAATAAAGATTGAATCAAATTCGTTTTGAAGGACAGACTTATCACCATCTTGTAACATTTCCTTCAACAGATCAACCCATTATCCTTTAACCTGTGACAATTGAAGTGTCAAGAAAATGGTAACAACAATACTTTCACAAATATGGAAAGTAATTGTGGTGAACTGATTACCGACCAAAACATGATTTCATGAGCAATGGCCAGAAGCAAGAAATAGAATTTTCACTCCAATTAAAAAATCATCAAATTATCAAGATTCTTATGAAGCTCTTAAAAGTGATTTTTCTCAGCTATTAAATGATGAAGAATCTAATTCTGAGTATGTAAATCGTGATTCTTTTTTAAATAAGACTTTACAAAAATGAACAAAATCATATAACAATGATTATTTTGTTACAATGAAGAGTTATAGAATATCAGGTCTTTATCAAATGTCTGTGCAAATAAAAGCCAAAATACGACCACCACCATCATTATCTCTATATAATGATGTTTTGTTAATTGGTCTATAATCAGTAAATTGTTAAAAATATTTTTTTTAAAACAAAATGTATTGTTTAGAAAAAATAAAAATGTAATATTTTTAGAATTTCCATAATAAATATAGAAGTGACTCAAAACTAGGGTCTTATTAACGAAGAATATTTTTGAAATACACCTTGGATAGGCGCCTTATAAATTAAATTAATTAATGTTAAAAAATTTAGTAAATAATTAATTTTGAATAATTATAAGGATTTTATAATCAAAACTCACTAAAATAACCTTATTGGTAATTATATACTGTTTTATGTAATTACGCTAATAAAATATGTCGATTTAAACAAAGCTTATTTTTCATCAACTACCCAAAGTGCATAGTTACCTTAGAAGGTCTACTCAAAGGAAATCTATATAGTTTTTAATTTATTATTAAAAATCAAAATTAATTATTTTATTTGAATTGTGTTAAATTAATAAATAAAATATGTTTATTTGATAAATTTTGCTATTTACTGTAATAATAGATTGATGATAGTCTACGACTACCAAACTAAATGCAACTTACCGAGACCCTGGCCCTGTAAAAAGTATTGTAGCGATTCAGCAACTTGATCTGTCTAAGGTTGGAATTATTAATTGAAATTCGATAGACAAATTTACTCTTTCTACAAGAACATTAGCACAATTATCAATTTCCATGAATTCAATGTGCCGCTTTCTATCGGGTTCATTTTTAAGGAATCCTTGAATGTCTTCATATAGACATTTGACATCATCCGCATAATTTGCCAGTGAACCGGATATGAAAAGAATTGGACATCTAAAGTTTGAAAAATATTGTTTAAATACAAAAACTCAAATAAATAAATGAATGAGTGTAAAAATAATAATTCGAATCATTGGTCACCAAATAAACATAGCCCTTCCATCATCACTCAACCCTCATAGGATTCAAAAGAAAAATAATTTGTTTTTAAAAAACTATCAAATTAATTTAAAATGAAAAATGTAATTTTTATTTTTATTTAAACATATTAAACAAAACAGGTTAATAACAATTAATAAACTTTGTGCCAAAAATAAATATAAAAACAAAAAAAATTGTCAAAGATTTTCATCTAAATGTCAGAAAACTTTCCAAAATAATTTAGGCAAGCCTGTTTAAATGCTAGAAATAGAAACCTTATCCGGGCCGAGAATTATTCATTTTTTGCCTATTTTATATTTCACTCTTTCAACCGTGTTGAAACCGAGCTACAAACCAATTTTTTTCACATAAAAAATATGTAATTAACTGATTGATAAAGAGTTGTTGGATCCAAAGAGACATATAAATCTCAGAGTCTTTTCTACTTAACCTCTGGTAGCTTTTGCTTTTTTTAAAATTTATATTCAGTCTAATGAGAGTACTGGATTAAAATGTAAAGTTCGAACCGAACGTACGGAAACAACATTATTGCACAAAAAACCACCAGAAGATATTACAAAATACTAAAAGGAAAACTGACTAACTAACAGGAAGAAAATAATTATATTGTAAGTATTTTGAGTAAGATAATAGCATTATACACATTTGAAATTTAGACATACATAACTTAATCTTCCGTCACACAACTTCAACATACATACATCAATATTGTATAATTTCGGTTAAGTATTATTTACAGTCATATTAAGTCCTCCTCATTTTAAAATGTTTGATTCATTCAAAATTTCTAATTTTCACTTTTTGAAATTCAACCATTAATTTACCAAGAAAATTGTACCAGTTTAAGAATTCTTGAATTCAGATTCAAGGAATTCAATCCGAAAGAAGAACACAAAGAACCGCAATTTCTTCACAAGTTGGTTTTAAACATATATATATATATATATATATATATATATATATATATATATATATATATATATATATATATGTGTGTGTGTGTGTGTGTGTGAATGTGTGAAATTTGTTTAAAATTAGATTTTTTTTGAACCAATTACACTACAAATGACAGTTTGTTATTTTATTATATTTCCAAAGTAATATTTTCTAAATTCCAAATAAAAAATAAGTAAAATCAAGTATTTTTTTATCAAAATTAGAAATTCTGCAAGGATAAAACTATTATGATTAAAATTGTTTTAATAAATTTATTCATTTTGTTGACTGTCAAATCGGATACATGCGTTAGCTAATTAAATGCAATTTTAAATAAATCGTTTTCAAATGTTTTTTGTTTCTTGTTTTAATAAGCTTTTATAAAATATACTTTTCCACAGTCAATAAATTTGCACATTTTTTGAGAAATTCTGATTTTTTCAATTAAAATATTCTTTTCAAAAAACTATAAATCCATTTTAACCCGTAATAAATTTACGAATGTTTCTACATCTTTCATCATATAGTTTGTGTATTTTGCGAATTTGCGCTGAAATATATTCTTTTCTGCTATTTCAAAATATTTTCTGATTTTTCTTGATTATACTAATAATTGATTTCCGTATCAAAAATGCATTTATATTTCTTTTCTATGATAACTTACTTAATTTACTGGCTCTTACTTTATGAAAGTGAAAGATTAAAAAAAGAGAAAACTTCAATGACTTTCTAATAATTTAAGAAACTATTAAATATATAAATTTGATGATTGTTCTAAAAATAATATGAACTGAAAGCCATTTTGTCTCACGAACACTCTCGGTGAATGTGCAGTTTATGGATCAACAATAATTGAACTGCCATGTATAAAATAGAACTGGCTGCAAATGAATTGATAACTAATTCCATATGTCAGTTATATGTATAGGTCCAGTGTACAATGTCCACTGTGATAATCTCACACTGAAGTCCCGTTTAGCTAATATTGTACTAATGGATTTTCCCATTGTTGAATTTTATGATGAACTTTTGCGCTTTTCATATTTCATACATAAATCCATAAAGTAAACAATAAAATTGAAAATTAAATTAATAAAAACTTCTGGTACAAAAATATAAAAATAATCTATTTTCTGGATAATAATAAAAACCATAATTAATAATTTTTTATTAGATTAATATTTTTTTGGATAATTGCACTAATTATCATTATTATTATTTTTTATTATTATTATTATTATTATTATTATTATTATTATTATTATTATTATTATTATTATTAATTAATTTTTAGTTTGTTTCCTTTCACATATTTTCAAACAAATTAATTTAAGTTGGCATTCATTGCTTCTAATTAAGAAAAAGAAATAAAATTTTTGTTCACTAAATATCTTAGAGCATCTTCCTTGAGAGCACTTCAGCAAAAACAAATTTTTTAATAATAAGTTTTCATACTTTTATAAATAAATATTATTATTGAAAAAATAATAATAATAAAATTATTTAATTTGAATAACTTTTTTAATCAACTCACAAAAGAGATATCAACCAATTACATTCAATCCCAACGGTACAAACAAAAAATTGCGTTTCATTTTATATTTATGTTTGATTTGTTTAGTGGGACAAATTATAATTAAATGCCCGATTTTTTTTATTAATTTTTTTTATTGCAATTGACTTTAGAAGCAGTACAGACCTATGGAAAAATAGCAGAAAATAATATTACAAACTTTTTTATTTATTGCAAAAAAACTTTTATATTGACAAATAACTACATTGAATGCTTACATGTTCTTAAACATGAACTTAAGCAAAATATTGCTATGTTGCCAAATGGCAACACTATGCATTCAAGGGTTAAATATATTATGATTTAAAATAATTTACTATTATGACAACGCTATTCCCGACACAGTGGCTGTCGGTCATAAAATGGTGAAAGGCAATAATGACCTCTTAACTGACCATTGGAAGTCAAAGTATTAAAGAATATCAAAATGAAATTTACAGTTTAAAACCAACTTCTTTTGTTTTATGAGTAAAATCTTTTAATTTATGTTCACCTTTGATCAGTATTCCTATTTATAACCTTAAAAATTTTATTATTTTCAACACAACTATAGATCCAATTTTTTTTTTTAATTTTTACATTTAATAATCTCACTATTTATAATATTTTGAATTGTGTTTTTAAGTCATCATTGTTATTTCATACAAATATTTTATATAAAAATAAAGTGTGTTGCCTGAAAAATTGAGAAAAAACAAAAAAAAATTAAATTGTAAATTGAATAAATTGCAATTTTTCAATAAGAAACTCAAATAAAAATAATTTTTAACGTTTCCATATGCTTTTTCGATAAAATATACAATTTTTATGACTTCAAAAAGTAATTTATTATTGAATTACTAGTCAAATCTAGTGATAAAAATGATATAACATTTAAAAGTAATAAAATAATTCAAAACTATTAAAAAAACTTTACGAATAATTTTCAAAAAATTTTTAAAAATTAAATAAAACTTGTTATGGACGATTTTTAAAATATATAAATAAACGACTGAAAATTTTACAGCATTTTTAATATTATATTTGATCAATTGAAAATTTAATTTATATACAATATATTATTTATAAATTATAAAAAAAATTTTCATGTCTCCCGTTTGTAATTTAGGGCTCCTGACGAATATAAAAATTTTCTTACTAAAATTTTCTTCTATAAAAAACAATGAAATATGTTATTTTTAAAATTTATAACTTTAAAACCTGAAACATAGAAAACCTATTTAAAAAAAATTAAACACAAATAATTAGGATTATAAGAAAGATTTGAATGCACTTACTATTAAAAATTAAAAAATACATTTTTTTAATACAACATTATTTATTAATGTGGATTACACATGTTTTTGGAATAAATAGCATAACTAATCCCTAAAGCTATTTATAATTATTTATTAAATTATTATTTTTAAACTTGAAATATTCATTGCAAAAATAATAAATTTCAAATCAGTTTTATTTCTAATTTTAGACTATCATTAAATTTTAAAAATTATTTTAAATCATTATTTAAAAAAACTTATTATAAAAATATTTCTAAAATTATTAATACAATTAATTAAAGAAAATACAGTTTTATTTCAAATAATTAAAAATATAAAACAATTAATTTTTAAATTACCGAAATTTTGAAACTTATCCTTATATTTGAAAATTAAATGTGAGTTGGTAAAAAATATTACTAAAACAAAAATATAAAGAACTACAAATACATCAGAGCTTTACAAAATATTACAATAGAAAGTCATACTTGATTGCTGGACATTTAGAAGATTTTCTTTCTCTAGTTTCAGCCTCCATTTCACGATATTTACCCTTTTTCACTTTCTGTTTGTCTTCCTGCCGAGAATCACTGATGTCTTGGCTATTTCGAATTAGTTTATTTTTTTTTCACAATTTCCATATATTTTAATTTTAGGTGCAATTTTCGTGTACAAGTTCAATTAAGTGAGACATGGAATTGTTTAATTAGATGACAATTGACAGTTTTGGGATTTTTAATTGAAATTTGATATTAATTAAATAAACTAAAAAGATTTTAAGAATCGAGAATTTTTTTTACTAAATTAATAATGGTAGAATTATTAATTTTAGGACATATTCCCAGAAATATTAAGGCAATATTCCCAGTCATTTCCAACAGCCGATAAATATTATGTGTCAATTGAAGTGGTAAAAATTATTTTACACATTTACTTCTAATTATTAAATGGTAATAGATCAACACAAAATTTTACGCAAAAGTTTTTCCCATTAAAAAAAAGAAAAATGTTTTTTTAAAATTCCTATTACTCTGGTATTGAAGCAATTTATATAAAATTTATTATTGAAAAATAAATAATATTTGATAGTTATTTAAAAAGGTTTGCATATATTTCGAATTAATTTATTCATTGTCCATAAAATAAGAAGGAAAAAATTAAAAATATTAAAAAAAATATTAAAGTATTAATGTATTTATTTTATGATGATTATGGAGTATTCCAGCTTCACTCCTTTTACATAAATGACATGTTTTACTTAACAAATTTTGTTCAAAAATAAATAATAATATTACAAATTCAGTACCTGGCCTATTTGGTAACTATTCATTTTTTGCGGCGTGTTATTTGAGGTTTCATGTTATATTTTGTTTTCTGTTCGCAATTATTGAAGTTAAGAAAACATTTATTTGATTAAAATTTAAAAAGGAAAAATCAAGGTGTTTGGTGGGTGGACTATTTGTCATCCAATATGAGTAACCTCGTGCATTATTTGTATCTATATTTCTAAAATATCTTTTTCACTTTCAGACTCCGAATCTTCTGATACTTTTGTATTTTTTTCATCACTGAATGGCAAGTCCATGGGATGAATTTTAGAATAAAAAATCCTAAAGTCCTCAATGCCCAATGTATCTTGTAGAACTAAATGTAAAATTTTTGTTATAAAGTCACTCCTTTTACAAACATGAAATTTTTTCACAATTTTTTACTACTACAAAATTTTAAATGTGCGCATGTTTATGTTTTTGATTGGTGATAAACAATCATAACCCCTGTGACATCATAGGCATAGCAATACCACCTGAGCCATGGGCCGGGAACGTTCACCTCGCATGTCGCGTATGGCTCTTTGAACATTATCAAGTGGCTCTTGGGTATTTTGCTGAAATAATTTCATCATGTGGCTATTGAATAATAATTTGCAGAAATAGGTTCATTTAAAAATGTTCACATTCAATTTTAGTTTTAATAAACAATAAAGAGATTTAAAGGACAGAGCATTCTGGTTTTCAAAATTTACACCCTTGATTCAGAAACTTGAAAACCTTGAACGGCAGAAATCAGCCTTGTCACTGCAACACAAATTGTCTGAAATAAGGGAGTGCAAAAAACAAGATCAAATTATCTTTGATGTTTGGAGCTGTTTATCCGACACCTATTTTCAGTTGAAGAAATTTGCATTTGAGCTTCTCTCAATTTTTGATCAACACATTTTTGTGAACAATTATTTTACAATATGAATCATATAAAAAGAAAACTAAGAAGCCAACTAAATGATGTGTCTCCACTCATGCGTAAAAAAACAACTGATTATTTACCAAATATTAACCAATTTTGTAAGGAAATCCAACAACAGAAATTTTATTAAATTTTATTTTCTTATTTTTGTGTCATATTTATCTGAATTTTTTAAATGTAAAATTTTATTGACTATTATGTAATAAAACAGCAATTTTAGTTTGTTCTAGTATTTAAGTTGCACTATATGCATCTTGAAAGAGGTATATACCATAGCATTTTTTCATGTGGCTCTTTTTAACCTTTTTTTAACTAGGTCAAAATTTAATATTTGGCTCCTACATGACCGATTTTTGAAATGTAATGTATAATTTTAAAAATCCTTTACCAAAATGCGTTTAAATAATTGAAAACATTTAGAAATCAGACATGGCGTTTTTGAAATAATAAATTACTATAATAAATCACAATCCAAACAGATTTAAACAAAATAATTTTAACGAAATTTCTCACTTAATAGAACTTGTAAAATAATTAAATTTATGCTAAACATTCTAAATACATTTAAATCAAAGATCATTTTTAACTTATCCTACGAAAGCAGAGACTCTTAATTATCTATGAGAAATTGGGCCCTAAAATGATAAATATTTAGACAGGAATTATGTAAAACACTTAAAAATCTTATCACATATATATTCACACATAAAAATTCAGTTTAAAAATTAAAAAAATTGTTTCGTTTCACTGAATTTGCAGAAAATTAAATAAATGTCTATTTCTAAAAATTACTATTTCGTGGATATTACACCATTTTAAGTTTATAATACTAAAAACCTATTAAACGTTTAATTATTAGTTTTAATTAAGGTGGGTTGTGGTAAGCGTGGACTGGTTTTTGTAAAGTTGGAATTTAAACCGATCTATTTTCAGTAAATAGATCACGCTGTCGATTTCGAACGCTTCACACAATTACTGCTGTTTAATTAATATTAACTAGAACCCTAATTTTCCTAGTAAATTTTTATTTTAATGGGAAATTATTTAAAGAGTCAACTACTCTGCATTTTCCTGGGGGGTTAAAAATGCCTTGAAACCTTGTTTCATATGCATTGAGACAAGAGCAGAATTATTAAAAAATCTGCTAAAATGCTTTTTACCACATTAAAATATATTTATTAACTTTTAAACAAACAAGTACTTTTTGCTGAAATATAAAAGAGAGTTTTAACACAAACAGATATAATTCAGGGAAATGCATTCATTCTTGCGCGCCATTTATTACGAATACTTCATATTAACTTGTAGTATATTACTACATACTAGCTAGAGAAATTTCGCTCATATTATAATAAAAATAGCCCATATATGCCCTTGTCCAGTTTACAAGCTTACTCCAATCCACCTTATATACACTTTATTCCATTGGTAAATCATTTTGAAGTCCATAAGTCACTGGTTCATTACTATTTATTTTTTTAATTAAAATTATATAGGAAAATAGTTATGATTAGTATTAATTTCTCTCATTTGCCCTTCTCATTTGTCTCTAAACTCGCTAGGACCCCATGAAATTATCCAATGCACCCCCCCCACCCAGAGACGGTACCATGTTCGTTGGGAACCACTGATCTAAATAAACAGATCCAATCACGTTTCAATTGTGAAACAGTTTCAAAATAATGTATGCAATATTCCCATTAATTTTATGCAATCTATAAATGGCAAATTTTATGGAACTTTTGGAAAATGCATAGATTATCCAATTTGTGCTTTGCAATTAAAGATCCACAACATTTATTTCTCTTTCAAGAGGAATCAAAATCAAGAAATGTTTCAAAAGAATTTCCCAGAAGATTCGTTAACCTTTGCTTCAAAAACATATTTCAAAGTTTTCTGCGTTTAAATTTTAGTGTTTATGATATTTCTAATGCTTTATAATAATCTGAATAAACAACAAATATATGTAAATAAATGCCTTCTAGTTTCATATCAAAACTTGCAAATAATAAAATAATTATATAAAAAAATGTAGAGAAAAAATTGAATTAATTACAACCCCAATTATTGTTGTTAAAGCAAAATATATAAGATAAATGTTAATGAAATATTCGCTAAATTATTATGAAGAAAAGAAAAATCTTGCCACTTAACCATTTCCACGAAGCAAATATTAGAAATTCATTGTTAAATACACACATACACACATGGCCGCATTTGTATCTTTGGCACCCTTAGGCAATATATATTAACGCGCCCCATTATTCGTATTAAAAATTAAAA
Organism: Schmidtea mediterranea; assembly: GCA_022537955.1. Taxonomy (NCBI): domain Eukaryota; kingdom Metazoa; phylum Platyhelminthes; order Tricladida; family Dugesiidae; genus Schmidtea; species Schmidtea mediterranea. The sequence goes on from CM039680.1 coordinate 220,966,045, forward strand.
AGTACAAATATACAATAATAACTAATTATCTGTTGTTTTTTAGTAATTTATTGATTTAATAAGAACTAAAAAAGTCAGTGGAGTACGCATTAATTAAGTAAAATTTTTCTTTTCTTACTTACTTTTAACACATTAAAATTATCGCCTTGATTTTTTGTCAGAAAAATCATCAATTATATCAGAATAATCTATATTTGATGTAAAATCTGTTTCTTTTGATAATATAGCTAATGCGTTTAAGCGTTGTTCCTTTATAGTAGATATTAAATAGGTTTTCAATCTTTTCAACAACGAAAAACTGCGTTACGCAGACCAATTACTTAAAATCGTGCACAAAAATATTCTTAGGATTATATTTATATTTGGAAAAACCGTTTCTAATTTTTTGCTATATATTAATTTACTGAGCTCTAATATCGAATTTTCAGAAATTTCTTTAGCTTTCAAATATGAACCCAAGTGCATACATTCTTCCATAAAAGATTCATCTAAATCGTTCTTATATATCTGGTATAAATTTTCTGCATTTTCTAATATTAATTTAGGTTGGTATTTCGTTAAATCTTTTAAAAATTCAAAATTTGTATAAATTAATTCATATGCTTCAAGTCTCTTTTTCAGTTCTTCACTAAGACATGAAATTATAACATTAAGTGTTTTGGTTTTAAAATTCTGATTGTAATTCCGATTCTTCAATTGTTTCATCATGAAACATTTTCCGTTTATTCCCTCGTTTTCTTTTAAATTATTTAACAAAAGATTTCTTTGGCTTTAGATTCATAGTTTTCATATAAATTTGACATTGAATTTACGAATTCAATCAATGATTTGTATTGCTCAACAACAATCGATAAATCATTTTCAATGGATTGTAACTTTAAACTAGTAGCATTAAAACGTTCTAAAATAGATTTCCAAAATCTCACCATAAAAGCACATTAGAGACGATTCATTTGTTTGTTAATATTTTGAGCTTGGCTTCTAACTTGAGAAGATACTGTTTCATCTTGTGATATTTTTTTTAAAGCTTTAGATATTCCCGCCCAGTTTTCATACAGACCTTTGCATGCACCATACCGACAATACCATCTTGTTTCGGAAAGATTTTTTATGGTTCGCCCTTTTAAAGTAGTAGTTAACACTAACCAACGACTTTTTGAAGAAGAAAAGAAATTAAATAATTCTTGTAAAAAATTGAAAAAGGATGCTGCATCTCGGCAACAATCTGTCGCAAATTTTCCAACCAAGTTCATTGAGTGTGCTGCACAAGGTATAAAATGACCTAATTCATTGATTTTCTTAATTCGTGCTTGAAGTCCTGAATAAATTCCAGACATGTTTCTAGCGTTATCATATGATTGTCCTCTCAAATTTTTTATTTCAATTTTATTTTCATTTAAAAATTGCATAATTTCTTTCTCCATATCTTCAGCTTTATGCCCTACATCTTCCAAAAACTTCAAAAAATGTTCCTCGGAGACTCCATTTTTTACATATCGAATAATAAAAGCAAGTTTATCAGTATGTGATATGTCAGGAGTGGAGTCAACATTAATTGAAAAATATTTTGCTTCTCTTAATTCCTTAAATATTGGTTGTTTTACTTTTTCGGCCATCAATATTACAGTTTCTTCGAAAAATATTGACGATAAATATGATGTACCTCCTTCTCCTGGATTTCCATATTTTTCAATATTCGCAGCTAAAAACGGGTCAAATTCGGCAACTAATTCCACGGCCATTAAAAAATTGCCATTATTGATGTTTCCAATTATTTGAGTTTTTCCTCTTAAAGGCAATGTTCGACTAGCAAGTTTTCGTATAATACACACAACCCGTTTGAGTACCTGAATCCAATAATTTTTTTCCTTTAGTTTCTGAATTTAATAGTTCATTCACATTTAACGCAGAGTCTCCTAATAATCGCTGCTTTAGAACTGTTTCTAACTGTCTGTGTTGTGATGTATTTTCGTGCTGAGATAAACATTCTGTTACATTTTCCAATCAGAATAACCTGTTGTTGCCAGTGCTGATCCACCACCTACTAACAATCGACAAGGAGCACAATAAATTGATTTGTTACTTTCCGAATATACTAGATAATGTCGACGTATAAATTCACTATTTTGCAATTTTCTTCTAAAACATTTTCATTTATATATCTTGCTATTTTGTCGGTATAAACCTTCTTTGTTGACGAGAAGTCTGTAGGGATGTTTTTAATAAAGGAATTATTTTTATTACATAAATATGTAATAGTAGAGTCATCACACCGTTTCCATATATCAGGATCAAGGTTTATTTGAATATTTGTGTGATTTTCGGACAGATTTACCATTCTTGAACAATTAGCAGATGTGTCAGTGTTTTGTTCTAAATTATTTGTGTCAGAGTGTTTATTTTGTTCTAAATCATTAAATGTTTGAATATCAAGTGATGAGACATCTGTGGTAGTTTCGTTATATATTTGTACAATCGAACCACCATTGCTTACCTGTTCTTGAACTTCGCTTACCATAAAATTATAACTTAGAGAAAATTTTATATAAATCACCAAATAGCATTATGAAATATTCTGAACTAAAAAATTATAACAAATTCAAGTTTAAGAAGATAATTATAGAATAATTATACACATATATTCTGAAAGCTGAACAACCGACTGTACTAATTTCAATTTTTCAAACATGAAATGCAATATTTTGCAGTAAGCTACTGCAATTCAAATTTTTAAAAATTTTAACTTCTATTATCTTTTTATTTTACATACAAATTTGAAAATCCATCAGTAAAAACCGTCAGTAAAACAAAAACACAATAAAATTATACTTGTAGAATTTTGTTGAATGTCTTACGCCCACACATCTCGCAAAATACTTCTGCATTATTTAATTCTTAACATTATTTATAAGTTATAAATAATGTTAATGTATATTAATATTATTATCTTGTTTTCTATTACATAATTTAATGATAATTATCAATAAATATATAAAAATTTTGAAAAAAAAATTACAAAAAAAATCATATTGCAAGCGCCCTTTTCGGTTGGCGCCCCTAGGCAGTTGCCTAGGTTTGCCTATTAGTAAAATCGCTCATGCATACACACATAAAGAATTTATTAATAAAAATATTATGTAAAAAAGTTTATTATTATTACGCGAAATATTTTTAAGAGCTGCTTTTTGGCAATAAAATATTGAGTAGAATTTAAGAAAAATCTTGGAAATGCTAAGGAAAATTTTAGAAATTTTTATTTTTAGGTAGCAAAAAACTGAATTTCATCAAAAGTCAACAAAATTCATTTCCTATTCACACACACACAGTTCTGACAGAGGCATTCTAATAACTTCGTATTCCTAAAATAGTTATGGACCTAAGTTATACATTAATAATTTATGATAATAATAATCTAATAATAATAATTTAATAACAATAATCATAATAATATTATTATTAATAATAATAATAATAATAATAATAATAATAATAATAATAATAAAATTATTAAATCAGAATTTAATCGATTTGTGCTTTTCATTTATTAAACTTATAAAATTGATTATATTTTAAATTTTCTAATAAAACAATAAATAATTACTTATACATACTGCAAAATAAATTTTTTTTTGCAAAAGAATGGATTCACAAACGACTAATATTAAGATATCTGCTAGAAATTTTAGACTGAAGTGCTTGGAACTCCACAATTATTGAGGAATATCTCCATAGGATACTCCAGGCTTAGCTACATTTCTTAGACTCTGACAGTGACTTCATTAATTTTAGATCATAAATGTAAATTCAGAAACTTTTTGAACAAATAAAAACAATGTATCCGGTTATGAAATTATATTTTCCTCTTTATAGCTATTCGTGGTCGTTATATTAAACCCAGCATCGAGCATTAGAACTGCACATGTTTCTGTGAGACCCTTGTGACAGATGCCTCATAGAAATAATGCCGAAAAAGGAGGATTTTATAAAAAAAGAAAAATACCTGGAAATACAAGACTTTTATAACCTTACCAAACCCTCGGGGTCCCTGGGATCTCTGCGTAATAGTTAATGGTTAGACAACATTTTGTGAATTAAATATCTTTAAAATTAATATATTTAGCATCGCGTTAAACATCTTTTTTCCTTACGAATATGTTGAATCTCAAAATAAATAATTTCCATTAAAACATTTAATAAATTATATTTCCTAGCGAAGAAATCATTCATTCTTATGAACATGAAGTGAAATATAATATTACTAAACCGAAATCTTCACAAGTAAACGAACCGTAAAAATAGATTGTAAAATGTTTTGACATCAGATATTATAGATGCGAACATTAAAACAAAATATTTGCATCCTCAGAAAGAAGCACAGGCATTCAAATACAAAAGAAATGGACATCTGAGTCAAACAATGCCAGACACTTCATCCCAAAATATATGAAAAATTAATTAAATGAATAATTTGTTTTAATTTACAATAGATTTTTCAATTCATCTTTTATCAAAAAAACGAATAAAAGCCTCGGACTTATAATTTTCTAATTTTATCACTGAAACTAAAAATCTAATTTTGCTTTTTTATTTCGACTATATTTTCTATGATAAAATATTTTTCTGACATATTTATAAGAAATTAATTAAAAGATTAAATATTTTACGAGATTCATAAAAAATGTATTAAAAGAATTAATTTGATTAAAATAAAAAAAGAGTGTAATTAAGGAATTCAAGTTAAGATAAGAAAAGTTTTACTGAAATAACGGAAAATTTTTAAATTATTTAACATATATATGCCCACAGCGCCAATTGCTTTAAATTTATTTCCTATGTACTGTTCTATGGCGCCAAATTAAGGCTTTACATATTTTTTACATATTTCACCTGGAGTGCATAATTAGTTAGCACCGACACTATGCTTACCATTTATGAAATATTATGGGTCATATATTACTGTCATTGAAACTCAATTAACTCCAAGGTACCAGCAGATCATATTAACGTCAACCGAGTTTCGTGTTAAACGGGTGAATCTGTGCAGATGTTAAGTGGAACCTGGAGAAAAATGTTTGTTAATCTCTTGTAATTTTATTTATTTAAATTAAGTATGTGCCTGAAATGATTGTTTAAAATAAATTTCATAACAGCAAAATAAAAAAGTTTGCAAAATAAAGTGAGTTTTCACGAAATTTTGAGTTCCTGCTAAACGGGTTTCATTGCATTTAATTTTTTCAGTTTGTAAAATAAATGACTTATTTTCTTTAATAATATAAAATTTTACGGAGACAAAAGACTGAATGCAACATGAAAATGTAATTCAAATTGAAGTGGTTTTTATTTTTTTTATTTTCCTTTATCTATAGATGTCAATTTTTTAGAAATATTTTTTAGAAAGTTTTGAATTAAATTTGTAATTATAACTCATTTTTCGCATGTACACACATTTAGATATTTTGAAAGGTAGTACATATAATATATAGAAAAATTTAACGTAGTAGAGTCGGTTCCACCATCAAAAATTTAAAAACAAATGTCTTTGCTAATTTCGATAAAACAAATGTTAGAGATTTGTAATTCAAATTCAATCAATCTACAGGTTTGACAGTATTTTTTAATGAAATTTATGTCAAATTAGTACAAATAGTGTTAAATAAAAATATTACACACACACACATATATATATATATATATATATATATATATATATATCAACAATAAAATTGTACAATTTAACGAAAAAGCATATTTCTGTGATCGTGGAAGTCAATACAAATTTATATATTTTATCCAACTTTTATATCATTTAGATATTTTAAAGAAATTAAATTTTAAAAAATTTAAAAATTATTGATAGCAAAATATAAAACTTTTGATGATTATTTGAAATATTAAATTTAAATCATCCTGGTGAGGAACCATTGAAACTTTTATAACCTTTATAAATTTGATAGTTTTTTTTATTAAAATAAAATTGTTTTAATATTCCAGAGAATTTCCTCGTTTGATTTCACTCCATAAATAAAGATTGAAAATAAACCTAATAATATGTTAAATGAGCAAATGTTAAATGACGGCAAAGCTACAAGAATTAATGTTGGGATTGTAAATAATTTAGTTTATTACTAATGAAAATAGTAATATAATTTAATATAATAAAATAATATAATCATTAAAAATAATAATAATAATAAATAAAAAATTATCAATTTACAAGCAAATAAAATTTCAGAATTCAGTGACGTCTAATAAAATAAATCAATATTAATTAATTTTTGATTATAATTTTGTCATACAAGAGTTCAGCTTGGTTCATTATTAGCAGTACAAACTATCAGTAAACAAAAGATATACAGTCATTGCAAGGCAAATATCAAAGTTAAACAGTGATACCATTACCGAAAACCCTAGAACTAAGGTCAAAGTAGTTCAACAGTAATGGTGTTCACCGGCACGTTGAGATTGAGATGCAATTGACGGGATGTTGACGCTATCAAAATAAGAATGTATATATTATTAATATGTCTGTCATTGAGTCTGAATTTCAATAAAATCTCATATGCTCGGTTTAATTTTTATATTTATTAATTATATTTTTATTATTTTTAATTATTATTAATATTTCTCATTATTACTGTTATTATTATTATTTATTAATATTATTAATATTATTATTATTATTATTATTATTATTATTATTATTAACAATATATCACCAATTTTATCTTAACGAAATCAACACTCACCTTATAGTCATATTTTTATCAATAAGATTTGACCGGCTAAAATATGAATTAAAAATAAAACAATATTTCCAACAATCAACTTCATGTAAGAGGTAACGTAACCATGTAAATTTTTGGAATTAAAAGTATCACGAAGAAACTTTTTGTAATTGTTTATCATTGTTGACAAATCCTCGTCAGACTCGAGATTATTCATCTAGAAAATTTAAACAGTTTATTTCATTTGTGAAATAAGAATGTAACAATTGGAATCAAAATCGACATCAATATAAACAAAACACAAAACGAACGAATTATAAGAAAAATTTAAACAACCGTTAAATCGGCAGGACTGTGTATTCCGTCTCCAGGTAGAACCGTTCTGTAGACTAAATATATAGCAGCTCATGGCATAGACAAGATTGAATAAAGGAATTTAAAAATTAAAAAAACAAAAAATCTAGAATAATTGAAAATGATATATTTGGCAGTCGGTCAGATACTCCGTTACTTTCATTGTTGCAGATATCATTGTATTTCTGCAATATTTCTTTACAATATCCTACATATATTTCAGAAATGTAGAAGGAAAATATAGAATCAACAATGAAATCGAGACCTCCTAAATTGTTTCAGGTAACTGTATAATAAAACTATACAGTTCGGTTATTCTGTATTATATTTATATAAAGAAAAGTCATAATTACAGTGTAAAACAAGGCGAACATTTATTAACACAAAATTAAAAAAACAAAAATAAAACAAACATGAATAAAAAATACTCAATAATGAAAAATAAATAAATAAACAGTGTACACTTTGTCGGGATTTTCAAAATCTTGGATTCGTTTTTTCTTTGGTTGTAGTATAATATCATTATCAATATAAATGTCATTAATAAGACTGTTCTTATTAATGGCATTACTTCACGAGTTGAACTGCTCACTGGTTTTCGACTTCAGTAATGATTAAACCAATTTAAACTTACATGTCAGTAATAAGAGATTTTTTTTAATTAAGAAACAATGTAAATTTAATTTTTAGTGGCGTAAGTTATATTTATTATCAAAGATTATGCTGTCCGGAATTAAATGTCTGCTAAATGAATTATAATTCAAAAAACCTACAAATATATTTAAATATTTATTATTTAATCAAAATATTATCCATCAACATTAATACACTCTTGGCCATTATTGCGGCAGCTTTTCTAAACCTTTAAAATAATTCTCATGTCTGAAGTCCAAAAAAGTAATAACGGTCGATTTTACCTACTCAAAATCTTTGAACTTCCTGCCCTTGATACAAAGACTTAAATTTTTAAATAAGTGGAAATCAGCTGGAGATTGATCGGCTGAGTAAAATGGTACGTTGATAATTGGACCTTTTCTATTAACAATTGCAGTGTAACTAATGAGTTTTTCATGAATTTTTTCTAGTTCTACACAGCATCGTTTAGAATTGATTGTTTTACTCATTTTCAGAACACAATAATGTATTACATCATACTTAGACCACCAGACTTATATAAATGCAGATTGTCATTTTAATTTTATATAGCAATTCTAATGAATTGCTTCATTTTTTGAAAATTTTTGAATTTTTTGATATAAACACTGTTGAAAGAGTTCTACTTTTTCGACAGTCCTCATATATCGTTGTCTGCCAAGCATCTGATAACACCTTAATGTATTCACCAAAACCTTCATCAGCGGTTTTCAACCGGTGGTACGCGTACTAAAGGTGGTAGGTCAGATGTCGTTAAGTACGCGAAAAAATAAATATAATTTATTTATAAATTGTATAACTTAAAATTTAACATTTCACCATATTAATTTCAAAGATTATAATCGTCAATCATGCGTCTTGTTGTTTTATATTTTCTAAAACTTCTTCTTAATATGCCCGTCTTTCTTTTATTATTTATTCTGTTTAATATAACTGTAAAAATTATTGGCTAAGTAGGTACTAATGAGTAATGTCCACTAAAATTGGCTAACTGACTAATTCTAAGTCTAAGATTCAAGTCAATAATAATCAATAGTAGGTATTATAATTATAATTTATGTTGTTTTTGATTTGACTTTTATTGGTGGTACGCGACATTAAAATTTGTTACTTAGTGGTACAAAGAAAATAAAAATGGAAAACCACTGACTTATATAAATTTAAACGTTTTTATATTTGTACGGGATTTATATTTGCAGGTTTGACAAATATATTTCGACTAAAATAGAAATTCTCATACATTTGATCGTGAAATAACATTTTGCTGTGAGACATCCAAAAATGATTTAATTTTAACCCTTATCGGTCGTAAGTCATCTCTCGCGTGACAAGAGTAGTTTGTGGCTGGCTTTATACGAGCGATAAGAATTGTAGTTGATCATTGACATGTAGTTGATCAGACATTTTTATAGCGGCTCATTGAAAATAACTTCCTTTATTATGGTAACAGTCAATGTGTTTAAAATATATCAAATTAAATTCGAAGTTGTTTTGTAGTCTATCATTTTCACGGAGTCCGTAATACTTGCTACCCTAAATGTGGCTGTTATCAATTAACGAGTTGAAAGGTTTATATTGAACAAACATATATAATTTCTGACTTATATAAATATATAATAAATAAACATTTATTAGTCAGACTCACAGCACAAATTATAAATTTTAATGATTAAAGATTACCTTCAAAATTTTAAGGTAAAAAAATATTTTTTAAAAACTTCCTGCATTTGATATTAATTAAAATAATTAATTTCCTTTTAAACTATTTTATAATTTACACAGTTATTTTATTTTAAAAAATAATTCCAGAAAAATTGTAAATTTAAATAAAAGAATGAAACACAATTTACACTTAGAAAAGCTTCTCATTCCAACCGTTTTTCGAAACTCATACAATCGTTTGTGACTCTTTCAGTAATCATTTGATTAAACTTTTAATTAAAAATTTAGAAAATTGATAAATATAAAAATTAAACTAAAGATTTACTTTTATTAGGTCGATTATCTTTGATATTTAAATTCTGAATGTGACGAAATACAAAATTAATCATTTAATGAATTTAATATAACATACACATAACTATGGAACTGGTTTTAATATAAGAAAACGCCAATTCAACACATATTATACTACAATATATTTCGACACTCATTGTTATCATCAAGTAGAATGGAAATTCAAACTATATCGATTTAAATTGTCATTTTTAAATAAACTAATTCATAATTTTTAAAAAATATTTTCTGTAAAAAAAATTATAAATTCTGCTTTTTAAAACTAAAATTTTAAAAACTTTTATTAGAAATATAAAAAATGTTTTTAATTTCTACCACTGGTTTTTTTTCATTTCCAAATAACATTAGTTTTATTAAAAAATATTTGACCATGAATCAGTAAAGATATCGATGTTTTCAGATATTAAACGAATTTTTGGCACAGACATTTTCAAGTGATTATGATAATTATCTATTAATTTTGTAAAATAAAAAAGAATTAATTTGTTTTATTTAAAAAATATAAAAGTCTGCCAAAAATTCGTGACTATCACTGACTTTAAAAAATATATAAAAATCAAAATCTTAATATTTTTTTCCATTCATACATACAAAAACACAAAACAATCTCAAATTGTTGTTGGTTAGCTTCATTAAATCAAGTCATTCTAGTTAAAAGTTTATTTTAATTCAAAATATTTTCTATCAAGGAATTCTATGCTATTTAGACAAATATTTTAGTTCTAAAAACGAATCAATATTTTAAAATTCCAATATTTTTTTTAAAATGTTTATTTTTTAAAATTTTCTATTCACTAATTATTTCATAATTTCAATGAATATTTTAAATTTGAAAGTAAAGATTTTATCTTAAAGATGTGTCATCTCACAGTGTTCATTAATATTAATGAATTTTTTCAATCGAAAGTGATCAAGAACTTGAGAACGGAGGTGACGGGTAGTCATTCAAAACTGATTGGCATTGCACCAGTGACACAAATATATATATTTACTCCCACTATTTAAATCACATAAAGCTAATTCAATTCTTAATAGTTATTCATTCATTGAATTTCTACATCTTTTCCCTTCATTCCTAAATTATTCTTTTAACTACCTGAACAAATCAAGTATTATTTTTCAATTGATTATAACATACACTAACAATGACATTAATTTAAATATAAATACATTGTAGTATAATATATGTTGGCTTGGCGTTTTCTTATATTTAATGAATTATTTAATAGTTTTTCAATTTGTGATTTGTCAATTTCAATTAAAAAATTGTTTTTAAATATGAATTACAATAAAATTACCACTCCAAATCTATGGACGACCAAATAGTTTTCCGTGCTTGATGTCATTCCGATTGTACTCAGTTTCCATCCGATTATCTAGAAAAATTTACATTTAGAAAATAATGTATTATGAATGGGAAATTTCGAATTTACACCAAGGACCGATGAATTTTTGTAACGGAAACTTTCCACTGGAAATCATTGAGAAACAGAAGAATAAAAAGATAGAGTTGATAAAATATTACTATATTCAAAAGGATAATTATGAATTTTATTTATATTTTAATATTTTAAAATAATACAACAGACAAAATTCAAATTTATTTAGAAATTTGATCATAAAGGAAACAAAAAACTAATACAAACTAGGAATATCAATTTGTAGAAATGAATTGGCCACCTACGGTAATACACACTGAAGAAACACTAGGATTCAAGATAAAAAAAGAAATGATTTTTTATGAAAATGGTGTTTTCTGTGAAGACATTTAGAAACCACATAAAAACTATAAGTGTTGAATCGGAACCTGCATTTTCGCTGATGGTGTTCTTTGTAATAAAATTAGGAATCGCTTGAGCGACAAAAACTTTAAAAAATTGTTTTTTGAAATCAATTTTAAATAAAAAATGAAGACATGATTATGTTATATTATTTATGATCGAAAATTTATAGAAATACAATATATGATGCCATGTCTCTAAAAAGACAATATTATGGTTCAGATTTATTTGGTTACCTGATGACAGTTGTAACATTGACTGTAATATTTGATTGGTCAGAAAATATTGCTACATATATCACTGAGTTGTGTATTAAATGGCTAACCGGTTTTTTTGATCATATTTTTGAGTATATTTTTTGAAAAAAAATCATTTTTATTTAGAATTGTAATCGAAAATGTGACAATAATAATTAAAACAAGTAATGTAACGAATATGTCATACAAATAAATTATTTTCAGCTTTTTATTTATTTGATCCATTAATTATAATTAATTATAATGGTAATAATAAAAGTAATAATGATAATAATTATTATCATTTTTACTACATTTATTATATTTAATAATAAAATTCTCAAAATTGGAATACACTTTATTCTGTATTGCACGATTGCAAAAAAATTACAATACTTTTTAATGTGATTTAATACAATTATCAAAAGTTGATAACAATTTATATTTTATTAATCTTTGTTTTATTATTAGTTATTGAATTATTTTTCCCCTTTTAAATAATAATTTATTATGTAATATGTTCATGAATATGTACTCTCAAAAATATCGTAACGCAAAGTGAATTGACTTTTTATTTTATTTTTTTGTTTTTGGAAAATTTTTTTGTAAGAAACATAAACCCGAAAAAACATTATTTAGTCAGACTACAATGTATATGTAGGTGACTTCAATAAGCATGTAGGTAACTCAGTTTAGTTCTGTTGATATTCTTTATGGAAATATTTACTAATGGTCGGCTATATGGCGGTTTTCCTAGATTCCAGGTACAACTTTTTATGGGGGCAGGAGAAAACGGTGCGGTCAAAATGGTATGGACAAAAAATAAATAGGAACTAACATGATAGATGACCAATAAAAATAAATTTTATTAAATACATGTGACTTAAGATGACCAATTGCTATTAGAAAATTAGCTCGATCAAAAGTTTAAAATGTTAAATCACACAGTCACTCATGAACAAGTTGAGGTTGAAAAGGCTCGTGCTAACATGAAAAGGTAAACCGAAACAAGTGAAGAAGCAACGCCATCGATTGTTCAGAATGAGCCGGTGAGTGTTCCACTAACAGCAGCTCATCTACACCCAAAACGTCAAACTTTGTCACGAAATTTATGCAGACATCAGCAACTAGCTGAACTCAATGATCAAAAAGACATCATGGTGTATTCTCTGACACAGAGCGAAATTAATGCTACATGTGTTAACTAACTACATTTAAAAAAAGTAAACTTATGATTCTATTTAAATAAATTTAAATCTATACCAGTTACTCCATTTTGTCCTAGAACCCGTTTTATAATAATTTCCATCATTATCTATTTACATTCAAGACATTTTGTTCGGATAAAGAAGCTCTAAAAAACCTAATACAAACAATTAAGCTTAAAAATCTACGATGCAAAGTGACACACATAGTGTCAATTTAAGTGAGGCGAAAGTTCGAAAAAAGGCCAAAAGGATCGCTGCAAATCTGAACTTATGTGCAGATATCTTCCCAATAATAAATTTAACATATGCAAAATGACCCCGGTCACTTTAGTAATAGAAAAATGATATTCTAAAAATATTGTCGCAATGATTATTCAAATTGATAACACGAAAAAGTGTACATTGGAATACATTTTGCGGATGATGTTCGCAAATATTCCAATGAAAATAAGTTGATTGATGAATTGTTTAAGCATCAGATTTATTTTCGGACTAAAATCTAGAAATAGTTGCAAGTCATTGTAAACAAAATATGGCATAAGGTTGTCAATTTAGGACCTCCATAACAGATGGATTCATCAATGGTCGTCGTTTATGTTTCGGACTCTCATTCCGTTCGCGCTCGTACAAAATTAAATTAATTAAATTTCATAAACTTTATTTTGCGCAAATACTAATGAAAAATATAATTTTGTTTGAATAATTATAATGATTGTAATAATAATAAACATTTTGTATAATAGAAGAGTTCTCACGTATTTAAATTTTATTAATTTTAACATGTCAGCTCAAATATCGAATGACAATTTTTTAGCTTCTAAAACTAATTTAGCAAATTATAATTCTGGTGAAGATTCTTAAACCCAAATAATTCGAGAATAAGTAGACTTAATCAATATTGGTTGCTTTGATTCAGATAACGAATTTAATGCTCCTCAAAATAGATCTTGATTATGATACCGAGGATTCTAAACATTGAAGTCTCAATACTTCAATCATATTACTTGCATTATTGATGAATTTTAATGCAAATCTTCAATTTGCACAAGCTTTGAATTCTAGAGGTTGAAAACACAATAGCGCATCTGAATTTAACACATTGACCTTCAAGGACTAGTTTTTATTTGGGGATATTTTATTTCCAATATTACCAAATTATACATTTTTACTAAAACATAATTACATAACGGATTATTTGAAATTAAAATGTAAAAATTTCTACGGTCCAATCCAAAGAATTTTGTAATTTTTGTAAATAATGAAAAATTTTGAATTTGTGGCAGGGTAAATTTATAAGTGGAAAAGAAATAAATTATACCAATTCGTTAAACATCTACACCTATCACGGAGTACGAATTGGTAATAAAAGAAAATATAAAGATGTCAGAGGAATGATAAAATCCAAATATGTAGAAGAGCAAGTTATTAAATATATGGTAGAAGTAAAGAATGAATCCAATAAAGTGTCAGTCATTATTTTCACAAATTAATCAAACCCATGAATAATAATTTTGCTTTGAGTAATAGCCTTGATTGTAAGAGCAAGGTGAAGAATTGTAACAATCATTAACTTGTTTAAATATTGAAGAATCCAATGATATCTAATCAGGATTGAAAATAATAATGACATAATAATGAGAAATATGTTTTTAAATTACCTTTCCAGCTCGTTACTTTATTTTGCTATTTAAAAAGAAAATAAAAAAAATATGAAAATTGAAAATCTGCAACCAAATATAAAATCAAGTAACAATAGTATTAGCAAACTCCAAAGTTGATCAACCATAGCCAAAATCAACAATAATTACTGATATTCATGGTTAAAACAATCAGAGGTATAAAAGCAACCATTTTGATTCATTGCCGTAGCAACCTTATGTGAAATGACTAATAGTGCAATTTAAACAATTAATAATAATTAGATATTTAAATTATTATGAAACAAAACTCATACCTTATCCTTTAATGATTCGACGAGGTTTGGCGTTGAACCGACACAATTCAACAGAACTGCTCCCAGAATCCGTTCGTCTCCACTCATCTAGAAACATGGAAAAAACACAAGAGAAAATGATGAGGAAAACGCTATCGAATTCATAAGCTTACCGCCATTCTTGCCAGAATATTTGCACCGGCTCCCTCTCCGAATACAATCAAATGAGAAATACTGTAATCATAGTAATTAAGAATAAAAGACCGAAGGGGAACTTATTGCTTGCCTCAATATTCCAATGCATTCAATCAAATCGTCGGCTATTTGCTGCATCGTAGGATAGGTGTAACTGAAGCAACATCATAATTAATATATTGCATGCATAATTGAGCTCTATTGTTCATTAGATTTGCAAGAGCAATGCCAGAATTTGGCATAAACAACAGTTGAAAATAACAATATAGTTGTCATATGATATAATGTAACAGTTATCGGTTTGTATAAAAAATATTGAAAACCATGCCAAACATAAATTAACAAGACGGCTAAATTTTTCTTTGAGAGCTTGATACGTAGAGAGCATTTACTTGTTGGCACTTGAAACTTTATTTTATTTTTTTTGTTTAAATTAGTATTTTAAATAAATTTCTAGAATTTACAGTAAATGGGTAAAACCAGAGGCAGAAAACATACAAAAAAGGGAGAATAGTTCAATTAACATTTAAACCATATAAATCAAACATAAAACAAATATAAAGAAAAGTCATAAATAGTGATAAAATGAGTCGAACATTCAATAACAAACATAAAATAACAATACTATATACGAAATAAAGAAACATAAATTAACAACAGCGTGGACAATAAAAGATTAAAAAAATATATTTCCAGCTTGTCTATACATCTTTATTAATCTCGTTTTATATGCATGTTATTGCTGTTTTGATGGCCATTCGCGACTTTATTGTTTACGGCCTTTTTCGTCCGCGCCATTTTTACCGAGTCTTTATTTGGGTAAACCAAAATGTTCGATAAAGAAAAATAAATAAACAGTTTACTCTTTGTCAGAGCTTTCAAATCTTGGATTCGTTTTTCATTGGTTGTGGTATAATATCATGATTAGAGTCGGCACTATAAATGCCATCAATGAGACTGTTTTATATTGTCATTATGACTTCATGAAGTGAACTGCTGACCTGATTTTCGAGTTGGATTTTCGACTTCAGTAATTATAGTAGATTGACTTTTGGTGGGTAATACGAAATCAGTGATCAACATTTACTTTGTAAATTTGTTCATATTGACTAAGTGAATTTTTAATAATACTTGAAATTTCAAAAATTCTTTTTGTACCATGATCCCTGTTCTGAAAATATGTTTGAAGTTCCCTACTCGGTCAAAGAAAGTGAGTGGAGTGCACCCAAGGACTTAATTAAAAAACCGTCTAAATTTAGGGATGTGTTCATATCTTAAAATTTTCAACTTTTATGCAAGTTCCACAACTTAAATTTGACTTAGCACCCTTTTTGAGTCTGTGAAGAATTTTTAGTTACATGCATGCCTCTTTTTAGTTAAGAGGGCTTCATTTAGGCTAATGAATTACATCAAAACAACTCATGTGTAACACTATATTGTAACTCATACAAAGTAGCGAAATAAATACAAAAATGCCGACTTGCAAATAATAACAATGCTAAAGACTATAATTTACCTCACAAGATTTTTGAGTCTTTGTGGGACGAAAATGTCATATCAGTAGTCGAACAGTTATTACTAAAAAAAGCGTGCCGTGTTCTAATTCTTTCATGGAACTTGTCAGTGTTAAAAATGCATGCACTTAATAAGCTTACTAGTTAAAAGGTAGCGTAAAAAATAATTTTATAATACTAGAACTTTGTAAAGATCTTTCACAAAGATCTTTTAATTTTACAGATAATATATAAAAAAATAAATTGTAAGCTTTAACTAGTTTTAAATGACTCATACAATTTATTAAAATATAAAAAAAATCTAAAATTCTATTTGACTCTAATAACAAAAGCACTTAACTAACAATCTCAATAAAAATGAAATTAATGTCAAAAACCACTATAAAAAATGAATAATATTAAAACAAAATATTCGATAAGCTAATGGAAATGATCAATTTTACACAAGTACATCTTTTTTTTTAAAAAATCAAATACAGTCAATCCCTTCTATAGGGTACACGCTATACAGGGTACACTTTAATAAATATATATATATATATATATATATAAGTTCTTTTACTCGTTTTTCCTGTGTGATAGGGTACACTCGGATAGTAAACATTTTGCAAAAACCTTAGCGCAAAGGAGGTTACCTTATAGAGAGAGAGAGCTTACTGTAACTTCTCTCCTAATCACTGAGTTGTAAAATGTTTTCAATACGTCACATATGTTTGTAATTTCAGCACTTAAAATATAAGAATGAAAAAGGCAAATGAGGAAGAGGCAAATGATACTGATTTTAATGAATTGCTATTAATTTATTTGTCAGGAGCACTGTAATACGATTTGTATTAATTGTTCTAAAAGAGCAAGATTTCCGGATATTTGAATTAGAATTTTTGTTTTACATGACAGATTTTCAATAAATTTTCAATATGTTTTTAATTATTAAAATCCGTTAACAGTTTTTATTTTTTCTATTGAAATTGTAATTATCTCTAATATTCTCGAAATATGATCCTATTTAAAGGATTTGAAGTATATAGAGTCGATATTACCGAACGCGAGTACCCAAGGAAGGGTATCAGTGGATAAATGCCAACGGGTATAATAAAGAACTTTGGAGGGTTGAAATAAATTTTCGTTTT
Organism: Schmidtea mediterranea; assembly: GCA_022537955.1. Lineage (NCBI taxonomy): Eukaryota > Metazoa > Platyhelminthes > Tricladida > Dugesiidae > Schmidtea > Schmidtea mediterranea. The sequence continues at coordinate 220,983,791 of CM039680.1, forward strand.
TATTTCCCTCTGTAAAAATATTTTATCTATTTCAAATGATTTCGTTAATCATTTTAATAGAACTTTTATCATAATGTCGACATTAGCAGAATAATCAATAATTACACATAAAAAGGGCCCTTAATAATTGGGAAAACAAAACCCAAAAGGCAGAAAGTGAGAGTTCGCGTGCTAGGATTGTATCATTGATAAATTATACGATAGCGGAACTTGTAGATAAATCCTAGAGTAATTGAGCATAGAATTCAATTAAAATTAATTAACAATAGATCAGTTTTATCAATTAATAAAAGCATTTCAAACATATTATTCGATTTTTTAGGAATTTATCCACCAGTTGCTGCTAATAATCCTTTTCGCATCATTTCCCAAATCGTAATCGGTGTTTTAATTCACTTCATTTTACAATGAAATATTTGTTTAAGTGGTTAACCACTTGCGCTATGATTTAATTTTCGGTAGCTGGGCCGCGCTCTACTATATATGTAATATCGTATAAGTTCGAATAATGACGTTACGTCTGTTAGCCGACGTTGCACACACGTCGTTTTTGTTTTTGCGACAAATGCTACCGACGTGGTATACACGTCACTTGCGGTTTTGAAAAAAATCATCAAGGCTTGCCTGGCACGTCAATATAGCGCAAGTGGTTAAATTATCATAAACTTAAATAGCATAATTATAAATATCAAAATAAAATACTCATTAAAATGAGATATTTTAGTAAACAATGAAAATTGAAATGTTTATTTTTTAAATTTTATTATCTTCCTCTATTTTTTAGGCTTGATTAATATTTGAGCAATTAATATTTGATAAATATAAAATAATAAAAAAAAATTATTCTTAAACAGAGAGATAATTTCCAATTACTTTTATGGTCTTTCCAGAGGCATTTCAGATAATTTATAGATAAACAAATTCACAGAACCATGTTTGTCATTTATGTTGTTTTGATCATTATTTTCATAAATTCAACAAACAACAATTGCGTTGAGTTTAACCTATCTGATACTACTAGTAATTTCTCGAGAGAAACAACACGATTTGTCTGAGTAGATTTAGTAAATTTTTCCTGAAAAATCTCTTTCCCAAAATACACTTTCCGGTATGTTTGCGAAAATTCTGCCTAAAATTGATAACATATAACTGTTAGCCAATACTAGCCCTAGGTGAGGGGACCTGGGACATTTGATCAAGGTTACGCCGGTTTTGAGTACATAAATATTTTCATATATATTATTGCAAATATCTGGAATAAAATCATATTGAAGAATCAAAATTTAGTTTTATTCTTCATGACTTCTGTTTATTAAAATCAAAATGAGTGAAAAACTATTTAACTTGTCAGGAAGGCTAACGTTACAGATCTTTTCATACTAATGGTAGTCCTGAAACTTTATCCTCAGAGATATTAGTAGTCAGAATTAATACTTAATTAAATTAAGTTATGAAATCTTTAAGTCATAAAAATCACAAAAAATACCAAAAGAAAATACCAAACAAATACTACTCAAAAATATTTAACTAAACCATAAAATTATAGCTGATTTGTAATAATTTTTATTCTAAAACTAACAACTTTAACATTTGAATAGCTACAACAAATAAAATGACTGAAAGGAACTAAAAATCAAAAAGTATTCATGGCTGTGCTAAACTTTTCACTTTAAAAATGTATCGGTAGAATCTAATATATTTCACCATTGATCGACTAATGTCAGTTTCGTTTCTCCTTATGTTCATAAGGCCATATCAAAGTTATTGCTCAAAAGGATAAAAATTAAACTAGGAATCATACCATAAAAGTACATAACGTAATATTACAATGATAAGACTCCGAAACCTTTTTAATCAAAACACAACCTTTATATTAACATTCCCAAAAGATTGAGTTAATTATATTGAGTTATTTATATAGAAACAATTTTCTTCTAACACAGTATTTTGTAATCACTATTTCGATAAAACAAATTGAAAAAATTAAAATGAACACACACACACACACATATATATATATATATATATATATATAAGTTCTAATTTAACAATGACACAATTAAAAACATGGTTTTTATAAAACACGGAACGAATTCATGGGGCTATAAGAAAATGAACAAGAGAAAAAAAAGAAAAAAAGGAAAAAAAGAAAATTAAAAAATTGTTTTAATTGTTTTAAATTAAAAAATTTATTGAAAATTGGAAATTATTAGAAATCCATTTCCTAGAATACAAATGAAATTCACACTTTTAAATTTTCAGAATAGCAACTTTACGATAAAAAATTAACAGTCCACTGAAAATCTATTGTTTAAGTTTGTTAAAGAACCAAATAACACCAAATTTAATCTCTTTCATAAATTGGCGATAGTAAAAACCTAATAAAATTTCAATTGCTGTCGGCGCTTTAATCAAAATTTCACTAAAACTGTTGTTTTTTTACAGCAGTCGAAAGATATTCTTTGTTCAAATTTTGGAAAAGTAAACAAAATTTCAAAAATTTCACACCACAAAAAATAAAAATTTCAAATTTTCCAATTAAAAACTAATCTTGTGTCTGAAATAAAATAAAATAAAAAATTTAAAATAAAGTTAAATTTAAGCAACAATATTTTAATCAAATTTATTAATTAAATGCCGCCATTTTAACTTTTATGAACTTTTTAGCGAAACTTCTGCGCGACAACTTTGCATAAATTAAATATACCGGTTTTCAATGCTAATATTTCGAAAATGATCAACAAATATAAATTATCTCTATGGACATGAAGGAAACTGATTTTATTGGCATAATTAATGTGTTTATATTGTTTAAACCAACTAAATGAAATAAGTCCAAATTGGCCAGTATTTGAATTGTTGTCATAGACAGAAAGCAGTAAATTCAGAGATTTATTTATAAACCGACCTAAGCGTTCAAGAAAAGGCATATCATAATTTGTTCGTCGGCAAAAGTTGTCGAGAAAAATTACTATTAAAAACTTTGCACCAATTTTTTTCACATAAATTAGAAATGCTTACCATTTAATTTATTGCAATATTTAAAATGAGATGGTTGTGGGGAGTTGACTACAGTTGATGAGTTGCAATTCGTGAAGTTCAGAAATTTCCATGTCATCTTTACGTTTTATGAAGAATTCTTATATCGTTCATTACATATGAGCCCAATATAAATAGTCAAATTCTACTATTATGTAATTGTATTGGGAAATTTGATTTTATGTATAATTAATTTATATGAATACCAACATGTTTTATTGATAAACCTTGATTCGCTGGGTAATCGGATTATATCATTGTTTATTATTTATCCCAACGATACATAATAGTACCTGTGCTCTAGACACACACAAGTATCTACATGAGTTGAAGAACGTAGTACTCACTAAAACAAGCATAAAATTCAATAGAACATGCGTCTGAAAATGCTTCCTTTTAAAGTTATAGCACACAAAGTTCGATTAATTGAAATACTATTACAAAAATAATGAAAATAATTTGTTTGAATATTCTTAAAATAATTTATTATTTGTTAAATTGTTATGCGTTTTAGAGTTATTAAAATTAAATGTTAAAGTGTTTTTCAAATTTTGAAATGACAGACATCTACTTCATGTATGGAAAAAGCGAATGACAATATTACTTAAACAAGAAGATTATTTGAAGAAACTTTCCCCACTCGCCGATGTACGTCCAAGCAGATTAATGTTTAGCAAAATCCATTCAAGTTTACGTGATATTGAAAAGATTGAGCCCATGATCCGTTAGAACGCATGAATTTGAGGAAACCAATTTATGAATATTTAAAACAAAATCCTGATTTTTGTAAAAGAACTTATATCAAGTCATCGCACCGTTTGAAAATTTTTGCATCCTTACCCTATTGAACGTTTTCAAGCTTTATACCATTCATTTTCTCACAAATTACTTACCTGAACTCATGACAAGATATTCTAATAATCGAGTTACAACATATATGGTTCATTCATAGTGGTGCCACTTCACATATTTTAAAGAGCGTTAATGAATAATTAAATAAACAATTTAAAAAAATTTGATTTTATATGGCGGATATGTTACATGGTCAAATGACTTGTCGGATTTAAGTCCGTTAGATGTTTATTTGTAGGGATATTTGAATAGTATAGTATAGACCACATCAGTAAATACTGTAGGTGAATTAAGTTAATCAAACGAAAACGGTTGTTAGGAAACAAATCTGGAAAATTTTGTACGCGATACAATTTCTAATGTTAGACTAGTTTCGAGATTATTTGCTTCTCATTAGTATTATGAGAGGAACTCGATTTTAACCATGATCGAATCCAGAAACTTTCTGACCATTCCGCTATTAAGTTACAATGTATATTGAAATGAACGAGGAACATATCGAAATTTAATCGTCTTGAGTTAGATATTACTTTGTAATTACAAAATATACCTTTTCTAGCTATTGTCTTTTATTTTAGATACATCAATCTTTATTTTAGCATAGATGCATTGAATTCATTTCCCCCTATATTTTGTATATTTTGAGTAAAATGGTTTTCATTCAAGAGTTTAAGTGCAGGCTCCAGTTAAACAAATTTTAAATGAAAACTTTTCTATTGAAATTTCGTTGTACTTTGACAACTTTCGTTCGGTTTTAGAACGTAGATTCAGAAGTCTAATAATAAAATTATTTATTTATAATTAATGGATCAAAGTTTTAAGTACTTTAAAATCAAGCGTCAAAATAACTTGGTAAACTGGAGACCAAATTAAATAGCATACAACTTACTGAAATAACAGTAACAATAGAACAGTAGTGAATACTCATTATTTTTACAAATACTTTTATAAAAGTAAAAATAAATTCATCCAAAACCCTATCTTAATGACAGCGGTCCCCCAGCTGCGTTCCATGGAACATTGTCGAGGATTTGCAAAATTGTATATAAATTTGGCAGTTTTATAATTATTTTCTGACGAATATTAAACTATGAACTCTGAAATTATTCTTTTTGTGCCTCAAATTTTAAATTAATATACGTAAAAGATATGTTAATGAAAATCAGACAACATATATATTACATATACCTATATAACATACATTGTTTGGATAAATAATAAATAATGACACAATCTGTGAAGCCAGATAATCAATCAAACATGAAATCATTCACAATAATTATAAGGGTTAAGATAACATAATTTAGGACAAATGGAAATCAAACATACAAAATAATTGCATACCTGTTTATTTTATAATTTCGTTAGCATATTAGTAGGAAGCGACTTACATTGGGAGAAAATTCTAATCAACAAGTATGAAAATCGAGATCGACATCCTAATTTTTAAGATTAGCCATCTTGGTTTTATAGGCGTGTAAAATGGAACATAGTCCAATTTAATGGACTCGACAAAGAAAACCTTTATCAGATAAAAAATATAAACGAAGAAAAATGATATTCTTGCTTGAAATTTATTTGAAGTCTACAGCGCTTTTCTTATTGATAGTGTCGATAATCAAATATCCGATTATAACCAAATTTATTCAAATAATAATCTCTTTAATATTTTTCAAATAAAAATCCCTAAGAAAATTCTTTTATTGCAGTAATGTATAAAAACAAATAATTCAACAAACAGCATTAATCAACAACATGCATTCACACAATCTATAATTAAATTATTATTTATTAAATGTTTAAAATGTTTGTTTAAATTTAAAAATTTTTGAGTGGTTTAAAATTTATTTTATAATGAAATGTACTGATTTTTGATTTTGTTCTAAAGAGCAATTTAAAATCAATTAGTTTTTTATTATTTAAACCTGATAATAACAGTGAACTTGTCGAAATATATAGTATATGATATGTTTGATTGAATTTTCTAATATTTTTAAAATTGCTAATAATATTTATTAATTTAATTAAACTTAAATTAATAACATCTATTACATTTTCGCAGTTCAAAAAGAAACAAAAGGACAATAGTAAAATTGTTTAAATAAAAATCATATTATTTCAATTTACAGATTTACAATGCGGTAGGATTTTAATAAAATAGTACATCTTTTTTATATTTCGATATAATTTCAAAACACCTTGGTATCAGTTCATATCGCGTAAATTCGGTAAAATCATAATTCACGCTTCAATAAACCTGAACAAGTCTCAAGTCAAAAAATGCTTATCACGTATGCTATAATTTTACAAATGATACATATAATCGCTAATTAAAATTGTGTTAATTAAACAACAATTGTTAATTAAAATTAACAATTACATTTTTATTGTTATATAAGAAAAGTTAAAATTTGTTTTGAAAGTTTACTCGACTACAATGCCAACGGTCTAATATAGACGGCCATGCTATTTATATATACGTGTTGAACTCTTTTGCGGCCATCACATGTGTTATGATGACATAATTTCAGAAAAATCTTTTATCTTTTTTTAATTTTCTTTATCGTCGTTTCATTTTTCAGGGCAAAATAATGATAGTCTTAAAAAAAGAGATGGAAAGGTAATAATTTAAAGAAGAATATTGAAATAATCTTATTTGACTAAAAAATTTGATAAAAAATGTCACTATTGCTACATTTCAAGGAATACTTAAGAACACAATAAATCGAATAAGAAAAAAAGATAAATTTACTTAAAGATATAAAAATATAAACACAAATAAAAAATTATAATTAATAAATATTGCATAATAATTCCAATAAGAAAATAATTTAATAATAGCAATAAATAGTAAAAAGTATTATTATAATTTATCTACAGTGAACATTTAATTGCTATACACTATTCTAATTGTGAAAATTATCCCTATGTCACTAAATAGGAATAAAGTTTGCAATAGCATCTGATGCAGTTAGTGATTAAATGGAATCAAACGGGTTATTTTCCAGATGCCTAACGTGATTCTTACATTCTACTGATAATAATGAAATAAGCCCAAACGAAGTCTGTCATTAGAAATTGCATCGAATATCACTTTAAATTCGTTTTTTTATACAGTTAGTCATCCGAAACCAAAAACCATTTGAATCAATTTTGTATGTTTCGTGACAATAATTATGGCTCGTTTTAAATTTTCGACTGACTCCTAAATATCATGGCCCACCATACCACTTCTTGTTTAATAAAAATAAATATTGAAAAAATTGCTTGCTAAATGATACATAATAAATATTAGCCTGGAAATAATAAATATTAAAATAAAACTTTTAAACAAAATCAATATTAATGTATTTATGTAAACTTATTACAGACGTTGAAATAAAAGACAAAATAATTAACTTTTATTTGTATGTATTTTACATTAATTTTATCGAATTAGAATTTGTTAATAATTTTCTGTGATTATTATTTAAGAGAAAAATTTTACAATAAAAGGCGCGGTACTCTCTATGAAATAATGTATAAATTAAATAATTGTTTATATTTAATTATTTCGACAGACATCTGTACATATGCTGACTTAAGTTTTAAGTTTTGTCAACAATTACTAAAATGACATTTGCTTTGATTATTTTGTATAATATGTCACGTACGCTGTTATAAGAGTAAGTATCACGTCCATAATTTATCTCTATGAAGGTATTAAGATGCCTTGAGAAATTGTCATTGCATTGCAAATATGAAAAGTTTAAATATTATCTATTAATTATATTTCCTTCTAAAAAAGTAATAAATTGAAAAGAAATTGAAAAAAATATCAAGAAGATAAAAGGTTATTCTGATATTAGCTGATATTAAAAAATACAATTATAGATATACTATTTTCCGTAATCTTTATGGTAAACAAGTAAATAAATGATAACAAATATTTTTCGATAATATATATTTTATCATTTATTTGCCTGTTTGACATTTAATTTATACTGCTTCCAAGAAACCGTCATTTTGTAATTCCTAATTTAATCAATTTTTAAAATGATATTAATATATATAGTAAAATATATTAATATTAATTTTTATTTTATTCAGACTACTTAATTTCGCAGAATATATAAAATGTAAATAGCTAGATAGTTTATACAATTCTTAAGCTTTTAGAGCCCCAGAACCAGGCTTGTAATCAATAAAATTCTTAAAAATGACCACAAATTTTCTTTCCAATCAATGGTAAAAAATTAAAACTTTAAAAAATTACTGATAATTAATTATAATTATTAAACGTTTTGACAGCGAAAATGTTTTATTAGACTTTTAAATTACTGAAATGCTACTTGAAAGACAAACATAAACGAAAGTTTTCTGACCAATATTGTATTTCAATACAAAGTTACTATTTATGTTTTAATTTATTGCAAAATTTAATTCAACACGTTCAATATTTTCTTTGTTGATTGATACTTCTTTAAATACCAACAAATATCTTTTACTTAATGTTTTCGGTTTTTAGTAGAAGAATTTTTTGTTGTTTTCAAAACCAACAATAAGTCAATAATTCCTTCCTGTAACCTTTCCTTGCATTCCTTCCTAACCTGTACTTTAGTTCGACTGTCCATTAAATGGTATTTATTCCAGTATGTAAATTTTAACGATAAGGATTATTGATTACTCAAATTTCTATCATCGACACTGAAAAATAAGACAACTACCACTCCAGGATTGCCAGCTTCTGGAATTTGCAGGAAAGGCTGATTATTATATGTTGTGAATTCATGCTTCTACCAGGACATCGTCGTTTTATATTATGAAGTTATAGTTAATATAACAAAAAAAAACATCTTGTCAGCAGTGCATATTTGAAAATTTTATCAGAATCATTACAGTTAATGTGGAAATAATTCATAAAATAATTTATATCTGGATTTCTTTCAAGGCAATTGTCAAAATATTTTGATATTTCAACATCTCGAATTTGATGTTTAAAATCTTCAACCAACTTTATAAACCTTCCCTTTCGATTTTAGTGATATTTTCAGGTATACTTTTGAATTTATTTATAAATTTACTATTTTTAACCCAAAACTTTGAAGAGTGCTTTTTTGAAAAAAAAAGTGCGCACTCTTTTTTCCGATCACTAGTTATGATGTTTATTAAATTTATAATATTACAATACAATATTTAAAAAATTTTTAAATACATCTGTTGAAAATAATCTAAATCAAAAAATAGTTCTTTGTTTAAAATAAAATTCACAAATATTTTTAAAATTAACAATATTTCTAATTTCTTTAATACAAATATATAATATCTATAATTTTTTCTATCCTACTTGATGATGACACGAAAACTGTCGAAATATATCGTAAAACGTGTGTTTAATTAAAAGTAAATAGTTGATGAATTTTTATTTAATTTTTATATTTTAGTTATCCTTATTTTATTTTTTAAATAAATATTCAAAGTAACATATTAAGCAGTGAATGAAGTATTTTTACTTTAGGTAGTTTTTTATTAAAAATATAATGTTGTGAACTGAATGTTAAATCAATTATGTATATTTGATTCGTAAACTTTTTAATATAAATAAATATTTGATAAAAATAATTTATAACATATTAGTACATTTATTTTATGTTGCTTGGAAATTGGAAAATTATACGCATCGCTATCAAATGCAATTTTACGGATATTTTTGATTGCCTACTTCAATAATAATAAGTTTGAAAACAAAATTTTAGCTATTTATACATTATTTATTCATTTAATTCGAAAATATTTCAAAAAAAACCATTTTAAGAATATAAATCTTAGTGTGTTTTCGAATTTCTCTAATAATAAAAAATATGATATTGCAGCACACTTCAATGAGAAAAGAACATTATTTTTTAAGTTAAAAATAAGATAAGATAATATAAATTCGAAAGCATGTATAAATAAAGGTAAA